>VYZX01001374.1:162594-248371 GCA_013401335.1 Brachypteracias leptosomus
GGTTGCTTGGAGCAACCTGGTCTAGTGGGAGGCGTCCCTGCCATGGTGGGGTGGTTGGAACTAGATGACCTTTGAGGTGCCTTCCAACCCAAGCCATGCTGTGCCTCTGTGTTGGGGGGTACAGGTACCTAGCACGCCGCAGGCTGCGTCCATGTGTGGGTACTGGAGGGATGATCTCTTGTAGACGACGTGGGGGCTGCCCCTGCCCTCGCCCCCTGCGCTGACGTTGGCTCCGGGGCTCAGCGGCTCGATGAAATATTCCTCCTCGTCAGCGACGATCACCCCGTGCTGCACAAGGAGAGAGATGGGAGGAAATCAAAGAGGGGGAACTGGGCCACATACTGGTGGCTCCTCACAGTGAGCTGAACCACTGGATTTCTGGGGGGTGACAAATACTTTAGAGAATGTGAAGGAATCCTTCACTTACGCACGGACGCTGAACTAGATGAACCTACAGGCTGGAGAAAACCCAGCCAGATGGTTGTGGATGCCTTGGGACATCTGTGTTCACTAAAGTCCTCTGGAAATCACAGGCTTGCCTTGCAGAATTATGAATGAGTTGTTTCCTCTTCCACCCACTCAGTCTAACTGAGAGCTGGCTGTGGGATCCTAAATACCTTCAAGCAGCAGCAGCACAGCTCAGCAGTGAGATCTACCTCCTGGACTTCTCAACCTCACCAAAGAGCCTGGGAAAGCAGCTCAGGACCATCACCACCAGCTGGGACACTGGGCACAGAGGTGCAGAGGAGTGGAGATGCTCAGAGGCTTTTGAGAGACACACTGAACTCTCAAAAGCTGAGGTCCCATCAGCAGTGAGGCAACCAGGAGCCACAACCTTCCTCTGCAGCCTGAAGCCCAGGTTCTGTCCCACAGACATCACTGCCCCTTTTACACCTCCAACTGGCCACCTCAGGTAGATGATCTTGTTCCTGCTCCCTTATTTATTTTCTGTTGTCCTCCCTTATTTTATTCTTTGACAGAGTGAATCTCATCAGTGAGACTTTGTGAGTGGACCCACTCATGAGAGTGACAACCAGGCTGGAGCAACCTCAGCAGCCAAACCCACCAGGTGCTTCCAAGATCTCTCCTCTGTAGCTGGTCCTACCCTCACAGGAGGTTTTCCCTCTACCTAGAAGCTCTGAGCAACCTAAAGAGTTTCTAGCAGCCCAACATGACACAAGTAGAAGCTCCACTGCTGTAACAGCTCCTGGCACTTGCACCTCACCTACCTCCAAGGAAGGTGGGTGAACTATCAGATGAACTCTACCAGCAAGCAAGTGAGGTACAGAAACATGCCTGGCATTGCTCAAGCAGGACAAGAAGTATCCCAAAAGTCTAAAACTCACATTTCTTGGCTGTCCTTCCACTCCCTGTGTGCAGGGATAGCTCTGGGTGGAGAGACACCCCCGTCCTGCCATCAGCTCCGCATTGGTGTTGTCCTTTGGATGTCACTGAATGGTTTGGGTTGGAAGGGACCTCAAAGATCATCTCGTTCCAACCCCCTGCCATGACAGGGACACCCCCCACTAGATCAGGTTGCTCAGCCTGGCCTTGAACATCTCCATGTCAGCACTTCACCAGCTCCCCTCTACACAAGGGGACGGGGAGGGGGGAATCAGGTCTCTGTAAAACATCTCGAGGTCCTTGCCTGGAAGGCCCCACCTGCAGAACATCACTTAGTGCGGGCGTGGGTGGGGGAGAGCCCCTCAGGGTGGACCTTGCCCCTGTACCGGGTCCATGCCCCCCTCTCCCTCCCTGCCACGGAGGCTGAATCGGGGCAGTGTGTGCGCGGCGAGTCCCCATCCCCAGCGTGCCGGGGGATTTCCTCCTGCTCCGGGGCCTGTTGCTCTTGGCTGGGCTCCACCTCCTGGAGCACAAGGAGGTACTGTGAGGTGAGCCTGGCCAGGGCCCCGGCGGAAGGCCGAGAGCTGGCCGTGGAGCCAGCTGGCTGCTGGGCTGGGGAGGAGGAGGAGGTCACCAGCAGCTCGGGGCAGAGCACGTCCTGCCCCAAACCCATGTTCTGCTAGAAAAGGGATGTTCTTCCTTAAACCCAGAGCCAGGCTCTCCTTGGTATCCTTCAGGAGAAGCTTGGCCTGAAAACTGCCCCATCGCTGACCCCACAGCCCAAGCTCTGAGGTCCAGGCATGCTGGATGTGACACAAGCTCGTTGAAATGGGGCGGTGAGAAGCCCTCAGAGATCCCTGTGGTTTGTGGGGGAGCTGAACTGGATATCCTGCCTATGATTCACCCAGGTCATCTGCAGAGCAAGGATGGTTTGTGCTCTTTGCCTCTGACCACGCTTGAGCACAGGCAGATATTGCAGCTGAGCTCTGCCACCTCCTCACACAACCCATGAGCAGCTCCTCAGCCTCAGCAGTGGGGCTTGGCCAAGCATTTCATGTCCATGCTGGCTTCAGGAGGGCTTGTCAGGTGAAAACAGTTTCAGCACAGACACACAGGGGACAAACCTGGCTTTTAAACTCTCCTTTGAGGAGCTCTGACACAAGAGGCCTTGGACCAGGCTGCCCAGGGAGGTGGTGGAGTCACCATCCCTGGAGGGGTTCACCAAACGAGTAGATGTGGTGCTCTTGAGCAGCATTGATCAGATCCCCTCTCAGGCTTCTTTTCTCCAGCTCAGCAGCCCCAGAGTGGATCAGCTGTTACTGGTCAACCAGAGCTCTGCAGCTGACCTTCTCTGGTGACAACTCCAGCCAGCTAAAGAGATGCCAGAGCCCTCTATGTCCAAATTCCTGACCCCATCGTCCTCACTCACCCAGAAAACCTCCCCCTGATCCTGGCTGATGATCTCGAGGGCAGAAGGCAAGAGTTCAGGAAGAGGAGAGGTTGTTGGATGACCCTTTCTCCCTCTCTGGGCCTGGCTGAGTTTTCCTCCAGACAGCCCCTGGTATCTCTCCAGAGCTCAACACAGCCCAGGGACTAATCATCCCCAGTGCTGCTGGGCCACTGCTTGCCCTGGACTCGTTGCCCTCTGAAGTGGGAAGGCAGGAGAACACCAGATCCCTCCTGAGCACCCTCCAGTGCCTTTGTGGACACCAGTGAATTGTCTCAGGCTCCAGCTCAATTCCCACATCCTGGGGCTGACAAGGGAACCAAGAGCTCACACAGCTGAATTTTGGCTGTGAGATACAAACATTAGATTCTGTGATAATAATGAGTCAGATTCTCATTTCTGTTAATAACCCACAGCACTGTTCTGGCAGAGCAGCTCAGCAATAAATCAAATGTGAATTCTTGCCCATTTGGAAGCTCTTCCACTCTGCCAGAGCTCTGCTACGAGGTGGGGCTGAGTCTTCTTCTGCATGTTACCCCTCCAAGGGAACCATCCTCCTTGGGATGTGCTAACGGGGCAAGTTTGCTCCATCTCTCCCTCTGGCAGGTCATGGAATGTGCTTTGTGAGCCAGAAATATCAGAGAAATCACAGAAAAATAAGGATGGGAGCCCTCAGTCTATTCCCAGTGCTGGAAGAGCTAATGAATCATACCTGGGGTGTTTCTGAGAGGCATTTGTCTGGCCTCTTCTTAAAGATCCCCAATGATGTAGAGGCCACGTAGTCTCCAAGCAATCTAGTCCAGAGCTCAGCTGTCCTTCCACTAATGGCTACCACGAAGCTTTCTTCCTGATATTTAAGACCAGGATGTCTTAGCTGTCAGGACATGCCAAACCAACCATTCCCATCCTCTTTGCAGCAAGTCATGCTGGTTTTGAGGAGTGACACCTTGATGTTCTCTTCTTCATATTGGAAAACTGAGTATTTCAGGTTTTCCCCCAGAAGTCACCTTTTAAACTCCTGAAATCATAGAACCACTTAGGTTGGAGAAGACCTCTAGGATCAGCAAGTCCACCCTTCATCCCAACATCTCCCTGACCCCCAGACCATGTCCCAAAGCACCACATCTCCTCCTTTGTTGACCCCCCAGGGATGGTGACTCCAGCCCCTCCCTGGGCAGCCTGGTCCAGTGCCTGACCACTCTTTCTGCAAAGAACTTCTTCCTAATACCCAATCTAAACCTCTCCTGGCACAACTTGAGGCCATTGCCTCTTGTCCTGTCATTAGTTACTGGGGAGAAGAGCCCAACCCCAGCCTCACCACAACCTTCCCAACCTTTCCCACCACTGTGAACCCACCTGCTGGGACCCAAACCAGGTTGCACTTCTCCAGCAAAGACCAAAGAGGCTACAACCAGCTCAGCTTTATAGAATCATAGAATGTTTGAGGCTGGAAGGGACCTCCAGAGCTCATCTAGTCCACCCTCCCTACACCAGCAGGGACATCTCTACCTAGGGCAGGCTGCTCAGAGCCCCATCAAGCCTCACCTTGATGGACTCCAAGGATGGGGCCTCCACCCCCTCTCTGGGCAGCCCATTCCACTCATCTCTCACCCTCAGATTAAAGAACTTTTTTCTAATCTCCAGCCTAAATCTCTCCTTTCCCAGCTTAAACCCATCACTCCTGGTCCTGTCATCCCAAACCCTTTTGAACAGACCTTCCCCTGAAGGGGGGCAGCAGCTCTAAGGGCAGCTCTAGCTGTCAGCAGTGCCCTGGGCTGGGCAAAACACTCACCAGTCCATTGCAGTTGCTGATGGCGACCTTTGAGCTCAGGTACTGGTCCTGCAGGTGGCCAGCGTAGTGGCAATCCTCGTGGAAGTCGTGCTGCCAGTCCACCCCATCTCGCTTCCAGTACTCCACCGTGAAGTGCTCGGCCAGCAGGTTGGAGTGCAGGGTGAGGTTGAGGAGGAACTGGGTCCGGTGGGCAGAGACTTTGTAGAAGACCTGCTGCTGGGATGGCTCGTAGGGCAGGGAGCCCAGGCTGCGCCGCGGCCGCTGCTTCAGCTGACTCCGCACGTCGAAGGTGAGGAAGTCCCCGTTTCGGTCCACTTGGATGGGGAAGGCAATCTCATAGTGATCGAGGCTGGAGAGGAACTCCTCTGGGGGGGAACAAACACAGGAGGGGTGACATTGTGCAAAGAGAGTCAAACATTGAGCAGCTTCAGCCTGGAGCTGGCTGGGCTTGAGCTCAACAGAGCTGCAGCCAGTGCGAGGTGGAGGGACGGGGTCCTGGTCAAGCTGCAGCATCCTTGGGGTACTGCCAAAGGTTTGGGGGTTGGACTAGATGACCTTTGGAGGTCTCTTCCAACCCAATACATTTTAGGATTCTATGAAGGCCTTCAGCTTACAGAGCCTTGGGGTATCAGCAAGCCTTGAGCTTACAGAGCATGGTCTCCTCAGGGAAGATTTAGGTTGGACATCAGGAAAAAGTTCTTCAATATGAGAGTGGTGGGACATTGGAACAGGTTGTCCTGAGAGGTGGTTGATGCCCCATCCCTGGAGACATTCAAGGTGAGGCTTGATGGGGCTCGGAGCAACCTGACCTAGTTAGAGATGTCCCTGCTTATTGTAGGGGGGTTGCACTAGGTGACCTTTAGAGGTCCCTTCCAACCCAATACATTCTATGATCCTTCCTCTGCAGGTGATGGAGAGAAACAGACTGGTCTGAGGGACCACTCAGGACACCCAAATTCTGGCTCTGGACCTTGGCTATTCCCAATGTCTCCATCTCCACTGAGCAGAGGGACTGAGGCTGTGCAGAGTCACACTTTGGTTTGGTTATTTTAACGTGGAAACTTTCAGTAGCAACACCAGCAACAGGGTCTCTTCAAAACCAGTCACAGTGAGCCTTGGGGCTCAGGAGAAGATGGTCTTGCTAAGGACTGTGGGGTTCTTCAGATCATCTACAGCTGCCATGTGGACCTGCTAACTCTGCTTTGATACCTCATGTAGTAACAGCCCCATCAGAGCTGCATTAGTGCCTTAGGTCCTGGGCATCCTCCTAAGGACCAAAGAGACAACGTCCCTTCAATGTCAATCTTGCAACCAAAAGAGGGCAACCAGAACTCCCCAGCTGAGCTGAAAAGGCAGCAAGAAAAGAACTCAGAGACCTGGCTGGGGAATTGGGGTGTCTATCTATGACACCACCCTGCCCTCCCAGCTCACCAGCCTGCTGCTCTTTATCTTATCAGCCTGGCTTAGCAGCTTCTCTTGGGGCACTTGAGTTTCTGAGCCTGTCTCACAGCACTCTGGAACCGTGCTCTGACAAGGTCACTGTCAGAGCTGTCTGCTGCACTCACACTCTAATGCAACACTTTTGGCTGTCAAAGAAATTGGCAGCCTGCAACCTCCACGGAAATTCCTCATTTTCCAAGGAAAATGTCCCAGGGACTGCCAGGCTGGATCTGACCAGAGGACTCACCCTCTCTGACAGACCCAGTACCAGAGGCTCCAGCAGGAGATGTACAAAGTCATGCACTGGACAGGACAGTTCCCCCATCACAGTGTCCTCCTGAGCCCTCCTGGCTGGAGCTTTGCTCCTGGAAGGGCAGAGGATTTGCCTCCTTTTCCCTCTGGAAGGTTCTCCCTCTGCTTTCTGTGTCCTATTTGTTGTTTCCTAAGCAAGTGGGAGAGGTTGGGCTGCTCTGGGGTGGCTCCACAGCACCCATCTTCAAAGCCTTCCCAGCCATCATAAACTTGGCCTCCAAATGACACTCCTACCACATGGCAGCACTGGAAAGTTTCCTTCTCCTCCAGCCTGTTTTCCAGTGTGGGAGCCTCACTGAGCAGCTTCCTTGGCCACTGGTAATGGGACAGTCCTTCCCACCAGCTGGGTTCAAGGGTTAGCTCCCACCCTTCCAAACCATAAGCACTTCTGGCACCTCTCCCCTGCCTCGACAAGCCAGAAATGATGAGGTTGTTGACTTGCTGAGCTCCAGCTTCTCCTGCATCCCACCACCTCGCCTGTGATACACCCGGGCAGACAAGAGGGACTGTTTGCACCTGAGCAATGACCTCAGGCTTGGAAAAATTTGCTATGGGAAGTGGCTTGTTTTGCTTTTTCCCTCTCTGAGGTCCACGTGGGCTTGCAAAAGGGTGAATTGGAAGGAGGTTTGTGCTCGTAGTGGGACCCTGGGCTGTGGTCTCTAATCCTGACCTACAGGGAACATCAAGGAGGACAAAAAGTTGTGTGTGAGGAGCTACTTTTGCTGTAGTGCTGGTCACTGTGTGTCCTCTCAGGGATCATAGAATCATTTAGGTTGGAAATGACCTCTAGGATCAGCAAGTCCAACCTTCATCCCAACATCTCCCTGACACCCAGACCATGTCCCAAAGCACCACATCTACTCGTTTGTTGAACCCCTCCAGGGATGGTGACTCCAGCACCTCCCTGGGCAGCATGGTCCAGGGCCTGACCACTCTTTCTGCAAAGAACTTCTTCCTAATGTCCAATCTAAACCTCCCCTGGCACAACTTGAGGCCATTACCGCTTGTCCTGTCATTAGTCACTTGGGAGAAGAGCCCAACCCCAGCCTCACCACAACCTCCTGTCACTGGAAACTGAGACACAGGAAGAAAGCCCTAAGAGCTGCATCACAGGAATGTTTTAGGAAGTGATGCTTTAAAGCGGGGATGCCACAAATAGAAAAGATAATGAAGAGAGTCTTCCAACATAAGGAAGAAGCCAGTGTCCTCATCCAGTGCTGGCTCCTTCCTCTCCACTAAAAATGTCAAAGATTAGGTTAAACTTTAAGATATTAGGATCTCTTTTACCCTTTAAACCTGTGTGCTCCACCCAACACTCCCCAATTCCCTCATTTGCTCATCCCTGCCTTGGTCATGGTGCCCATATCACAGACCATGCCAGGAGCTCCTGACACCAAGGACAACTTTGTTCCTTCCAGCCTTCCAGAGAAGCCATCAGGTGGCCTCTGACCTCGTGGCCACTTGATGCTGTATTAATAGCTCTTGGTGCACAACTGCAGCCGTTGTATCAGCAGGGTTGGTGCTGGTGATAAGCAGGCTGGTGTTTCCAGAGGGCTGTCAAACTGCCTCAGAAGAGGGGCTATAAAAAGCCTTTCTCCAGGAAAAACCTGCCCATGTCTGTGTGGGACACTGGGTACTCCTGAAGGACCATGAATCCTCCAGGAGAGGGCAAGGGAGAAGGCTGGGAAGGAGGAGGGATGGGGTGTGGGGAGAGGTACCTCAATGGTTTGGTGGAAAAGGAGCTCCCATCTGCAGGAGCAGGGAGAGCAGGGGAAGGGACAGGGCAGTGGGGAGGCAGAGGGGGAAGCTCAACAAAAAGAAGAGAGAGAAGGTCAAAGTGGAGGAGGAGGGAGGATTTTGTGCCTTCCTCATGTGCTCACCACTGCCTCTTCATTACAGAGCTGCTCAAAGGATGAAAAGGAACCAGATGTTTGCTCTGGACTTGTCACCAGAGCAAAGAGGAGCCCCAGCTGCAGCCCAGACACGATTCCTAAGGGATGGCTGTGGAAAAGGCTGAGGGATCCCACGGCTTCAGAGGATCATTTAAGTTGGAAAAGACCTCTGGGATCAAGTCCAACCTTCATCCCAACATCTCCCTGACCCCTAGACCATGTCCCAAGGTACCACATCTACTCGTTTGTTGAACCCCTCTAGGGATGGTGACTCCAGCACCTCCCTGGGCAGCCTGGTCCAGTGCCTGACCACTCTTTCTGGAAAGAACTTCTTCCTAATGTCCAATCTAAACCTCTTCTGGTGCAATTTGAGGCCATCACCTCTTGTCCTGTCATTAGTTACTTGGGAGAAGAGCCCAACCCCAGCCTCACCACAACCTCCTTTTAGGTAGTTGTAGAGAGCAGTGAGGTCTCTCCAGGCTGCCCTGGCATTGTAGCAGTCTCACTATGTCCTCCAAGGGTCCATTGGTGAGCAGGGGACAGTGAGCTCAGCCTCCCTTGATGTTCTTCAACATGGGCATGTCTAACCTATCACTGTAGTTAAACTAAGGCACTAACAATTTCCTTTTGATTAAAAACCACCCAGCAACGGTGAGGATGTGCTGGATCCCTGGTCAACTGTTTCAGTTGCTGTTCCCAGCACCATTAAAAACTGCAGCCTGGGTGTACACACCCCATCTGACTCTCATCACGTCTCTGCTGCCTTGAGAAGACCTTCAGCTCTGGGCTGCTACTTCCCACAAAGATAACTAGAGCTTTTGATGATGACACCTTCATCTTTTCCCCGCACAAAGCTGATCTGGAGTTGTGCACATGGGGCACGTGAATCCTGCTCTGCTGCTGCCTGGGGCAAGTCACTTGGTCAAACTCAGTGGCTTGATGAAAACACTGGTCTTTGTTCTCCGTTCCTCCGACTGCAAAGAGGAGATAAGAGTGTCCTGCCCTCTTGAAAGGCTGTTGTGAGGATTATGTACTTACTATCTCAGCAGGGTGGTGAAGAGAAGTGTTGAGTAACATCAACAGCCTGATGACAACTGTTCAGGATGCAGGGAGCCTAAAAAAGCTCTCTGAGAACAAGAGGGGCCCATGGGGCAGCCTGGACAGGGATTGGGAGGGGTAAGAGCAAGAGGGGCCCATGGGACAGCCTAGACTGGGGGGGAACAGGCTGCAAACCCTGGCTTGGTGGCAACACCACGGGCTGAGACTCCTTCCCAGCCCTGCTCAAGGGAGGGCAGCATCTAGGAGAGCAGAGATGCTGAGATTTCAGGGGGTTTAGACTGAGGTGTGTGAGGAAGCAGTGCTGGAGTCGTGAGCAAGGGGGGACCTGAGCTGCTGAGAGGCAGCATGAGGTGATCTGGCAGCAAAGTCCCAGACTGTGGGACATGGATGTGGTGCTTCAGATGGAGTGAGGTGTGAACTGACGGACAGGGGAGGCCCAGAACAACCACCCCAGGCACTGCCAGAGGCCTTGGTGAAAAGGACCAGAAACTGTCTTTGTGTCAGACTGGAGACACTCCACCTGCAGACCCTGGCCCAGCCCCGTGTCTGCCCCACACTCGTTTCACCCAGCACAAGCCCCACTGACACTGCCCCATACAGCAACGAGGTGATGCTCAGGTCCGGGACAGCCTGTGCCCTTCGGTTGCCTTTGTCCCTCTTTGGTTCCTCTTTCAAGTTCTGCTTCCCAAGACAACCCACAACCATCATAACCACAGCCTGATGCCTTCGTGCTACCCCACACACCAGGGACACGGCTGACTCTGGCCCCACACACGTGGTATCTCAAGGTTTAACACCTTGCACAGATAAATGTCTAACCTCCAAGCTCTTTTCTCACCTCTGGTGCCTGATGGGAGTGTTTATATTTGCCTCTTAAGGAATGGTCACAAAGCAAATGAGTACTGGGTGGTTTCACTACCCTGTGTTACCAGCCTGTGCTCTATTTGTACTCCAGGTTGGGTCCAAGGGAGCCCATCTCAATTCCCAGTCCTTTCACTCCTAACCTGGGATAAAATCCTGTAAAAAGGCACAAATTTATGCACAAGAGACCCACATTCTGCCTTCCTTGCAACCACTTGCACATGTGGCTCTGTATTTAAACACAAGACCATCACAACACCCAAGACACACAAGATGGGTCCAAAGTGCTCCTGCCTGAGCAGGTCTGAGCGTTCACTAGTGGCAGCACTCCCAGAAGCGTGTGCACAGACCAAACCCACTCCTCCAGCAGCACAAATCTGTCCAGCCCCAGCTGTGCAGAGTATTTGTGTGCCCCAGCAGAGACATCCAACCCTGCCTGTGCAGAGGATGCTCAGGGGCTGGCTGCACACACACAGCCCTGCTCGTGACAAAGCCTCTATTCATACAAGGATGTGCTGCTCCGCCCTAGTGGAAGAGGAGCTTCCTCTATTGCCACCACATCTCCTCCACTTCCTAAGCTTCATCTTGCACAGGCTCTGCTGCCCTGAGTTCTGCAAAAAGTCAGGGAACACGACATCTGAGAGTAAAACATCCCTTCCTCAGAGCTCAATGGAAACCACCTGCAATTCAGCAGGAGGAACCGGGCTGCAGTGCAGCGAGAAGAGCTGGAGGTGTCTCCACCTCAACCCGGCATTACCCACAGACCTCCCCTGGGGGTCCCCAGCATTAGGTGGAGGATCCAGCTCCCCTCCCCACAGCCATCCCTACCTTGTGACTGGAACATGTAGCCGGGGAAGCTGCAGACAGCGGCGGTGAAGGTGACAGTCCACGTGAGGAGCCTCCAAGCTATGGCCATGGTGAGCGGTGCTGGTCTCAGCGCGGGGAGTCTTGTGCCAGCTGGAAGGGCGCTGTCCCAACATGTCTCTCCCTCAGCGACCTCTTATGTAGAGACAGGAGTCGTGGGGCCCTCCGCAGGCATCCTTGGCCTCTCCGTGCTCTCCCCCAAGCAGCGAGGCCGGCGGGGTCTCTGCAGGGTCTCTGCAGGGTCTCTGCAGGGTGTGTGCCCGGGCCGGTGCCAGGGGGTCAGCATCGGCTAACGCGGGGAACCGCCCGCGCTCGGTGGCATCGCCCCTGAGGAGGACAGAGGGGTGAGTAAATCACACAATTATTGAGGCTGGGATAGATCATCAAGTCCAGCCTATGACCCAACACGACGACATCAGCCAGACCACGTCACTTAGTGCCACGTCCAATCTCTCCTTAAACACCTCCAGGGATGGCGACTCCTCCACCTCCTTGGACAGTCCATTCCAGTGTCTAACCACCCTGTCCGTGAGGAATTGCTTCCTAATATCCAACCTAAACCTCCCCTGGCACAGCTTCAGGCCATGCCCTCTTGTCCTGTCACTAGTTGCCTGGGAGAAGAGCCCAACCCCCATCAGAGAGTGATAAGGTCCCCCCTGAGTCTCCTCTTCCCCAGGCTGAACAACCCCAGCTCCCTCAGCCTCTCCTGAGGGAGGGAGGAGAAGAGAGGGGACAGAGGATGGAGGACATAAGGGAAAAAATGGTGTGCAGGGTGAATGAGGCAATTCCAGTCTTAGAGAAGGGGAGAGTGAGATGGAAAGAAGGAAAAAGGGAAAAAAAGGATGGAAAGTGGATGGAAATGTCAGTCCACAGCACTGGAAAGCCCCGTTACTCTGGTACAGGGAAGTGCACACCCTGCTCTGCTCTGACAGCGGCTCTGAAGGGCTGGGATGTACCTGGGGAAAGGAGCTCAGAATAAATGGGACCCCTTTGTCCTGTGGGAACAGCCAGGAGCAAACGCAGCCCAAAAAGTGACCTGGGCTCGGACACCTGATCTCTTAAAGGAGAGCAAGAAATAAAAGCAGCAGAAGGGTGGTAGTGAGCAGCAACCTGGAAACCCCCTGGACTCCACTTTCCCTGGCTTTAAAACACACTTTAATGACTGTCACTGCACTGGGAGACAAACACTCGAGCACTAAACCTAAAAAAGTGATGGAAAACAAAGGACCCATTCAGCGAGCTCCCCCTTACCCTCAGCCCTATCCACAAATGGATCGTGAGATTCCAATTGTATTTGCTATTTAAAATGGTTTGCTAATTGCTGCAGTGAAAGATTTTTGGCGTGTAGATAATTTCCACTCAGTCTGAGGCAATTATACAAAACTCACAGAGTGCTGGAGAGCTGCACAAAGCCCGTGGGGTTTGATCCTATCCAGAGATCAGATGATGTAGGCAACGAAGGTGGCACATACCTCACTAGAGCCTGAAGAATCCCAAATATCTGAGCAGCGATGCCAAGGAACTACCAAAGATCTAACTAGTGATACCAAGGAGCTGCTGGAGAGGGTCCAGCAGAGGCTGTGGAGATGCTGAGGGGATGGAGCATCTCTGTGCCCAGCAAAGGCTGAGAGCCCTGGGGCTGCTGAGCTGGAGAAAAGACTCAGAGGGGATCTGATCAATGCTGATCAAGAGCTAATGGGTGGGAGCAAGAGGCTGGGGCCAGACTCTTGTCAGTGGTGCCCAGGGATAGGACAAGGGGCACTGGGCACCAACTGAAACAGGTTGGTTTCTGCAAAGCCCAGACATAACACCCACGAGGGTGGCCTCAAAGACTGCACACGTGGTAAGCACCCGAGAGAATAAAGTGCCTGATGGAGGAAAAACCGACTAAATCTCATCTCAGGCTGCTCTGCTCACCCCTAACAGGTAAAGGGAAGCAGGCAGCAGAGGCAGGAGGGTTGGGCAGGAGTTGTGCCCTCTTCCACCACGACACGAGGATGCTGAGATCAACACCACGGGTCCATGAGGCCATGTCCATGTGCTGACAGCATCCTCTGCAGCATCACCCCGGGGCTGAGGTGCAGAGAGGGCAGAGCCAAGGGCACAGCAATGCCCGGCCAAGCCGAGGATGCTGCTCAGCTCCTGCTCCCCCCACAGGGCTGCTGTAAGTCAGCTGGAAAAGGGAGAGGGTGAAGATAAAGCCCCTCTCCTAAGTCAGCAATTTTCAGCATCTATTAAAGCTGGTTCCAGCTTTTAAATCCTGTCACGGCTCCAAGCTCTGCGGACAGAAAGCTGCTCAGCTGAAGTATATTTTCTCCTGGGCTTCACACTACTGATTTTCCTTGTTTCCCAGCTGTTGAACCCGCTTCCTCAAGGCTCTTGTTATTTCCTCGTCCCTCCTCCTCCTCTCCACGATCCTGAGCTGTGGCCACCACGACCGGTGCCTTCATCTCCCCTCTGCCCTTCCCCTTCAGTTCCTTGAAGCAGGGGAAGGAGCCCAGACCCCCCAGCCCTGACCCCGGGGGAAGGAGGCACGTTTGGAGCAGTTACAGCTGCACAAATCCCATAACGGCTTCCAACAAGGGAAAAATGGCCCCTTCCCAGCGGCGCTTCACCTCCGAGCCCCCGATGAGCAAGAGAAAGGACCTTGGAGGGTCCTTCCAAGGAGGAGAGAGCTGGAGGAGCACGGACTCCAGGGCTGCCTCCATACATACAAACTTTTCCATAACCTCACTCCGCAGGCGCGGAAGAGCCCAGGCCCGTGCGGGGGGCAGCGGGATGGAGGGGCCATGGGGTGACCTCTCCGGTCTCGTGCCTCCCTCGCTTGGGCCGGTACCGATTCGCTCCCTCCCGAGGAATTCGTTGTCCTTGGCAGGCTCCCCGTGAGCGGCCGATGCTCCCGGCTCCCCGGGCCAAGGTGGCTCTCGCCCCGTGAACCCGCGGCTCGGGCCGGGGAGGCGGCGGCGGGACCGAGGGGAGTGGGGCTGAGGCTGGTGGAAGCCTCCAGGTCGCCTCTTCCCGCACCAAAAAACACACGTGAGGAGAGGGGGGGAGCTGGGGAAGGGGGTTTAAAATTCAAGCTGGAGGAAAGCAAAAAAGAGAGAGAAAAAAAAAAAAAACCCCAGATGACAACTGTTACTAATTTCAACATCGGGGCTGCAGACAGAATTCCCTGAAAGCTCGGGCTCCTTGGCCGGGGAGGCAGCTCTAGGGGAAGGTAATAGGAAGCAGATGGGCTCAGCTCGGGGCCAAGAGGAAGGTTCAAGGTGCCTCCTAGTGCAGGGAAGAGGAATTTAACTGCTTTTAAAGATGCAGGGCCCGGCAGCTTCCAGGTTTCTCGTCCAACTTTTGCAAATTATGAGCTCAGGTGTCCTTTTCCCTTTTTAGAGAGGGAGAAATAAATACAAACACAGGGTTCTGCTTCCAGCTTTCCCTGGTGGGAGGAAATACTTGCAGTGCACCCCAGCCCTTGGTCCTTCCACCAACATCTTCCCATCATGCTGAGCAGTGAGACCAGTGAGACCAGTGTCCTGTGGCCACATCACTTCACCCCAGCTTTTCTGGGCTGAGCCATCAGCAACAGTGTTAACAACTCAATGAATCCACTGGTCATCATGGTCACACTTCCTCTTCCCTCTGCAAAACGAGCTACCAGCACTTCCTAACCACACTGCGGTTGGAAAAGACCTCTAAGATCAAGTCCAACCATCAACCCAACACTTCTATGACCTCTAGGCCATGTCCTGAAGTGTCACAGCTACATGTTTGTTGGACCCCTCCAGGGATGGTGACTCCACCACTGCCCTAGGCAGCCTGGTCCAGTGCCTGACCACTCTTTCAGTAAAGATGATGCCATGTCCCACAGCTTGGCCAGCTTCAGCCCCAGCTTCCTCCTGACCCTGCCAATGGGCTGAGCAGCCCTTCAGACCTCACAGGAGAGCAGCAATGTGACCATCATGCTCCTGCACCCAATGTAAGAGATTTCTGCTCCTCCATCTACTCCAACTTGAAGTTGTCCTACCCGTTCAAAAGCCACCAGCAGCAGGAAGAGCTGCAAACACATGACTTGCTCCAAGGGCCTTTATTTCCCTTGGAAACCAAGCTAGAGATGGTGGGAACTGCAGAGTGCTGGGATGTGGGGTTCATGGACCGTGCCAGTGCCATGGAGAGGCACTTGGCAGCAGCATGGCCAGATGTCTCAGGCTTGCCCACCAGCCACACGGAGCCCCTGCTCTGCACAGCAGCCACCCAGCAAACCCCACAGTAACTCATGGATGATGATCCTCTAAAGTCATCATGTTTTCTCAAAACCCAGCCCCCTCCTCACCTGCTGTCGCTGGTTCGTGGAGGCCCACAAGTCTGGGCTGTAAACCCTTGGCTGAAATCTAATTCACAAACACTGCTGCCAGCAGTAGATAACTCCTCCGTGAGGTCTCCAGGGACTGTCCTGGATTCAGCCCAAGCTGCCCTGCTCAGGGAACACTCAGAAAACCACCACGGGCCTGTCACTGTCTGACCTGCAGAGATGAGCACTGCCAGGGTCAGAGCAGGAGGAGGCCTGGACCACCAGTCCCATCACATCCAACTCCTTGTGAGAGCGAGCACATGATGGGGCTCACAAAAACCATGAGGACTGAGGAAATCGTTTAGCTGGGGACTGGAAGAAGGAGGACTGGAAGCCCTGGTGAGCTCTACCAGGCCTGGTCTCCAGAGACAGCTCGATGGCACCTTTGTGTGGTCAGCCCTGGAGAGCTGCACATGCCCATGGGCACCCCTGGCACCAAGGTCTCCAGCATGCATCCCAAGGCAGCCAGCAGAAGGAGCAGAAAGCCACCCCTGGTGACCCTGGCCAGGCTTTTTGACATGAGAAAATGCACAGTCAGATGACTCTGGCCAGATATAAAAACCCCCAAAACACCAAAACCACTCTGATGGTTTCCTTCAAGGCAAATTAGTTTTTTTCTTGCACTTTCGACCAAGCCCATCAAACATCAACTTCCACACAGCCAATCTGCATGTCTAATTTAACAGGCTTCTCTGGGCAACCTGGTCCAGGCTCTCACCACCCTCAGCAGCAAAAAATTTCTTCCTTCTCTCTCCTCTAAACCTCCCTCTTTCAGTTTCAAACCATCACCCCTTGTCCTGTCCCAACAGGCCCTGCTCAAAAGTCTGTCCCCATCTTTCTGACAGGCCCCTTGAAGTCCTGAAAGGCCACCAGAAGGTCTCCTTTGAGCCTTCTCCTCTCCAGGCTGACCAAGCCCAACTCTCCCAGCCTTTCTCCCAGCAGAGGGTTCGGGCCTTCCCAGCATTGCTGGGGCCTCCTCTGGCCCCGCTCCACCAGCTCCATGGCTCTGCTGTGCTGAAGTAGCAGCAGACAAGGAAAGCCCCCAACAACACTCCTGCCTCCTTCCCTTTGAAACTGCTCCCAGATCACTTCTCACCATTCCTACCCCCCTCCTCCTCACCACCTCCACTCTGTGCACCCCAGGGGATGGCACCAGGCAGGTCCCTCTCTCCAGATGCTGGGTTGGCCAACACAGCTGGATGCTCACTGCTGGCTGGGGGCTGCTGTGCTCCCCTGGGGCCGTGGGTGTTCCATGTGTGGAACCACCTGGCTCCTGGCAGGTTCCTGCACGTTCCCGAGGACCTAATAAACAGCGTTGCTCCCCTCTCTGTGCTGCACCTCCTGCCAGGGTGGGTGGTGAGGATGAGGAGGGGTTGCAAAGCTTCCCGAGACCTCCCCGGCTTTCAGCAAGAGACCGTCCTGATATTCCCGACCAAATATTTGGCTGGACTGTGAAGTTGAAAACACGCCGAGCTGCAGATGGCAGGAGGTTTTCTGCAGCCCTCCTGCCAGCATGACAGCACTTCCACTGGGAAGTCATTTCTCAGCTCCAGGGCAGCGTTTGGGTTAAGAGCAGAAAAACCAGCAGGAACTAAGCGGCGGCATCGGCTGCGGAACGCACGAAACGGGTTAAAGCCCCAGGTCTGCAGAACTGGAAAGGAGAACTTGAACCTTCATCTGCTTTGCTGCTCCAAGCCTGGCCTCTCTGGGGGCACGGCGAGCAAAGAATTAGAAGCACGTAGTTATCGCTGTTCACCAGCAAACAGCAGCCTCCAGCCACGGGAAGGCTCCTGCCGGCACTGCTCCACCCTTGGGGATCCTCTCACCATCCCGCCCTTATCAAGCCCACACTGGACAAGGGCTTTTGTCTTCCCTTTTCTTGCTGGCACCCGCTGCTGAGAGGGGACCTGCGACACCAGCTGCAGCCTCCCCAGCTTGGAAGGGCTGTTCCACCCCACCCCTTCTTTGCTAAACACCCATCCCAGCAACCACGGGGTCCAATTCAGAGCTTGCCTGGAGCAGAGATGCTGCTTTCAAACCGATCCAACCCCATCTCCAGGGGCTCACCAGCAACACGGGAAATCCAGACTGCTGCTGCCAGTCTGAACCTGAGCAATGAGGGGTCTGAGCCCCCCCTGCCCCCACCAGCACCCCGGGGCCAGCCTGGCCAAGCCAGGAACACCCTGGCTGCCTCTGGACCACCAGGTCCCTCTCAGCAGCTCGCTGCTGTGCTCCAGCCGGGCACACCCTCCAGCCCTTTGTACAAGCTTCACAGGGGTTTGGGCTCGCTCCAGGGCTGTGTGGGAGGATTCTTTATTAAAAAACACGAGAATTGTTTTACAGCCGAGTCTATTCAGCGCAATCTTAGTGAGGAAAGGACTGAATTACCCCCCTGCTCCTCTCCAAAATCCAAAGGGATCTTTCCTTTTGCCAGCAAAGGGGCAAAAGGGACCCAGGACAAAGCGAGGGATGGGAGCGGGGCCGGGAGCTCCGACCTCTCGCTGACACCGCCCGCTCCACGCTCTGGAAATCCTATCTCCCTGTTACATAAGGATCTGGCCCTATCTGGGAAGCTGGGGTCACTGCACTCCTCCAAGTGTGGTAAACTGCTCGGAGGTCCTCAACAGGAAAGTGGGAGAGAAGAGCCAGCCCTGGTCAGCAGCAGGGAGGGGTGCTCAGCTTGGGGCACTGCAGGACCCAGGGCTGAGCCCAGACCGAGCTGCTAGACCAGGCAACCTCAGCCAGAGGTGAGGTGGCTACCAAGCAACACCATGTTCCTGGCCTTGGACTTCTTCTGCTTTAAGGAGAGGACTCCACCAAGCAGGTCCACTTTCAGACAGGACTTATGCAATAGTTTGGAGCAGCTCCATGTGACCCAGACTTGCTGGCCCCCCGCCACCACTCTCCTTGTTGGCCTCAGCCGTGCACAAAACAGCAGGATTAAAAAGAGGACCGAGCAGTCATTAAAACAAAGGGCATCTTGCCTGCCACACAGTGCCCCTGCCAACTGCACACACATCACACATGTAAGAACCCACGTCACCCACACGCATGCAGACCATGACAGCAGCTGTTCCTGTGTGGCTGGACATGAGGACACACACTATCTGCATGGGAACACATGCTACCTGCAGGCACATCCATGCTCATCACCCACAGACCCCTCTACCTGTCATCAAACACCACCAATACCTCTGCACGTGCCATATATGAATGCTGGTTTTATATCTGGCCTCTAGTCTAGAGTCCAGTTGGAGGCCTGTAGCTCATAGAGCTCCCCAGGGGTCAGAATCACAGAATGTCAGGGATTGGAAGGGACCTCAAAAGATCATCTAGNCTCCACATCTCCCTGACTGCCTTCATAAAACCACCTCTTCTCTCTGCCAGGAGAGAATCCAGATCTCCTGGGCCTCCTCACAAGCAGCTCCCTCCCTGTGCTCCTACAGCTCTCCCTACACCAGCACAGAGCAAGGAACACGGCTCTGCTGTGCTGGGGATGTCAGGGAACCACCTCAGGCTGTGGGAAAGGCCAGGAGCAGGGAGGGAAGGAGCTGCAGCCCCCCATCCACCAGCTCACCCAACACAGCAACACGAGGGGCAAGCCCTGGGCTCACACAAACACCCTCTGGTGCCAACGCTGAGCTCCACTCACCTGCTGAGCTCCACTCACCTGCGTCACGGCTACCGGCTCTCTCCAGGAGGGAGAAGGTTCGTGCTGTCTGTCCCTGTTCAGGCTGTACCACGTTTCACACAGTTATAACTCACCCAGACCTGTCCCAGCCCACACCCCACGTGAGGCACCCCAGAGCTGACCCCTTCCTCAACCTGGCCTCAGGGCAGGGCTGCCCCCCACACATCTGTGCTGGGACCCTCTGACAAAGACAACGTGTCTGGTCAAACCAGACAAACCTGCTTTAGCAGGTTGGAGGAGATGATCCCCAGAGGTCCCTTCCAACCCCCACCACGCTGGGATTCTGTGATCAGATTGGATGGGCTGTGCTAGAGGGCAGAGCCCCAGCACAGCCCCTCTCATCACCGGCCACACCACAGCACAGCACAGCTGGAGAGACAAGAAAACCTCACTGAGCTTCCCAAGAAAAGTATCTGAGGTGATACATGTTACCCAGAAGGGCCACGAGAAGCACCATGGGACCTGCAGTGAGCACAGAGAGCAGCAGCTGCTTCTACCACCACCACAGCACAGCATCCCCACCACTGCAGTGTCCAGTGCTGCACCCAGTGCTGGCTCAGTCCTGGGCAGGGGAAAGGACCCACTTGCAGATGTCCCTGCTCNCCTGCGTCACGGCTACCGGCTCTCTCCAGGAGGGAGAAGGTTCGTGCTGTTTGTCCCTGTTCAGGCTGTACCACGTTTCACACAGTTATAACTCACCCAGACCTGTCCCAGCCCACACCCCACGTGAGGCACCCCAGAGCTGACCCCTTCCTCAACCTGGCCTCAGGGCAGGGCTGCCCCCCACACATCTGTGCTGGGACCCTCTGACAAAGACAACGTGTCTGGTCAAACCAGACAAACCTGCTTTAGCAGGTTGGAGGAGATGATCCCCAGAGGTCCCTTCCAACCCCCACCACGCTGGGATTCTGTGATCAGATTGGATGGGCTGTGCTAGAGGGCAGAGCCCCAGCACAGCCCCTCTCATCACCGGCCACAGCACAGCACAGCTGGAGAGACAAGAAAACCTCACTGAGCTTCCCAAGAAAAGTATCTGAGGTGATACATGTTACCCAGAAGGGCCACGAGAAGCACCATGGGACCTGCAGTGAGCACAGAGAGCAGCAGCTGCTTCTACCACCACCACAGCACAGCATCCCCACCACTGCAGTGTCCAGTGCTGCACCCAGTGCTAGCTCAGTCCTGGGCAGGGGAAAGGACCCACTTGCAGATGTCCCTGCTCAGTGCAGGGAAGTTGGACTAGATGACCTTGAAAGGTCCCTTCCAACCCAAACCAGTCTATGATTCTAAGGCAGCCACAGCACTGCCCCACCTCCAGCACCCGTTGCTGATTTGGTCCTACCAGACTGAATCAAAGAATAACTGAAGCTGGAAGGGACTCGAGGGGATCTCTGGTCCCACCTCACTCAGAACAGGGTTAACTTTGACATCAGGTCAGGTTTGGATCACCAAACCCAGGCTGTCTCTTACCAAAGTGGCTTGGAGGAAACACAGGGAGCTGTGGAGCGGGACCCTGAAGCAGTGAAGTCCATTTGGACCACTCTGTGCTTCCAGGAAAGCAGAAACGTGGCCTTTCAGAGAAGTGGCTGCATCGTGGTGACACAGAGAAAGGGAGAGGAGCCCTGGCTGGCCAGAGAGGTGGCTTGTCCTGAGCTGCTCTGCCTGCTTGGCTGGGGGCTTCCAGTACCTCAGGATCTAGACAACCCCACGACAGATGTGCTGGCAGCACCCAGGGCTCCAAGAGCATAAGAATGCACACCCAGAGCCCAGCTTCTGCCCCATCCCTGGAGCCTCCCCACCTTTCAGAGCCTCCCTGTGAGCAGGTGAATGCTCCTGGCCTTGTTTCACTGCGGGACAAACCATGGCAAGCACATGATTTGGTGACAGCCAAGCAGGCACTCTTGCAAAAGACCCCCCAGGCAATCACCTGTGGGTCCCTTCATGCATGACAATGAATACCCCCAGACTCCAAGACATGCTGGAAGACCCCAAGACACCCCCAGACACCAAGACACACAAAGAAATGTGCCAGGGGAGCTCTGCAGCAGGACGAAATCTTGCAGACACTGGGCTACGGGCTCCCTCCAGCCCTTACAGGGCTGGAAGATCCTCAGATCGTTTCCAGGCTCTGTCTTCCTTAAGCAAGCGCCGTGAGATCTGCTGTGCAGAGAGTTTATGGGCCCTTTTTCCTTCCCTGCAGGTTCTCTGCTGAGGGAAACATATGGCCCAGCTGGTTTGGATTTGATGGGGCAGGGCAGGGTGCTACAGAGAACACGCCGACTCACAGGCACGTGGGCTCCCTAAGGAGGAGGCTGCAGCCCAAAGGCCACCGAGGACATTGCTCCGTGCCCGGCCGTGGAGGAGCTGCCTTTGCTCATGGCCAGGGAATGAAGAGCTGCTGACCCCAGCAGGACTGAGCTCATCTTCTGCACTGTGGTTTTGATTGAAGGCACTTCGGGGTGAAGTCTTGGCCCTTGAGGTCAGTGGCACAAGTCCCACAGTAGGAGGCCAGGATTTCACCGGCGAGTTCAGCTCAGCTGGAACCAACATTCAGGAGTGTTTGAGCTCAGAAGGATTTGCAGAATTACACTGGAATAGATTCACTTTGACTCATTTTCCCTTTAGAAAAGAAGCTACGATGGAAAAGTAGGAAACACAAGAGCACCAACAGTGGGTTGGGCTGGTACACAGAAGTGTGAGGACACTGAGTAGTCAGACATGGCACATCCCAAGTATTCTTTGCCCAGCCTGGCAGAATGTTGATGGCAAGAGAGCAGGAGCAATAGATCAGCAGGACAGAGACCCTGCACTTCAACGTGCCACTGACATTGCCCCACTGAAGGCAGATGGAGCTAAAATATTTTGGCTGAGTGGAGAATCTCCCAAGTCAAGAATCAGTGGCAGAACTTAACTAAAGGCACTCACAGGAACCAAGCTGGGAAAATCTGCTTTGATAGTGTCCCTCTAAAACCTCTGTTGCTGGTGTAACACGAGGCTGTGTCCAGGCTGGTGGTTTTCCACTGAATCATAGAATGGTTTCGTTGGAAGGGATCTCAAACATCATTCCATCCCAACTCCACATCTCCCACTAGACCAGGTTGCTCAAGGCCCCATCCAATCTGCCCTTGAACCCCTCCAGGGATGGAGCATCCACAACCCCCCTGGGCAACCTGTGCCAGTGTCTCACCACCCTCACAGTGAAGAATTTCCTTCTCATTTCCAATCTAAATCTTCCATGTTTCTCACTCCCCAGTTGCTCCATGAGATCCCACCTGCTCACACACTCCCAGGAGATGTTTGTAACTACTCACCCTGCAAACGTTTCCAATGGTGGTGGGGTCAAGCACAGACCTTTTTGACCCGCATTTTTTCCAGCACCTGTGAGCTGACATCATCCAAATCACTGGTGGATTGTTTCTGAAAACTTGACGAATTTGGTCCATATTCTGTTTGTTTTAAGTTCATTTGTGTGAACTTGAGATCTGGGCAGGACAGGACGTGACAAACACATCCTGCGGTGCTTCTGGCTTAGAATGAACTAATTGCTGGAAACTTGGCAAGAAAAGTGGTTTTTGGAGTTGGGGGTTTCAAATAAGCTCTAGAGAAGTGCTCGAACAGAATCATCCCCTGGGTGGGCCTGATGCAACCTGTGCTGAAAAGCCCTCCATGGAGCTGCTCCTCTGGGCAGCTGAGCCCTCAGTGCCTCTGGACCAGGGCTTCATGTGATGATAAGAAGACCTACTGCTCCTGGAACAGTCTCTGGGTGGCCTGGAACCTTCCGAGATAAGAGAGCCTCTCATGTTACAGGTTTGCATGTTGGTACTTAAAAGGCCTCTTGCATGAGCAGCAGACACTGTTGATGTTGAGCAAAACCTGCCCTTAGGGCTGCTCTTCACCCCATGGGCTGCTCGCTCAGGCACAGCTCATCGGGGTCTTCTTCTGCCAAGTGAAACAGTTCAGCCCCCAAGTCTTATCTGGGAAGAGAGTGATTTACAGGAGATGACAGGACCTTTCCCATTCCACCCAACAAGCAGCTGCTTGGGGAATGCAACTGGAGACACACTGGAGGCTTTAGGGATCTAAGGAGGAGGAGGAGGAGGAGGAAAGGAGAGGGTGCTGCCATGGGGCCAAGCAGGAACAACGGGAAGCTGAGGATGGAGCAACCGGAGCACTCGGCACGTTCCATATATGGAGAAACTTCGTGACACTGGAAAAACCTCCCAAGAACTGGAGGAAGCCTCACTGAGGGAGGCATCTCAGGCTAGTCCAGGCAAGGCTGTGGCGAGCGGAGCAGGGGAACATCCCTGTGCCAGACTGGGAATTACTTGGGAGCCCAACAAAGCATTTCCCCTTCCACCATCCACGGCACGGAGGAGACCAGGAGTGAACAAAGGCTTCCAAGCCCTCCCTGCTCTCACCCGCCAGGCCCTACCTCGCACGCTGTCACCACGTGAGCTCTGCTCACTGCAATATTAATGACCAGAATAAGAAACAGATCCCTGGTGGGGCAGAGCTCTCCCCAGCCAACATGGGGATGGGAAACAGGAAAACAAAGGTCCCCTGAGGTCCATGTCCCTGCGTGTGCTTGACCAGAAAAGTCCCCAAAAATGAGCCTCTGCCTGGAAGTTTGAATTTTGGCGCTGGAGCCGGGGCCCTGCCCCTGCTCCCCTCTCAGCTCATTCTTCCCCTCTGGAAGACACTGGCCAAGCTGATTTTATAAACTCCTTTCTATTTATAGCTCCTTCAGCTCTAATGAGATAATCTCCTGGCGTTTCACCATCACTAATATTTACTTTGATGTTTCAAATAACATGTTCCGAGGGATTGATCTTTTTTAAAAAAAAAAACCCTTTAAAGCACAATCAAAGCCAAGAAACGACCCTCAGGACGGGGCCAAACACCAGGTGATGGACACAAAGTTAAAGCCACTGCAGCTTTTTTGTCAGGGCAGACAGCTCCTAATCCTCTGCCCACATCAGAGGGGAGGGAAAGAGGCATTGGCAGCTCCTGGAGATGGAGAGACAGCGAAAGAGGGAGCGCAGGATGTGTTTATCCTCAGGAATGAAGGCAGCAAGGAAGGTCTAACCCTGCAGCAGGGATTTCTGTGACTGAGAGCTCTGCCCAGGGCAGCTCTGCGTAGGAGAGTGGTATTCAGAGCAGCAAACACACCATCCCGTGCCTGAACCCAATAAAACCCAGTGTGGGGCTGGGGGAGGCGGGGGAGGCAGCCCGGGCTGCCCGGCTCCTGCTGCCTGCAGCCGCCCTGAAACACAACCCAGCGGTTTTATGGAAACTCTGAATGCTGGGGAAGGGTGAACATGCTTCTCATTCTCATAACTGTTTTTCCAGCGGGCAGCGGCTCCTCGGGCTCCTTCCTTCTCCAGGGAGATGGTTCTGATTTCAAAGAACATTCCCGTTCCCTCCGCCCCAGACCACCCCACTCCAGGAGTCTTCGCTGGAAAAACTATTTTAAAGAGTGTTTTACCTTTTCTAGTGTTTTCCCTTCTTTCTTCTTTTTCCTCTTTTAATTCCTTCAGCTTCTTTTTTTTTTTTCTCTTCTTTCCTTTTTCCAGCTGCAGCCAAAAGTTTCTCTTCTCTCCCCCTCGGTCCTGTGTGTGTCAGAAAGTTTCCAGGCTGAGGGTTTATGTCGCCTTCCTCAATAACCTTCTTCTGTCAGACCCAGGCAGTGCTGGAGCTGGAGGCTTTGCTAAAAACTCTCCTTTCAGGAAGTGAGCAGTAATAAGAGAGCAGCTCGGAGGCAGCATGTATAGGGGCTGCTTGAAAAAAAAAAAAAAAAAGGAAGAAAAAAAAAAAAAAAAAATTTTCCCGGGAATTTTTCCAGGGTTTACCAAAAAAAAAAAAAATTACAAAAAAAAAAAAAATCCCCAAAGCCACAAGGCTGGAAAAGTCCCGCCCTGACTGCTGACATCAGTGCAGAAGGCAGGTCTTGCCTGCAACAGTATAAAATTAATCAGCAAAGGCTGCTGCAGAGGAGCAGGCAGCAATTGGCTCCTCCTAGAGCCCCTGGGTGATATCCCTGGCAGATAAAACACCCCAATAAAGGTGACAGAGCAGAGAGGTCATGCTGATAGTGGTAGAAAATACAGATAAAACAAGCCAGGATCTTTGTTTGCTGTTTTTTTTCCCCCCTCCAACACTCTCACCCTTCATTTTAACCGTAGCTTTCAGAATGCTTTTAAAAAGCTGATGAAATGGCCCTAACACAGGCAGCTGAGCCTACAGGAGTGTCAGGTGCTGGATGTAAAGTTTCAAAAGCTCTCAAGAACTCACCAAGGCTTTCAGAAGTGCCTTCCCTCCCGGGTTACATCATTTCTGCCTTGCTGGCTCTCAACATCATTTCTGCCTTGCTGGCTCTCAGGATGCCATAATTCCTCTTGTCCTGCTGCCACCGTGGAGGATCCCACAGAGGACAATACGTCTCTGAGGTCAAGAAGAAACATGGCAAATAATAAAACGCTGCTTGTTTAACCCCAAAGCCCTCTCAGGACACATAAACCAGCCAGCAACAATGAAGGGCAGGAGCTCATTTCCTTCTTCCTTCTGAAGTCACCTTTGAGATTAGAAAGAGGACTCTGTAAAGAGCAAAGGACCTGGCAAAGCTGTGGAGGTGATGGAAATGAGCTCTTCCAAAGCTCATCTTGGCTGCAGAGGGGCTGTCCTGGGCTGTCCTGCTCCACAGGATACTGCTGGTCACTCATTTTACTCTTCAAGCTCAGCCTCTTCTCACCACAGGCACTTTAGGGGGCTACCAGCAGATTTTCACAGGCAGTGATAACGTTCCATGCTTGGAGCTACCACCAAGGAGTGATTTGCAGAAAGGTTCTTGCTGGTACTTGCAAGGTCACTGCTTGTGCCTCACTTTAGGGTGTCATAAAGCAAGAGGTGGCACCTGCAGGGAAGAGCAACCAGGACAGGGGACCCCAAAGTGACCAGCAAGGGATTTTACCCCAGGTATATTCAGTAAAGCTGAGGGATCACAAAGGTCAAGCCTCTTTTCAATGGCCAGTGTCTGAGGAGGACTCTGTCTGTTCTGCCTTTGATCCCAACCTGTGTGTTCCTGAACCCAGCTCCTGAATCTGGTTCCCATCTGCCACTGAGTCCAGTCTGGGACTTACCCAGAGTCAGTGGTGATGGTGACACAATTTCCACCAAAGGGTTAATACGGAGCATCTGTTATTTGTCTGGTGGACAGCCCTGACCCTAAACCTGCCAGGGGCCTTGGGGAAGGATATGGGGAAAGGGCAGCTCCAGCCTGAGCCCATCTCTGGGGGCGCAGGGACCCCAAAACCATCCTCGAGGAGCCTTTTAGAACCACAGGGTGATTTGGGCTGGAAGGAACCTTTAAAGGTCACCTAGTCCAGACGAGCAGTGAGCAGGTTTAGTAGAAGAGGATTTGATTGAAAAGTAAGGGGGTGAAAAGTTGCTGGGGGAAGATGTAAACTAAGCCTCAGAGAAGACACGAGACCCCTCTGCCCAGGAGCAGGTTGTGAGGGGGGGCTCTGGCAGGGAGCTGGAGGGTTTGCAGCTCTGAAGCATGGCACGGATGCCAAGTCTGCAGGACAGCCAGCCCCTCCAGACTGCGTGTCCTGCCGTGGCCCTTGGAGGTACTCACACTGCCAAACCCACAGGATCCAGCCCTGGGGCAGCCTGGGCTCCTGGCAGAGGTTCTGGGTGCCACCCAGGCTGACCCAGCACCAGTCAGGAACCATCTGACCACTGGATGGGAACGGAGAAAGAAAAAGCCACAAAGGCCTGGCCAGCCCCACGTCCTCATCGGATGCTGGCCTTGGCATGCCTAAGAAAGGGATTAGAGAAAAGCAAGAGGCTGTGGTACTTTCTGTGGTGTATCCTCCTACATCCTCTGCTGACAGTAAACAAAGTGCAGGGCAGAACCTAAACCAGAAGCTGGATCTTTGCATTTAACAGCCACAATTCATTTTCTCCCATGAGTTTGTGTAAACCCTCATTGAAGCCCTTTGAACTCCACCCCTTGGATGGAGCAGCAGCGTGACCCGAGCAGGAGATGCCCAGGAGGGACCTCCTGAGGGTCTGCTGGTCTCTAAGTACTTGGTATTGCCTTGTAGGTGTGCTCATCCTAACAACCCTGAGAAAACAAGGGGCAACATCCATTGCTCCCAGGAGATACCTGATGGAGGGAGCTCACAGCCCCCAGCTCCACGCCAGGAGCTGCCCCAGCCCCAGGACATCCCAACACAAGGACCAGTCTTCCTTACAGGCATCCAGACTGGGAAGGCCGAGCTCTCTGCTTGAAATCTGAGTTCAAAGGGACTGCAAAAGCTGGGCTGGAGCTCTGGCTGGCTCCCTGGCTGGGTGGAAAGCGGTTTCCTTCCTCCCCAGCCATTGTCTGAGCCCCCACCGCACACACATAAAAGAGCAACTAAACAGAGTCCTTGGGGTTTAATTGAATGGGGCTGCTTCTGGCCAGGGAAAGACTAATTGCTCCAAGCATGGCCCAGTGCCACACCAGGGGCTTTCTGTCTGTGCAGCTTGTCTCCAAACACACTCGGTGTGTGATGAAGGAGGATTGAGGTGGAGATGTCCATCTTCCCTGCTCAACGCTGCCTGTCCCTCTCCCTTCCCAGGGAAACTTGCTTTGCCATGACCTGCAGGGTCTCCAGTGCCTCCTGGATGGGAAATACAGAGTTAGAGACTCCTGATGTACAAGGAGTCTCTCACTGACCACCTCCCTGGGCAACCTGGGACAGGCTCTCACCACCCTCAGCAGCAACAATCTCTTCCTTCTCTCCAGTCTAAATCTCCCCCTTTCAGTTTAAAGCCACACACAATCTGTGAGCTTGGGGCCAACCCCCCAAGTCCTGTGCCCAAAACCAGTTCTCCTCTGAGGACACTCTCATACATGTACCACATCATACTGGAACCACACCAGAGTTGCAAACTCCTTCCCAAGGCCTCCATCACCTGCACAAGAGTCTAGAAAACGGGGAAAGGCAAAGGAACCAGAAACTCACATAAGAGATGCAGAGAGTATCAAATTCTGCCTGAAAAAAGGGTTTCAGAAGCAACTGATGGACACTACAATTCATCTCCAACACAGAATGGCTGAGTGGGAAGGGATTGTTCAAGCTCATCCAGTCCAACCTCCCTGCACTGAGCAGGGACATCTGCAACTAGAGCAGGTTGCTCAGAGCCCCAAACAACCTCCCCTGCAATGGTTCCAGGGATGGGGCAGCCACCACCTCTCTGGGCAACCTGGCACAGGCTCTCACCACCCTCAGCACCAACAATCTCTTCTTTCCCTCCAGTCTAAATCTCCCTCTTTCAGTTTAAACCCAGCCCCCCTTGTCCTGTCCCAACAGGCCCTGCTCAAAAATCCATCCCCATCTTTCTGACAGGCCCCTTGAAGTCCTGAAAGGCCCCAAGAAGGTCTCCCTGGAGCCTTCTCTTCTCCAGGCTGACCAAGCCCAACTCTCCCAGCCTTTCTTCAGCAAACAGTGCTGACCACTTGCTTCCTCCTTCTCGGATAAGATGAGGATGCATTTCCAGGAGACACCTGAACTCCTCTCCCTCCAGCTCCTCTGTACCCCCAGCCCTGCTGGGAGCTCCCAGGAGCCCAGTGCTCAGCACAGCCCCAGTCCCTGCAGCTCAGCAGCCCGGTGATGCTGCACCCTCCTGTGGCTACACGGAGCAGAGGCTGCACACTCAGACCCTGCAGGTCCAGGCTCAGCCCCAGGCTGGTAGAAACCCTGCACAGATGATGCTCAAGCCCTGGAGAAGCACTAAGGGCAACGTTTCCAGGCAAACTCAGCACTGGTGGCACTGGCTGATGCCCAAATTCATCCAGCTCAGCACCAACCTGCACAACAGACACCAGGGATCCTTTCAAGGCTTGTAAGGCAGCAAACTGTCCTGGTGGCCATAGAATTGTTTAGGTTGGAAAAGACCTCTGGGATCAGCAAGTCCAACCTTCATCCCAACATCTCCCTGACCCCCAGACCATGTCCCAGAGCACCACATCTACTCGTTTGTTGAACCCCTCCAGGGATGGTGACTCCAGCACCTCCCTGGGCAGCCTGGGCCAGTCCCTGACCACTCTTTCTGGAAAGATCTTCTTCCCAATGTCCAATCTAAATCTCCCCTGCTGCAACTTGAGGCCATCACCTCTTGTCCTGTCACTAGTTACCTGGGAGAAGAGCCCAACCCCAGCCTCACCACAACCTCCTTTTAGGTAGCTGTAGAGAGCACTGAGGTCTCCTCTCAGCCTCCTCTTCTCCAAGCTAAACAACCCCAGGTCCCTCAGCTGCTCCTCATAAGACACATTCTCCAGACCCTCACCAGTTTTGTTGCCCTTCTCTGCACCCTCTCCAGCCCCTCAATGACTTTCTTATACCCCGGCACCCATCAAAATACCCAGAGAATGATGCTGAGGCCTGATGGGGGAACTTTGTGTAACCATTTTGCATGTAAAATAAAATAAAACAAATCTCTCTCTTGCTCTGTCTAAACTGCAGGGCCTGGGCAAAGTTCCCAGCTCTGGCTCCACATCACAGCCTGGCCCCAAGTCCACCTTGGGACGAGCTCCTTGGCCACAGATGAACCCTTCCTATGGTTGAGCAGAACCCAACACAACAACGCTCCGGTCACTCTTCCAGCTACTGCTAGAATAAACAAACTGCTCTGCTTTGTTTGTAGCCCAAATACTTGGGTTGAGAACCTGCAAATGAAACCAGCTGTGAACAACTGGTTTTGTCTTCCCCCTCCCAGTGTGGAGACACCCAAACCAAGTGCCCAACAGCAACGCTCAGTTTCATTAATCCCCAGGTGTTGGAGAAGGTTGGGTTGGTGTCTCCCAAACGTGTAACCACAGCGTGAAGAATCCAACTTTACCTTTGAAAGTGCAGCCATTAAAAGCAATTATTGAGATTATTGTAGGTTGCCTAAACTCCGTGGGGATTTTGGGCAAAGGACAAGTGTGCAGGGGAGCCCTGCCCAGGATCAGGAGCTCAGCTCAGGCTGCAGGGCTGGGTGTGTTGGGATGCTGTGAACTGCCTCAGTGACTCATCCTTCCTATCTCAGGATCTCACCTTGTCCTTGGAAAAACCTTTCAGCTGGGTTTCTGAGTAAACATCACGCACAGCTCCCTGTCAAGTTGTAAACAAAAGGCTCCTCCAGGGGGATCTGGCAGTGGAGTGGCAGCGTGGAGTCGTGCTCAGTGACAGCTGCCATTCTGCACATCTCAACTTCTCACTACATGGTTTTGTTTGAGTCTTGATCATAGAATCATTTGGGTTGGGAGAGACCTTTAAAGATCATCCAGCCCACCCCCCCTGCACTGAGCAGGGACATCTGCAACCAGAGCAGGTTGCTCAAAGCCCTGGACAACCTCCCCTGCAATGGTTCCAGAGATGGGGCAGCCACCACCTCTCTGGGCAGCCTGGGCCAGGCTCTCACCACCCTCAGCAGCAATAATTTCTTTCTTATACCTAGTCTAAGTCTTTTTTAGTTTAAAAAATCAGCAGCAGGCTCAACCTGCCATGATCAGGGCCCTAGTCCCAACTTCCTTTTGGGATTCTCCATCCATCTAGTTGGGGCACCCCCTTGCCTTCAGCAGAATGAACTCTGGGTGCTGTTGCCTTTCTCCCTGGCCCTGAGCACTCACCCTTCACCCCTCTCTTCCACACTGAGCTGTCAGGCAGCAGTGAGCTTTTACCATGGCTGGTGATGAAATATGGAAACCTCTCCCTTCTGGAAATGGAGATATCTCCATGAAGAGCAGATGAAGATCTTGCCAAAAATAAGCATGGTTTGTTTGCTGGTTCCCAGTCCAGTTGTTAGTGTCGTGGCCATATTTGGCACCACAAAGAGCTAATCAGAAAGCAGGGCAGAAAAAAAACAGGCTAGGAGAGGCTTCTTGGGCTACTGAGCCTAAGTCTTGACCATCACAAACCACGACTCCAAAGCAGCCCTACACAGAGGGCCCTGCTCAGTAGCTTCTGGCCTGGATGTGGAAAATCCAGAGAAACTAAGCTCTCCTTACCCCCTTGTGACTTCCAGGGGACAGACCCTGGTGTGGCAGAGATATTCAAGCAAGAAGCCTCAGCTCCCCATGAACCTGGGGGTGAGAACTTCAATGGCTAAGACGAGAGCTTTGCTCTCCAGGCAACGTCTTCCCCCAACTCATCTGTTTAAATAACGACAGCTCTTCACCACCTTCCTCTGATTTGTTTTCCTCCATCTAGACCCATGCCCTGGCACTGAGGAGGTCTCAGAGCTCTTCTGAGCTTCAGGGCTTTTATTTTCTCTTCTTTCCTTTCCTGTGCATCAAGGAAATAGGTCACATTTCAAAGAAAGCAGCAGGCGGAGGTTAGCGAATGCCAGAGAGCTCACTGGATGCTGTGGCCCCTTCCCCTCTCCTCTCCCCAAATCGACACATTTCTCACTCACTGAAGGACATTTTCCCTCCTTTTCCCTTTCTTCCTTCCAAGTTGCTGTGACGAGGCCCCGAGGAGAGATCCTGCCCCTGCAAACCAGGTAAGAGCCGCTTCTCTTGGTGCTTTCCTCGGTGGCTGTTGGGTGACATGGCTGCTTTGTTCCTCGCCTGGCTCCTCTCTGCCCAGCTCAGGAGATCAGGGGTTGAGTGGCAGGAGCAGAGCTCCTGTGAACCCTTGGAGGTAACAGGCCCAGATTAACTCATTGTGCCACCACTCTGGTTTTTCTGCCGTTTACTCCGTTGGTTCAAGATAAAAACCTGGTGTAAGTCAGAGGACATCCCGTGTAAGTCAGAGGACATCCCATTCTTTGTGAAGCTGGAGGGGACTGAGATAGGTCAGAAGATGGTGAAATGATGGCTTGTGGTCCCGTATTCATGACCAGCCATTCCCTTTGCCTCTGGATGTGACATCAAACGTGACTCCTCTGGAAGTTCCTCTTTAAACAGCTCCGTGAGCCTCAGTGACCATGTGGGGAGACTCAGGGCACCTGGCACCTGCTGAATAATGCTGCAAATACTTGGGAAGGACTCAAGGCTTCAGAATTTTCCTCCTGACAAATCTAACAGCAAATACACTCCAAACCAGAGGTCTCTGCAAACTCACATTTACTTCCTTGAGTTTCTTTGTCATCTCCTCTGTTGCTGCTCTGCACTTTGCTGTGCAAACAGGCACAGCTCCAAGTCCCATCAACTTCTAGCACAGTCCAGGGTGTGATGGAATAAACTAGAACAAAGGAAAGTTGAGATGAAATCTCAGAAAACATTTCCTAACAGGCAGAGCTATTAGACTGTGGAATAAACAGTGCAGGGATGCAAGGGAAACCCATCACAGGAGTGGGGACTGGAGAAGGGGTCAGGCAGGAGGTTCCTTTGCTGTCAGGGGGATGAACAAACTGATGTACAAGGTTGTGCTTTCTGCTCTATTTACAAATTTTGTATTTTCAACCTTTCACCATCCTTTTTCCTCCTGAGGAGAAAAGGAGCCCACGTCTCTGAAAAGCTTCTTGGCCTCAAGTTGCACCAGGGGAGGTTTAGGTTGGACATTAGGAAGAAGTTCTTTCAGGCTGCCCAGGGAGGTGCTGGAGTCACCATCCCTGGAGGGGTTCAACAAACGAGTAGATGTGGAGCTTTGGGACATGGTCTGGAGGTCAGGGAGATGCTGGGATGAAGGTTGGACTTGCTGATCCCAGAGGTCTTCTCCAACCTAAATGATTCTATGATTGATGCTCCCAGGAATAAGATTTCCTAAAGAAACCAGGATGATGCCACAGCAGTATTTAGAACCCACACATAAATGCATGGGGGTGTTTAATTAAGGGCTTTAGAAGTTAATTCCCATTAAGACCTTAACCAGAAAGAGGGTTCCCTGAGAACTCTCAGCTCGTGAGGATTATGCCACTATCTCTGTCCTGCCCTGGAAGGCAACTGGCTTCCCATGGAGCAGAAACCCTGTGAAGCACCAGGCTCTGTACATGAATTAAACCCACTCAACCAGCTACATAAACCTTGGCTTGAGCAGCTACAGCCTGAGAGGGCCAATGTGGTCAGAAGGACAAGAGATGTGTCACTTCAGCCAAGCCTTGACTCACACAAACCCCAAGCAGGTGGGAGCAGCAGCACAAAGCAGAGATTCCAATGGCAAAGTCTGTCACTGAGATGAGGTTTTTCCACCTCTGACAATTGAGTGGGTCTGAGTTGAGTAACATGAGTGGGAACAAGGCATGAGGCAGCTGGTGGTGGGGCAGGGACTGTCAGAGGCAAGGCAGAAAATTAATGTGGAGGGTTGGAAATACACAAAAGTAGAGAAAGCTGTTTCTATGTCATTTAAAGCCCTACACATCTTGTTTAGCACTTGCTTTCCCAGCAATCTCTCCTAACTCATATGGCAGCATCAGCTTAGGAACTGAGGGATAATAACTTCCCTCACTGCTGCAGGAATATAAATTTTTAAACTGTTTTGATCTCTGAATGTGCTTAGTCTTGTAATATCCTCAGGAAAGGCTCTGCTGGGTATGGAACTGAATGGGCACAGCACAGAGCAGAGCCAGGCTGGAGAGAGCCCAGAACATGAGACAGGTCCTGGGGGCCATGGAGAACATGGGCAGCTCTCTACAAACTCATCATATCCAGCAAACAAAGTTGTAAGGGAGGTGGGGAGGACAAAGCATTAACCCAGGTCATAGATAACTCTCCTTCCCTAAATCCTATCCAAACAACTGGAACAAAAAGCTTTCCCTGCTGTTTAAATAAACCAAAAGCTCTGTGCCAATCTCACCCAGTAGAGCTCCATGCCTCAAAAACAGACAGAAAACTGGCTCGAGTTTCCTCAAGCTGGTAGTGGAGCTTTTCAACACTCAGAACAGACCTTCTCACATAGGAAATGACTGATGGTGAACACCAACTTCCACCAGCACCTGCAGGTCTCACACTGGTTACAGGCAAACACACACTCACCCTCCAGGGCTTTTCCAAGAAGAGCAGAGCTGGTGAAGCCCAAGTCTTCAGCTTCCCCTGCCTCTAGTTTTATTAATTTTCCTCCTCAGAATTTCCTCAGATCACCCCTGAATGCTGCACAGTCTGAAGTTTAATCCTCACACCAGTGCAGGAACAGTCTCACCCTGCTTTGCACCAGCACTGAAAGAAATCCTGAGCAGCAGCAGTGGGGCAGAGTTTGTGCCCTCAACTAGACTGTCACTAACAGTATTTTATTAATTGTGGGTTTGGAAGATCAACGGGATCTTGCAAAATTCACAGACTCACAGAATCCCAGCATGGTGGGGGTTGGAAGGGACCTTGAGAGATCCCTTAGTCCAACCCCCCCTGCCTCAGCAGGTTCATCCAGGCAAGGAACAGGAACATATCCAGACAGGTCTTGAAAGTCTCCAGAGAAGGAGACTCCACAACCTCTCTGGGCAGCCTGGGCCAGGCTCCAACACCCTCACAGCAAAGAAATTTCTCCTCATGTTGAGGTAGAACCTCTTGTGTTCAACTTTGTGACCGTTTCTCCTTGTCCTATCACTGGGCACCACTGAAAGGGGACTGATTGCTCCATCCTCCTGACACCCACCCTTCAGATATCCATAAGCATTGATCAGATCCCCTCTCAGCCTCTTCTCAAGGCTAAATTCCCCCTCCTTGCTGCAGGTTACATCTCATCGGCTGCCTTTTAAAGCTCCAAGCAGAACAAGGGATGCTCCATAAATTCAGCTGAGCTGCAGACAGGCTCTGAGCTGCTTTCCTACTTTATTTGCCTAGTTTATACTTAAAGGCAGGAGCTGCCAGGTCTGCCAGTGCAGTGCCCTCAGCTCTAGCCAGTCACAGGGTAGGTCACTGCCCTGGCCCTTTGCTACAGCCCTGGGAAGACATTTCCTGGGATGTTAAATACACCCTTGGCAGTAAAACCATCTCCTGCTTCCCTGTGGCTACTTCAGTGCCAAAGAGCAAGTGTGGGGACCTTAAATCCATCACCTAACAGCATTTTCAGGAGATTCTGGTGGAGCACGACCTCAGACTGGTTCTGACTGTTGAAAGGAGCACTGCTGCTAATTGCCACCATCTCCCAGTTCACACCAGGGCAGCTCAGCCACAGACCTAGTTTCATAAGCCACAGAGGGTTGAAGCCTCTTAAGCCAGCCCATGTAACAGCCTTGGGCTTCCAACAGGATCAACGTGTCTGATCTTCTGCCATTCTGCTGCTCAGGACCTGCCTCTGCACTATCTGCACCTTGCAGAGGTACCTCAGCTGGCTCAGGGACTGGAAACATTTGGCTGTGGCCACCCAGGGCAATCTCAATGCAGCATCTGCACAGACAAGAGGTGTTAAAGGCAACCACAGCCACTGAACACAACCTGAGCAGCCAGTTCAGCCAGGACCTTCTGCAGGGATCCTCTGAGCAGCCCAGTAGTTGGACACTTCTCCTGAGAGTTCAACCCCCACCCTCCCAGCTCTGAAGCTCTCCTAGCTGAGCTGGACCTGGAGGGTTTATAAACATCTCTCAGCTGGTGACAGAACTGCTTGAGTAGGGACAGATGCACATCAGCCACATGAATACTGGAGAAGCTGAAACTTGAACCAACATTTGTACCTTGGGACAGATAACACAGCTCTTTTTATCCTGAATGATCCTAAAGCACATCAGAAAACAACCCCTTCAGCTCCTGAGTACTCCTGAAGGGATGAGACAACCCACAACAGCTGCAGTGAGGCAATAACTCAGAGATTTAGGGGGCTGGACTAATAAAGGGGTTAAGAGGCTGCAGATAATGCTGTATAATTCTGAAAATTCCATGGGATTTTAAAACAGCACAAGAAACTTCAGTTCTGAGCCTCACTGGCCATAATAAACCATGCAGAAAGATGAAAACAGGTTGGATTTCCAAGGCCCATCCTAGATCATCTAGAGATGGAAGGTGCTCACTGGGATGGGCAGCATGATGTGAAAGCAAAGATGTTACTTGGGAGAACTCCAGCTCATGGCATGAGCTCTTCTGCCTCCTCAACTTCATTTTGTTCAGCCTTGAGAAAAGAAAGCTTAAAGGAGACCTTATCACCATGTGCCAGCACATAAAGGGTGGTTATCAAGAGGATGGAGACTCCCTTTTTAGAAGGGGACGCATGGAAAGAACAAGGGGGATGGTTGCAAGTTGCTCTTGGGGAGATTCTGGTTGGAGTCCAGAAGGAAATTCTTTACAATGAGAACAATTAAACCTTGGAATCGTCTCCCAAGGGAAGTGGTGGATTCCCTGACATTAGACTCAGCTTGACAGGGAGCTGGGACAGCTCATTGAAACTGGATTGTTCTCTCTTGGAAGGTTGGACTGGATGATCCTTGAGGTCCCTTCCAACCTGGCATGCTGTGATTCTATGATCTGCAGGAGAGGGATCCTCAATGTCATCCCTCAGCTGCCCAGAAACAGAGGAGGACTGAAAAGTGTGTGGGTGCAGAGCACGTTCAGCCAGGGTGAGCAGAACTTTGGTCCTTGAATCTGTGCTCAGCACAGTTTCAAGGACCAAAGTTCTGCTCACCCTGGACCAAACCTGGAGTAAAGGCCCCGAAGGAGCAGGGAATGGGCCTGGCTTTGGAGAATCCCTTGGACACCAGGTCTTGCAGCTGAGAGCAGAGGCTCAGCAAGGTTATAAAGCAGACAAGAGACATTTTAAAGCCTTCCTGGACACCTATTTAGAAAATCCCCTGTCCCAAGAGTGAAGAGCCTGAAGCAGGACATGGAGCCCTCCAGCTCATCAGCCAGGAGGGTTGGCAGAGCTGCTCAGACCTCCAGGAGCACTGCAGGGACAGGGTCAATGGGACATGCTGGGTTCTGCTGGGGGCTGCACTGGGATGAGCTGCAAAACTGCAAATCTGGAACAACCCAGCAGCAAAACCACCGAGCTGCTGGTTCTGGGGTTAGTGATCCACTAACTGGGAGGGCTCAAGCACCTGTAATATTAGTGAACAGGGATTTAAACCTTGTTTTATGAGAATTGGACCCCAAAAAGTCACTCTCCTCAAGCTCTTAGACTTGTTGCTGCCCATCAACTAATTCAGGCTTGTGGGGCTCTGAGCAACCTGCCCTAGGCAGAGATGTCCCTGTTTATTGTAGGGGGGGCTGGACCTTTAGAGGCTCCTTCCAACCCAAACCATTCCATGATCCTGTGAATTAAGCAGACAGAAAAGCAGATGACAGAGGCAAAGCTGGAAGAGAAACCAGACCCATCATCTGTCAGTCCTTGACTCAAATCTCAGCCAAGCTCAAACCTTGGAAAAAGTCCTTTTGTACCAGAGATGTCCAACAACTGCATTTCACCAGGTTCTCTCTCCTTTTGGCCAAAAAGAGCAGGAGACTGAAGCCGGATGAGTATTTTAAACCCTTCAAGGCTTTTAAAAAACCAATCTATTTGTGCTTCTGAAAAGCTTCTAAATAATCCCTCAGCAGAAGCCTATTAAGTAATGAAGTTGTGACAGTTTGGGCCAGTGAAGAAGAGATTATTCAGATTTTTCCTTGCCCATCTGCTCTCCTGCTCCTACTCCATCTCAGTAGAAAACTCCCAGTGTGCAGCTCTGGAGCAGATCACACCAGAACCTAAGAAGTTGTTGAGATCTGCAGGGTTGGTGGAAAGTTTGCAAGATTTGGGGGGGTTTTTTGAGTGAAAATCATGACCCCTTTCCCACCAAGATGTTTGTGCAGATCCTGAAGATAACTTGTGAAGACACACAAGTCTGGTTTGCCCCTCATTTCTTATCTGAGATGCTAATCTTTCTGTGCAGAGCTAAGAAGGCAGAGGTAGGAGTACTCAGCAGCAGTATTACATGACAGCTAGAGCCTTATTTTATTAAGTTAATACAGCCCTAGGGACAAATCTACAAACCAGCAAGAGATGTGTCCTCTCCACACCCCACACCAGGTGCTCAAGGTCCTGTAGCCACTGTCACATCAATGATAAAGGACAGGGAGGTATCAGTGAGGGTCCTGGCAGAGTTTAATTGCAGATACTCAGCACAGCCCTCAGGGCTGTGGTTGAGCTGGGAAAGGATTCAGCAGATACTGCCCAGAGAAACATGATTTTGATGCAGGAACAGACAACAGGCTAGAGAAAAGCCCCATGGCCACAGTAAAAGGTGGCAATAGGTAAAATTTCCAGGGGTGTTCAGTGCTGCTCTGCACCCAGGTAATAAGAGCAGGGTTAAACAGCACCAGGACATGCCCTGCAGAGCTGCCAGTGCCCTGGCTTCCCTGGGACCTGCAAGGATCTCCACTCCATCTCTGCTGAAGAAAAGCCTATTTGCAATTAATTGTTGCTGCTGAGACACACCCTCTACAAAGCTGGGCTGCAGAGCAACAACAATTCTGCTGGCAGCACCCAAACAACTGTCAGGAGGGACCATCCAGCCTGTCCCACCATGGCTGGAGGGAAGCCAAGCAGCCTGGAGGGCTCCTCAGCACAAAGCCCCATTGCTTGGGCCACAATGTTCTCCTTGGGGAATCTGCTGGGATGGGTATTGGCATCCAGCTGACAGGGGGAGGCTGCAGGAGGGGGAAGCAGAAGCTAAGTGCCCAGAAGGTTTTCTGGAAGATAGTGTTAACCCTCCACTCATTTTAGTGTCTTGAGTCCAAGAAGAAATAGAGGATGGGTGTTTAAACAAGATGTTCAGCTGCAAGGATGGTTCATAGTGAAGTTTTTCTTGGTGGAACAGCTCAGAGAGATGGTGCAAGAACAGACTGAGTGTGGGCAGACATTGATGAACACAACCTCTCCTTGACAGCACAGAAAGGACAAAAAGCTCAGAACTCACCAGACCGTGGAGAATGAACTATTTTTTCACCTTAGTCACCACGTAGCTGATCACTGAGCCACATTCTAAAAAAATGTCAGAGAATATTTACTGCTGTGCTTGTAAATAGTCTGCAAGCAGACTTAAGGGGGTATCAGTGTCTTAAGGGGGCTACAAGAAAGCTGGGGAGGGACTTTTGAGGCTGTTGGGGAGTGGTAGGACTGGGGGGAATGGCTCAAAACTAGAGGTGGGGAGATTGAGATGAGACGTTAGGAAGAAGTTGTTGGCCAGGAGGGTGGGGAGACACTGGCCCAGGTTGGCCAGAGAGGTGCTGGAAGCCCCATCCCTGGACATTTGGAAGGCCAGGCTGGCTGGGGCTGTGAGCAACTGATGGAGTGGGAGGTGTCCCTGCCATGGCAGGGGGTTGAAACTGGATGATCTTTGGGTTCCCTTCCAACCCTGATGATACTATGATTCTAAGCAAGCAGAGGGCCTCATTCACAATTCAGAATTCACTGATGTTCAACAAAAGACCACCAAAAATGTCAACAGTGGAAGCAAAACTCTTCTGCATTCAGTGCTTTTCACTTTTCCCCAGAACTCTGACTGAACTGGAAACTACATTGGCCACAAAAAGAAACTGAAAGTGTTATTTTCCCTAACGGAACTCAGAGCTGCAGGAATCAGAGATGGGAAAGTCCTATGAGCTCATCCCAGTTTCTTCCTGCCTGCAGAGGATTGTTCCTATGAGCTCATCCCAATTTCTTCCTGTCTGTAGAGGATTGTTCCCTGCAGCACATTTTCTGATCCAGTGTTAAGTGACTAGCAATGGGACTTCCACTCTTTCCCCTGTTCCACATCCTGATGTATCTTCTTGTTAGGAAATCTTTCTCGATACCCAGATTTGCTTTCCACTGATTCTATCCTCTCCCTTTATCCCCAAATCATCTTATTGGCACATCCCAACCAGCTTTTCCACTCTGGAAGATCATCATGCTCTTTAGATACTTCTACCTGGCCCTCAAATTTTCCCCCATCACTCTTGGTCAACAATTAACATCCATACTCCATCCCTACGAGCTGTACTCATTAATTCCCTCCAGCCAGGTCCTTCATGGCTCTCTCCAGAACTTGTGATGTTTCCACCACTTCAGTATCAAATAATCTACTGAGATAAGTAATCTCAATAGCACCAAGGTGCTGGGACCACACTCACCACATGAGCAGTATTTAGTTTAGTTTTTAAAGCTGCAGGAACTGTTTTGGCCTGTTCCATGTAAAGAAAACTCATCTTTGTATGTCTGAGCAGCAGTGAGTGACCCAGTGCTCTGCCAGCCTCTTCCCCACCAGGCAGAGCTCTCACCCACCTACTTACAGGAACATTCTGCTCCTGAAAGCCAACTCCAGGGCTGCAAACAGCAGGTGCCCACCACATTCCTCTGGTCGTGTTGGGAGCTGCTGCTGGTCCCCATCACCTGGGCTTTCAAAGGGAGATTGAGAAACCCTGTGATTCACCACCATTAGAGCCCTTGGCACTTACTGCAAGCACAGAGAAGCTGCTTTGGTGTCTCAGCCAACTTGTGAGTTGATATTTACACCGTGCCTGCCTAAACCCCCTCTAGCAGGGCTGGAGAAGGTTCTCTCCCTGTTTCAGGCACTCCTGGGCCAGCACTGCTGAGCACAAAAGCTGCTGGGACACAGAGAACCATCTCTAATGTCTCCTCCAGAGATGTTCAGCCAGCAATGCTGAGCTCTAACACACCCAACAAGGTTCCAAGCAGACCCCCCATCCAGAGGCTGTGTACAGTGCTGGGGCAGCTCAGGGCACATGGGAACCTTTATAGAACCATAGAATGTTTGAGGCTGGAAGGGACCTCTAGAGCTCATCTGGTCCAACCTCCCTACCCCAGCAGGGACATCTCTACCTAGGGCAGGCTGCTCAGAGCCCCATCAAGCCTGGCCTTGAAGGACTCCAGGGATAGGACCTCCACCACCTCTCTGGACAGCTTATTCCACTCATGTATCACCCTTCATCCAGGCTGGAGCACAGATGCAGAACAGGGAGATGTTTTTATGAAGCAGAAGATGTGACATCTGAGGAGATGGTTGAGAACTGAGGCTGACTCGACAAATTCTTGGTACTCCATGTTCACCTTTGCTGTAGTTTCAGTCTGTGTTTCACAGTGAACACACAACTGCATGATGGGCACTGGGAAATCCCCAGGTTGGATGGGGCCTTGAGCAACCTGGTCTAGTGGGAGGTGTCCCTGCCATGGCAGGGGGGTTGGAACTAGGTGATCTTTGAGGTCCCTTCCAACCCAAGCCATTCTATGATTCTATGATAAGCTCAGGTGACCCACACATGGCACTGACACAGCACCAGAAGGACCTCCCTAGCTCAGTACTGGCTTGAGTGGCAACTGTCCCCATCTCCATCCTCCTCCTCTCCAACAGGGACCTGCTGAGCTCTGGGGATGGTTTCAGAATAAACTTGTGAAGTGCCACATCTGCATAAACATTGTCCAGGGTGAGAATAACTTCAAAATACATCTTGTAGAGGGGACAGAGGAGAAGCCAGGTGGTTTGGGACAGATCAGCCAATGTCTGTTGGTATCTACCACGTGAAAGAGCCCAATGACCCAAGCAGAGGAGGCCCTGTGCTCAGTAGAGATGTTACTGATGGAGACACAGCAACTGTTTCCTCTCAAGGCTAAATTAAGGCAGAATGACTAAAGGACTGAAACTGGAGCAGCAGCTCAGCACCAGCCCACACCTCACATGCAATGTGTTCTCACTGAAGCAGGTTTTAGCTCACATGAAGCATTTAAGAGGAACTCTTAACTGAAGGTTGGCCAGCAGATGGGTGAGCTCCTCAAGGTGACCTCCAGACAACTTGTACCCCCTCCAGTAGACCTGATAACCCAGCACCCTGCCAAGGACAGTACAAAAAGTCAGTGGCATCAGGAAGGAATCACAGCCCAGTGGCTGCCCTGTAACCAGAAGCCAAAGAACAAGAGACCTGGAGACCCCACTGCAGTCTTCCAGTGTCTGAAGGGCCCTACAAGAAAGCTGGGGAGGGACTTTTTATGGGTTTGTAGTGACAGGATGAGGGGTGATGGGTTCAAACTGGAAGAGGGGAGATTTACATCAGAAATTAGGAAGTTCTTCACTGTGAGGGTGGTGAGACACTGGCACAGGTTGCCCAGGGAAGTTGTGGAAGCTCCATCACTCACAGGTTGGGTGGGGCCTTGCACAAACCTGGCCTAGTGGGAGGTGTCCCTGCCATGGCAGGGGAGGTGGAACTAGATGATCTTTAAGGTCCCTTTCAACCATTCTATGATGAAAATCTGGAGCTTTTCACCTGACCTGATCACACCTGCACACACAAGTCCTCCTCTCCTCAGTCTGCCTCCATCTCTTCCTCCCCACATCTCATCTTCTTCCTGGGCTTTTCAGGACTGTGCCCTCCTGGGGTGCAGAAGGTGGCTGGGATCTTCCAGGGAGTTTCTAGGCATGGCAAAAAAATAAGTGCTCCTAAACTTTAAGCTCAGCTATTACACTTATTTTTAAAAGGCAAAGGCAAACCATAAATGCAGATGTTTAAGTAACAAAACCATATTGTGGTTGGAAAGAGTTGTCAGGTACTTCACCATCTGGAGCAGGGAGGGGGGAGGAGGTGTGAGAAAGGCACATTGTTCAGAGCAGCATGGAACCTGCTCAGCAGGTTTTGGTCCTTCCAGGGAAGGTACCTGCTCAGCACCATCAGAAGGACCCAAGCCAGTGCAGGATAAACTCATTTCCAGTAAGGGGCATCACAGCCAATGTGGCTCAAAGCCCAGTATCACCTTCATAGAATGTTTGAGGCTGGAAGGGACCTCCAGAGCTCATCTGGGCCAACCTCCCTACACCAGCAGGGACATCTCTACCTAGGGCAGGCTGCTCACAGCCCCAGCAAGCCTCATCTTGAAGGACTCCAGGGATGGGGCCTCCACCCCCTCTCTGGGCAGCCCATTCCACTCATCTATCACCCTCATGGTAAAGAACTTTTTTCTAATCTTCAGCCTAAATCTCTCCTTTCCCAGCTTAAACCCATCACTCCTGGTCCTGTCATTACAAACCCTTTTGAACAGACCTTCCCCTGCCTTCCTGGAGCCCCTTCAGGTCCTGGAAGGTCACTCTAAGGTCCCCCTGGAGCCTTCTCTTCTCCAGCCTGAACAGCCCCAACTCTCTCAGCCTGTCAACTCTTCACTGTGCCCTGCCAAGGAAGGAACTCAAGCCACAGGCTCACCATCAATCCCTCACATAAATGGCTCATTTAATAATCTTCCTGCACCTTGCCCCTCACTCCCCCAGTGCTCTGTGCTGCCAGGAGTCAATCTCTAAGTCCACGATGTTGTGCAATGAAGTTATTTTATCAAAAGCCCTTCACGAGGTAGTGCAGGAAGGGCAGCAAGCAAAAAACCAGAACCCTTCTCCTCCAACTTATGCACAAGCTACCACAGGTTTCTGCCATGAGCTCCATGGAACCATCTGCTAGACCCAAGCCCCAGAGGATCCCAGTGAAGGACCAACTCCCCTCTGCTCAGTTAACCCCAGCTCCACCTCGGTGGCAGGGACAAGCTCTGTGCTCACTCATCCCCAGGACAAGCATCTTGGCATCATTTGTTTAGAGACAAGGACCCACAGCAGAGTTCTCAGAGCACAAAGCTCCTGGATAGCGGGCAGGAAACTGCACATACTGTGTTGAACTAAGTCCTTAGACCCTAATTAACAGCGGTTCAGGATCAATGGGTCTGGAGCCAGGAGTTTTCAGCGGCTCTACAAAGGCTCAGCGGGGTGTTGTCACAGCCTTCCAGACTAAATCCACACCTAACAGATGAGCCCAAGCTGGCTGAGGACAACACAATGTCTCTGCTCTACCCCATCACCAGCAGCATCACCCACTCAGGGACCCCAGCACCCCACCCTGTCCAGAGCCATCAGGGACATTTGGCTTGTGAGAAGATACCACCACAAACCAGGAACAGAGGCAGCTGTGTAGCACCAAAACTCAGGTTTCTGCTTCTGCACTAACTCAGGGAATCATGGAATCATTTAGGTTGGAAAAGACCTCTGGGATCAGCAAGTCCAACCTTTGTCCAGCATCTCCCTGACCCCCAGACCATGTCCCAAAGCTCCACATCTACTTGTTCTTTGAACCCCTCCAGGGATGGTGACTCCACCACCTCCCTGGGCAGCCTGGTCCAATGCCTAAAGGTGCAGCAAAGCTCCTCCTCTGTGCCAGGACACGAGGGTCAGGGCCTGTCTGCATCCCTGGATGTTCCTGAAATATCAATGTCAGCTCGAGTTTGAACAAAGAACCACAGCCAGTTAAATTTTTCTGTGTCCCTCATTCAGCATTTTAGGAAAACCATGGTTCTTTATATTCTGATTTATCAGGGTCTGCCAGGGATAAACACTTGCTCTGGGTGGGATTGAATCACAGAATTGGGAAGGGACCTCTGGAGATCACCTCGTCCAACCCCCCTGCTAAATAGGGGCACCCAGCACAGGGTGCCCAGGATGGTGTCCAGGCAGGTTCTGACTATTTTCATGGAAGATAAGCACTAGATAAAGAGGCAATACCCTTTTCTTTAGATACAGAGCCAAGAATTCAGCCCAAACTCCTCTAGCCAGTGGCAGAACTCCAGTGAGCTCTGTGGCAAAGCAGCCCAGGAGCAGCCCCTGCACTCCTTGGGTGCTGAGGACCTTGGTTGTGCCTTTCCATCCACACTCTCCAAGCAGACAAGGAGGCTCCAGCCAGAGACAGGTGAACCCTTGCTAGAAAAGCCACGTGATGCACCACAGGCATGACCACATGTAAATAGGAAGCAAGTTGGTGCACACCACAACTCCCCTGTTATTCTAGTAGTAACGAACCATCTGTGTGTGTCCCAGCCCCACTGGTATGATATTCTCACTGTGCTTTGGCTCAGGGGACTGTCCTCTGCCTGTCTGACCTCCTTGCTGTGGCACAGCAGAAATATCTGCCCCACGCTCCTCTGGGGAAGCACCAAACCCTGTCTCATGTCACCCCTGGGGCAGCTGCACCCAGGCACCCGTGAAAGAGCTCAGAGGAAGGAGGATAACACCAGAAAACCACTTGCTGGGAACAAGGCAATCCCAGCCGTTAGAACAGCAGTGGGAACAAAAAAAAAAAGGCAGCTCATTCTACCCTCCAGGCCCTGTGCAGGTGCCTTCTCCTCCCCAGCCCCCTCCCCAGCTCCTGCTCTCAGAGCTAGAGGAGCAAATTGCTTCCGCTCATTAGCATGTGACTAATAACCACAGAAGGAAAACAAGTCCCCAGCAGGATATGAATGAGCTCGGGCCTTTATTGCCACCCGACTGCACCAAACAAGCATGTCATCAATTTTCCATGCTCTGCTGCACCGTTTCTCCCTTCTAGAGAAGGACGAGCACCCTCGCTCGGGCAGGTTCAGAGAGGCCAAGTCACAGAGTCATAGAATTGTCAGGGTCAGAGGGGACCTTAAAGCTCATCCAGTTCCAACCCCCCTGCCATGGCAGGGACACCTCCCACTCCATCAGTTGCTCACAGCCCCAGCCAGCCTGGCCTTCCAAATGTCCAGGGATGGGGCTTCCAGCACCTCTCTGGCCAACCTGGGCCAGTGTCTCCCCACCCTCCTGGCCAACAACTTCTTCCTAACCTCTCATCTCAATCTCCCCACCTCTAGTTTGGACCCATTTCCCCCAGTCCTACCACTACCCGACAGCCTCAAAAGTCCCTCCCCAGCTTTCTTGTAGCCCCCTTCAGATCCTGGAAGGTCACAAGAAGGTCCCCTGGGAGCCTTCTCTTCTCCAGCCTGAACAACCCCAACTCTCTCAGTCTGTTCTCATAGCAGAGGTGCAGTGTGGACTGTCCCCAGGGCCAAATGACTCCCAGGTCAGGGACTGGCCCAGGCTGCCCAGGGAGGGGCTGGAGTCACCATCCCTGGAGGGGCTCAAAAAACAAGTAGATGTGGTGCTTTGGGACATGGTCTGGGGGTCAGGGAGATGTTGGGATGAAGGCTGGACTTGATAATCCCAGAGGTCTTTTCCAACCTAAATCATTCTATGATTCTGTGTTCGACTTCAAAGAGGGAGGTGGTACCTGGAGCATTCCTGCCCCTGGCCTGGGATCCCCAGGCAGTGGAGGGGCTGTGTGGACTCACCTGCTTGCTTCAAGGTCAGCAAGATCAGACAAGGTCCTTTGTGGGATCCAGACAGGTTTTTCTGTGGGGTTTCTGTAAACACAAGCATTTCAGGCAGGACTGAGTCAGTAATAGTCACTGAGAAGCAGAGGAGATGATTATCTTCAGAGGGGAGCAGGAGGCTCACTGCTTGTGAGTACAAACACAACCAGGCTCATGCTTCCACCAACTCCCACTCACACCCAGCTCAAGTGGTAATAAATGCTTGGGCAGCTGAGGTTTCACTGAGTAGCCAGCAGGGAGGGTCGGGAAGCAGGAATCTAAGTGCTCATGAGGAAATCTTGGGAAGAGCTGCCATGGAGCCCAGAAATAACAATTAAATGGTAATCAAGAGCAATTAGAAGAATGCAGGCAGGCCAATCCAAAGTGAAGCTTTTCAGGTTTTTCTCTGAACTAAGAAGCATTTCGAGTTGAATCAGTTATTTCAAGTCTTTTGCTATTTAAGTTTTTTTTAAAGTGTAACAAAACATGTGCCTGAGCTCCAGGAATCAGCTCTTCAGTTCAGCCTCTCTCACAGTGCCAGCTACTCCCGGGAAGAATGACTTGGAAAGGGAACCTGGAGACATTTTTCAGACCATCACATCTTCAACCAGGCTCTCTGCTGTAAATCTAATCCTCAACTCAAATCAGGGACACCAGAATGGGAAAGGATCAGGGGCAGCTGCTCCTCTGCAGCCAGAGGGTCCCTGCCCATGCCCATCACTTCTGTAGGGACAGAGAGAAGCTGCTGCTGCTTGAGAGCTGAGCTCCTGCAGCACTTCTGGTGAGCTCAGGACACAGGAGGGCTCAGAAAACATCAGGTACAAACTTTTACTCAATGCTCATGTAAAGGACCGGAAAGGAAAGCAAATTTATTCCTGTGTTAACTGCAGGGGGGCCAGGGCAAAGCACCCTGAGAAGCATCTTTCCTTCCTACGAGGTGGTCAAAGAAGCCTGTTCACATCAGGAGGAGACAAGGAGGCACCACAGGCCAGCTGGGAGCTCAGGACAGAACTAAGCTGGGCTGTTCCCCCAGCAATCTCCCCAGTTCAGACCCCCACGGGCACCCCCAGTCCTAGGGGATGAGGGGATGAAAGTGACCCACAGAGCTGCTCAGAGCCCCCAGTCCCACCGACCTCACCTTTCAGCCATGCCACATACACATTTACTCTGGCTGATCTTACTTTCAGCTCCCTCCCCACCGAATTAAACACCATTTAGAGAATTGTACAAAACACCCCTCCCCACACAAACCTCAGCAGCAGCTCCCACCTCCTCCTGCAACACACACCCCCCACCACCACCCTCTCCCACCCATCCCTTTATACCCTTCCAGGCTGGTTGCTCATCACATGGTTCCCATCCTCCAGCTCTTCCTGCTGCTCCCAGGTCTCCCCCCACCCCGGGGCAGGTCCCTCCTCTACCCCAGGCTGACCTTAAAGGCACAGCCCAGCCAAGCTGGGCTCTCTTATTAAGGGGGTTATTGCTGCCAGGACAATGATACATAAATATGGTGCTAAGAGGATGCTGGAGTCTGGCAGAGCTGCCTCCACTAAGTGGTTCACACTAAGTGGTTCTGCTGTTCTGAGAAATTATAAAATCAAACCAGTTCCTGATGGTTCTTCTCTGCTTTCAGTAGAAGCCAGTGGCCAGCTATATATAGATCTGATTGACTGACATCTCAATAGCTTCCTGCCTGGCTTTCCTGTGTCTCATGGTGCACAGAGCTCTCTACTCTTGGCGTGGGTGTTGCTCTTTTCAGTTCTTCTTAGCATCATAACACCACTTGCAAACATGGCCATTACTACCATGGGAGCCCTGGTTTTCCAGCCTGTTCTCTCCAAGTGGTGTTTCATACAAGCATAGAATGTTTGAGGCTGGAAGGGCCCTCCAGAGCTCATCTGGTCCAACCTCCCTACACCAGCGGGGACATCTCTACCTAGGGCAGGCTGCTCAGAGCCCCATCAAGCCTCACCTTGAAGGACTCCAGGGATGGGGCCTCCACCCCCTCTCTGGGCAGCCCATTCCACTCATCTATCACCCTCATATTTCTAATCTCCAGCCTAAATCTCTCCTTTCCCAGCTTCAAACCATCACTCCTGGTCCTGTCATTACAAACCCTTTTGAACAGACCTTCCCCTGACTTTACATAAGCCCCCTTCAGATACTGGAAGGAGGTTCTAACCCAAAAATACCCATCATCACTGCAGCCCAAGGGACAGAGATTAAGCAAGTGCTGGAAAAATCAGGTCTTGTTCCTTGTAATGAATAGTGGTGGAGGGTCTCCTGCGGGACTTCTTCCAGGCACTACTTTGTGTTCATAAAAACAATCCATGAAATGAGTTCTCAGTTTTGTCTGCATTTTACAGCACAGGAAAACAAAGTTCTATGAGATTTGTGTAGATCTGCTGAGGTTGTATGAAGGTTGCTCAGGTCCACCCAGGAACAGGGCTGGAAGAACAGTCTGGAAGAGGAGCTATGTCCAGAAGACCCTGGGCTGGTCTGTGGGCAATAGAAAGAGGCAGGATGGCAGGACACACTTCTTAAAAGCCAGAGCTTTAGAGAAGCCATAAATGATGCTGTTCCACCCTGCTCTCAGCCCTCAGGGGGTGACCTTCCCTCAGGGCTGGGGACTTGAATTTTTCTAATAAGGGTAATTTTCTAACAGGGTTCATTTGGGGCAGCGATGCTTGTATGAAGTGGTGGGATGGCCTGAACCCACCACTGATCCCTGGGCTCACTCACATATCCCCCTGAGGCTTTCTTGACTCACAGTCCTGTGCTTGGAGAGGAAAATCAGTGTGTTTGTAAGAGCACCACCTGTGTAGGCAGCTGGAAACTTTGAGGGAGCTTGGTGGTGATCAGTGATTTCTGCCATCTCATTTTCACCTGTCTGAACAATTGTCAAATATGTTCCACTTGTTGATTTTCTGCTCCTGGACTTTCCAGAGCAGGGAATCAGCACATTTGGGTCCTTGTAGCAAATCACTGTTTATCCCAGGTAGCTAGTGGAAATTAGCAGCACATGAAGAAAAACATCAACTTTCCACAGCCCACTCAGCCCTTCCTCTTCCTTGACTTGTGAACGTGACTCATGAGCCTGACTCTGCAGTTAAAACCAAGAGTTGCAATCCTTGCTCCTCACATCCTTCAACCCACCTTCCTGGCACCTGCCCTCTCCTAGGACCAGACTGAGCTCAGGAGGTCCTGGCAGTGCTCTTGTCTCAGGAGCTGAACCTGGGGAATGTGCCTGTCCAGTGTCTGGATTGTTTCCATGTCTGGAGGCATCGAGGGATTAGGACATTTGCTTTGGTTCCAAGCACTGACTCCAGTCAAGGGCTGAGCTACAGGGTGTTTTCATTTGCCTCCTGTGTCCCAGACTGGCAGCTCTGCCAAGACCCCACTTTGCTTCATTTGATGGATGTGATGAAAGGGGCTTCACAACTCGGGGTTATTTGTGCTGTGCCTGATAGAGTTTACGCAAGTCCTGCTGCAAACCCCACCGAGGGTTTCCTGTTGTGGTTTCCTGCTCGGCTAAAACACCTCCCAGCAGAGCCTGCTCTCCCCTCTGTCCTCACCAGGGCCGTGGCCGGGCTTAAGGAAGGCAGCAAACAGAATCACAGACTGGTCTGGGGTGGAAAGGACCTTTAAAGGTCATTGAGTCCAAATCCCCTGCACTGAGCAGGGACATCTGCACCTAGAGCAGGTTGCTCAGAGCCCCAAACAACCTCCCCTGCAATGGTTCCAGGGATGGGGCAGCCACCACCTCTCTGGGCAACCTGGCACAGGCTCTCACCACCCTCAGCACCAACAATTTTCTTCCCCCTCTCTAGTCTAAATCTCCCTCGTTGAGTTTCAAACCATCCCCCCTTGTCCTGTCCCAACAGGCCCTGCTCAAAAGACCGTCCCCATCTTTCTGACAGGCCCCTTGAAGTCCTGAAAGGCCCCAAGAAGGTCTCCCTGGAGCCTTCTCTTCTCCAGGCTGACCAAGCCCAACTCTCCCAGCCTTTCTCCCAGCAGAGGGGTTCCAGCCCTCCCAGCATTTTTGAGGGCCTCCTCTGGAATATAGGTGTATATATAGGTAAAATAGGTAGAGAAGAGTCTGGTTGCCATAAATCCATCTGCCTGTGCGTCTGCTGTTTTACGCTGAGCAGAGCAGGGTGCACATGGCAGAATGGTCTCTCCTGGGCAGGTTCCTCCTGACCCCTATCCCATTTCTGCTCATATGGAGCACAGATCCAACCAACCTGTTCCCAGATCCAAGGGTCCTAGTGGGGGACAGACTTCTCCCATCATGAGCCAGCCTGTGCCCAGGTGTCCAAGAAGGCCAACAGCACCCTGGCTTCTGTCAGCACCAGTGTGGCCAGCAGGACTAGGACAGGGATCATCCCCCTGGACTGGGCACTGGGGAGGTCACCCCTCAAATCCTGGGGTCAGTTTTGGGCCCCTCACTCCCAGAAGGACCTTGAGGGGCCGGAGTGTGGCCAGAGAAGGGCAACGAAGGTGGGGAAGGGTCTAGAGCAGGAGTGTGGTGAGGAGCAGCTGAGGGAGCTGGGGGGGTTGAGCCTGGAGCAAAGGAGGCTCAGGGGAGACCTTCTGGCTCTGCACAACTCCCTGACAGGAGGTTGGAGCCAGGTGGGGTCGGGCTCTTCTCCCAAGGAACAAGAGACGGGACAAGGGCTGTCCCAGGCTGGGCAGGGCAGTGGTGGAGTCCCCATCCCTGGAGGGGTTTCAAAGCCGTGGAGCTGTGGTGCTGAGGGACGTGGTTTCGTGGTGCCCTGGCAGTGCTGGGTCAATGGTTGGACACGATCTTAAAGGCCTTTTCCAAGGAAAACGATTCTCTGATTGTCTGTTCAGACATGAGGGTTACGTTGGGAAGAATCAGGGCAGACACCAGGCTGAGGAACCAGCGTCTCCTTTACTCTGAACGCCAGTGACGCATTTGTGGGAGATGCAGATGAAGACAAACACTCAGATCTTTTTGGGGTCAGCATCTGTGCCATCAAAGATGAGGCTCCAGAGAAGAACTGAGACCCTGCCAATACGACATTTCCATTGATTGCCGGAAATTGTCTTCTGCTTGTGGGTGGGATTTGTGATGACGCAAGACCTACAGCTCTTGGGCAGAAGGGGCTCTCAGGTGACTCAATCAACCAAGTCCCACTTCTCGCTGGATTCCCACCACGAGCTGGTGCTGCAGCAGCACAGCGGTAGGTTCCTCTCTGGTTTTAGGTTGTTCTGAACAGGGGGCTCCAGTCAGTGCTTGCACATTGCAGCTCGACAGGGACAGTGGGATCAAACCCACTTTGTGGTGGTGGCTGGACACGGCTGAGCTCCAGCTTTCTCTGGAGCACAACGTAGAAAGAGGAACTGCAAGACAGGATCAGAGTATTGGCTAAACTCAGAAACCAGCCAGGGTCAGGTATTGTGGAAAGAAAACCATCAGTTTTTCAAGAAACAATTAGAGTAAGGTTTAGACTTATTCCTGTCAACTGATGGTTAATGTTTGCTCCGAAGCACCTGAGTTTATCTTTATCTCCCTTTGCTGCGTTTGGTGCAGTTGTGTATCTGAATGTTTTTCGGACATTTAATACTCATCTTGGGTTTTAATCTTACTGTAGTTAAGATTTTGGCTTACAGACCCTCATGGCAAAAGTAATTTATTCAGAGAGGCACAAGAATTTCCTTTTATTGTGAACAGGGCTGGAAGAGAAAATGGTAGGAAGTCAAAGTTAAAAACTTTGGGATGGGTGTAAGAAGCACAAGGTAATTAAGCATTGGAACAATTCACTGTAGGATTTGGTGCATTCTCTTGAAATCTTTAAATCAAGATCGGATGGATTTTTACTTACACTTTCTAGATGCATTCAGGGCAGGATAAGGAATCATTGTGGGATTCTCTGAATGCACCCTCTGCTACTCTCCACGCGGTGTTTGAAATGACCCTACGGACAATCAGCTGAGGGCTGAAGGACCTCTAGGCAGAGGAGCCTGGATTCCAATTAAATATTTTTTGGAAAGTGAAGACTTTTGCTTCTCTCTTCCAGATCAAGCCCCAGCAGCACGTGAGCTGAGCCAGGCAAGCGCCCCGAGATGCCAGATGCCGCTGCTCACCTGCCCTTTTACTACGGCAGCATCGCCAGGTCGGAGGCAGAGGAGTACCTGAAGCTGGCGGGGATGTCGGACGGGCTGTTCCTGCTGCGGCAGTGCCTGAGGAGCCTGGGGGGCTACGTCCTCTCCATGGTCTGCAACCTGCAGTTCTACCACTACGCCATCGAGCGCCAGATGAACGGCACCTACGCCATCGCGGGGGGCAAGGCCCACTGCGGCCCCGAGGAGCTCTGCGAGTTCTACTCCAAGGATGCTGACGGGCTCTGCTGCACCCTCCGCAAGCCCTGCAACCGCCCCAGCGGGGTGGAGCCCCAGCCTGGGGTCTTCGACAGCATGAGGGACAATATGGTGCGAGAGTACGTCCGGCAGACCTGGAAACTGGAGGTACTGGTCACCGCAGGGAGGGCGAGGAGTGATCGTTTGGGGGTCTTAGCAACTTTGGGGTCTTTTCAGTGCTTAGTAATATATAAAGGGTGGATGTCAAGGGGATGGGGAGAAATTCTTCTCAGTGGCGCCCAGTGACAGGACAAGGGGCACCGGGCACCAACTGGAACCCAGGAGGTTCCACCTGAGCAGGCGGGCAAGAGGCTGGGGCCAGACTCTTGTCAGTGGTGCCCAGGGACAGGACAAGGGGCACCGGGCACCAACTGGAACCCAGGAGGTTCCATCTGAACAGGAGGATAAAGTTGTTTGGTGTGAGGGTGTCCAAGCCCAGCCCAGGCTGCCCAGAGAGGTTGTGGAGTCTCCTTGTGTGGAGAGATTCCAAAGGGGCCTGGACACGCTGCTGGGCCCCCTGCTCTGGGGGAGCTGCTGGAGCAGGGGGTTGGACCAGATCATCTCCAGAGGTCCCTTCCAACCCCAGCCATGCTGAGATTCTGTAATTCTGTGGGCTTACTGACACTTCCACCCTGACCTCCTCTCACTGTCATTCCCCTCTTACAGCAAGGTCCTTCTCCTTGGAGGCTGCTGGCACTAAGAGCAGTCCTAAATGTCTCCTTTTCCAGTTTCTTCTTCAGAAACAGGTCTCAACATCTTCCTGAGCCTTCTGACTTCTTTTGAACAGCTGGTGTCAGGTCTGCCCACTTTGCAAGCATGTCCCCACGTGCCACTTGCTCCTCTGCAGCACATGGGACACTTGCTGCAGTCAGACCAACACTCTCCACGTGAGGTGCCTGAGCCTCCATAACACCGGGCTGAAGGCGTAATGAAACCAGACATAAATTCTTGCTCAGGTTTTCCACACTCTTTGAAGTCCGTGGAGGTTTTGCCTGTGAGATTGAGGTGCTGGGTAGAGGATCAAGTCTGTTTGTTAATTAAATTTAAAAATAGCTACAGACGGGTTCCTGCATTTTATTGCAGCCTGGAATATATTTAATATATGCATAAGGCAAAACTCTAAATGGTCACAATGGCAGCCACGTAATTAATTTCCTTCTATCTGCTGCCACCTTGACAGTGGCTGCTTAGACACTTCCAAGTCCTCACAGAAGGAAGGCTCAGGCTTCTCCTTATGGAGCCTTCCGATGAAATATCTCTAAATTTGCCCTATATTAGACCAAAGGAGCTTGGCAGAATGAGGTGTTCTGTAGAGTTTCTCCACGAAGCTGATGTGTGGACACCAGTAGATAACACAAAGGACATTGCCACCTACTGGCAAACGGAAAACTCGTTACTGATAAAATGTGTGGGGCCAGGAAAATTAGTGTAGAGCCTCCCCCATGATTTCCAAACTGCACTGCTCGTGACAGGTTGTGGTGTTTGGGGATGGGGAGCAGCCAGGAGGGCAGAAGCACCAGAAGGAGGTTTTGTCCTCCAGGAAGACATCTCATGAGCCTGATGTCAAGATCCCCCATAAGGGTATGATGACTCCTCTCTTCCCTCACCACCAATGGACTTAGCTGGATTTGAGGGATGGGACCAATTTAGATAAGGAAGGAATTCTGCTCTGCAGCAACACAATTCAACCCACTGTTGCTACAGGCACTTGAATGCTGAGACCATCCAAGTTTGTGTGTCACCTGCCCAGAAGGGTGCAAAATAAACTTCTGAAAGCACCTAACAATGCAGCAGGGGGACAGGAGGCCTCATTTCTCCCTCTTTTCCAGGGGGATGCACTCGAACAGGCCATCATAAGCCAGGCTCCACAGGTGGAGAAGCTCATTGCCACCACAGCCCATGAGAGGATGTCCTGGTACCACGGCAGGATCACCCGGGATGAAGCTGAACGGAGGCTCTACTCTGGGGTGCAGCCTGATGGGAAATTCCTGTGAGTGTGTAAAACCCTGGCAGGTGCTGGGATCCCTGGGGTCACCTCCACTACCCTGTAGTTCTTTGTTTCACGTGATGGTTCCTAGGAGAAGGTTTAGCTGAATATGGTCAGAATATGGCCAGGCTGGGAGAGTTGGGCTTGTTCAGCCTGGAGAAGAGAAGGCTCCACAAAGACCTCCTTGGGGCCTTGCAGGACTTCAAGGGGCCTGGCAGAGAGATGGGGACAGACTTTAGAGCAGGATCTGTTGGGACAGGACAAGGGGGGATGGTTTGAAACTCAAAGAGGGAGATTAAGACTAGAGACAAGGAGGGAATTTTTGCTGCTGGATGTGGTGAGAGCCTGTGCCAGGTTGCCCAGAGAGGTGGTGGCTGCCCCATCCCTGGAACCATTGCAGGGGAGGTTGTTTGGGGCTCTGAGCAACCTGCTCTGGTTGCAGATGTCCCTGCTCAGTGCAGGGGGGTTGGACCAGAGGAGCTCAAAAGGTCCCTTCCAACCCAAACCACTCTGTGATTCCATGGCAATGTATGGCCAGTAATATCCAGATGAAAGCATTTGCTCCACATCTCTGCTGAGGTGAGACAGCCCCTTAATTTAATTACCTCCTGAATGAGTTAGGAGGGTATGAAGGAATTAGCTGGAGAGGGTGGAGGAGAGGGGCAAGAGAGAAGGTGAAGGGTCCCTCCCCAGAGTGTTGGGAATGTGGCAGTTCCAACAGTTGGGTGCAGGGCCACCTTACCCAGTGTCCCACCACCACTGCAGCTGTAACTTGCAGAACAAAACCTAGAATTGCTTTTAATGCTTCTCCTTCCTACCAGGCTGAGAGAAAGGAAGGAAAACGGTGCCTATGCCCTGTCCCTTGTCTATGGGAAAACAGTCTACCACTACCGGATCGACCAGGACAAGTCTGGCAAGTACTCCATCCCCGAGGGCACCAAGTTCGACACGCTCTGGCAGGTACCGTGCTGGGGGCTGCTGCTCTCCTAACCAAGCAAAGGCACCTTTCCCTTGTTAGAGCTGCCCGTGACGTGAGGGACAGGAAGGGCCACGTGGAGTTGTAAAGGTTTTAAGGCCACATGGGTGGTTGGAGCTCTTCCAGAAACCTCCTCACACACCCTGGGTCTGGCTGTCTATGAGCTCACCTCATTATATCCAGTCCTGGGTGCTCCTCTGAAGTGCTGGGGTCTGGGCTGTGGGCCCCGAGTTGGAGTTGACCTATCGATGAGTCCCAACCCAGCAACAGGTTTTGTTCCCCAAGTGGTTTCAGGCCCCAGAGGGTAGAACCTGGCCCAGCTGGGTGAGGAGCCAACTGCCCCCAGGGGATCATGGTTGGGGTGGTGGGTGAGGCTAGAGAGAGATCAACCAGGAACTGAATAAGTCTGAGAAGAAGCAGGAACTGGACCAGTTGGAGAGAAGCAGCAGAAGAGAGAAGCACAACAACTGAAGAAGCAAGAAGCTGATCAGTTTGAAGAAAGTTCCCGAGGAAGAGAGTTCTTGCAACAGATGAAAAATAAAAGATGAACAAATGAAGATCTCAACCTCCCCTGGGGCAACCTGAGACTGTTTTCTCTTGTCCTTTCACTTGTTCCTTGGGAGAAGAGCCCGACCCCACCTGGCTCCAACCTCCTGTCAGGGAGTTGTGCAGAGCCAGAAGGTCTCCCCTGAGCCTCCTTTGCTCCAGGCTCAACCCCCCCAGCTCCCTCAGCTGCTCCTCACCACACTCCTGCTTTAGACCTCTCCTGAGGGTGGGGCAGGGTTTTGGGGGAACGTTACACATGGTCCAGCAGCTCCTGGCACTGCTGGGCAGTCCCATGCCCCCCAGAGCCCAGCTCTGCCCCGTGGTACACACCTCGGGGCTGCTCCAGGGAGCAGACACCAGCACGTCCTCCTGGGCAGGGCTGTCTGGGGGACAGGAACTCTGTTTTCCTGAATTTTCTGAATTCCCAGGACTGTTTTCACTCTGAATTTGATTGAAGACAAAGAGTTTAGGGCATTTTTATGGCAAGAGAACCGTGCCAGGCTCCCAGTTGCAGACGAAATCTGAGGCAGACAGGAGAGGAAGAGAAAGCCTTGTCTCCTCTGTGGTCTGGTGGGCAGGGGCTGGGCTGGTCGTCTCCAGCCACAGTCAAGTCCCTACTCTGTTGAACTGGTGCTTGCTGCAGTGAAAAACTGCCCAGGTTCTAACCCTGGGGCTCCTCTGGGAAAGCAAAAGGTTTATCTCGGGCTTTATCAAACACACCATGACTGACAAACCTTTCTGGCTGCGACGACAACAACATTACACTGAAAATGCTCCCCCCAGATCTCCCGCTGGAGATTTTCCTTTTGTCTTTCTTTGGTCCTTATTGAACTTGCCAAGTTCTTCCCAGCCCTGGCAGATACCCAGGGATGCAAGCGCCTACTCCAGGAGATCCCTGAGTGCACAGACAGGAGAGGAGAGAAAACTATTCCAGTCCCTGTCTGCCATAAATCTGGGAGAAATCATGACCAGCAGCCACACAAGTCGCCTGCAAATACCAGGGATGATTTTCTCCTCACAAGAATCTCTTTTTCCTCCCATTCCTTCCCCAGTTGGTGGAGTACCTAAAGCTCAAACCAGACGGGCTGATTTTCTACCTGAGGGAAGCATGTCCCAACCCCAACATGCCAGGTGAGCTGACATCCCTCAGTGCCATCCCTGGCCCCCATTTACTACCAAGTGGGGCCAGTTTGAGCAGCACCACCCCAGGTTTCCTTCACTATGTCCAACCTTGCTCAGACCTTGGGGCTGAGGGAACAGTGAGGTCTCTGCTCCTCTGGCAAACTGGGAAAATCTCACGTCATGTTGCCTGCTGAGAGTGGCTGCTCTTCAGGCCTGACCCAGGGTGGCCCAAAGGCAGAAGCCACTGGGAGTATTAGTGCTCCAAATGGATGAGGGGCTCCTGGTGGCAAGCAGTGAGCTTCTGAAAAATGACCTGCTTTCTAGGCAGCAGAAACAATGTCCTGCCAGTCTGGCTCCTGGTGGGTCTGTTGAGCAGAACATTCAAAATCATGGGTCACTTTGTCCTGCTCCAAGTGTCACAAATGTCACGGGACCCCTACTCCTGGGCAGGGAGCTCTGGGATGGATGGATGGAGAATGTGGAGTGCTCCAGTGGGCCTGCACCTCCCCTGAGGGCTGCCCTGGGAATACCACCTACACCTAGACACATTTCCACACCTTTTTTGGCTAAAGCTGTAGAAACCATCCTTTGGGGGGGTGGGGGAGATCAGATGCAGTCCTCCAAGGACTGTTGCTCTGATCCTGCTTGGGGCATAAGCAAACTCTTAGTAACAGCTTCTCTCTTGTGATTCACAGCATCTGCAGCACCAGTTCCACCAACCCACCCCTCTGTGAGCGTAAGTTTTGGGGAGGGTCTGTTTTATTGGTGCCTCAGTGGTTTAAAGACTGAATTTCAAGCTTGCTGATCAAACCCTGCTCTTCTCTAAACCTCCATAACTCAAATGGAACACATTAAGCCCAGCTGCAGTGTTGTCCCCTTTCCAGCTCGGGTGGGGATGAGGAATAGCTGGGCACAGCTACCATTAGAGCCGAAAATGGTTTCCATTCATACTGAGCTCCTTGCAACATGTGGACCTGTCCTTGGGGAGCCCTCTCCCCCCTGCCCTCCTTGCCAGGCAGGAGTGAGGAAGACGTGGTTGGATTCTGGGAAGACTCAGCCTTGCTGCTGGTCACCAGCCAGGTCTTTGTGCTCCCTCTGTGTCCTTGGCCTGGGGGTATGTCTGTGCTCAGTCACTGCTTGAGAGCCCAGCAGTGTTGAAACCAGCTGCTTTGGGCTATGGGAGCAGCCCATCCCAGAGCCCAGCAGAGGCTAAATAAAGGCCTGAGCATCCAGCCATCTTCTCAGAGAGCTTTCACAACCTGTGGTGGGCTCCCATGTTGCAGTGACTCTGCTGCAAGCGGTGCTGGCGTTGGAAGCTGGGCTGGACAAATGTGTGTCCTACAGCTCTGCTGCTCTCTGCTTTGGGATGGAGCCTGTACCCAGTGTCCATGGGTGATCACAGAGGATACTTTTTGGCCAGGAAGGTGTGCTGGTGGAGCTGAGCTGCCTCCAGCCTCCCCTTCACTCTCTGTCTCAAAGCAAGCTGCAGAGACTTGGCTGGGATGACCTCCCATGTGACTTGTCACTTTGGGATGGGGAAAGCAGAGAGGGCAGAGAGCAAAATGTAGCCCTGTGTGCGTTCACAGAATCCCAGAATGGGGAGGTTGGAAGGGACCTCATCCAACCCCCCTGCTCCAGCAGGTCACCCAGAGCAGGGTGCCCAGGATCGTGTCCAGGCAGGTTTTGACTATCCCCTCACTCAGGTAGTTGTAGAGCCCTCAGCACCTCATCCTGCACAGCCATCAGGCTGGTCACTGAAGGGTGATGCTCCCTCAAGGCTCCATGGCACTGAACCCCCCAGGGTCTGGTCCCTGCTGTGGGGGTACCTGCCAGTTGGGACTGGAAGAGAGAAGTCAGCTGGATGCCCTTCCAATCTCCTGTGTCCATCACAGGCCCTTTTAGAGGCAATCACCAGCTGGGGCTCCCCATCCCTCTCCTCTCCCATTTCAAACTGAAGCCATTTCCCTGACTCCTTCACCCACTTTATCCCTGTTTCTTTTCCAGAGGAACCTTGGCACTCTCAATGCAGACGGATACACACCAGAGCCTGTAGGTGAGCACCTTTGGGAGCCCTCTCCTCCTAACAGGAGACAGGGCCTGGGGATGTCACTGGAGCCACGGAGGTCACTGACACATCTGTATCGTCTTCTGGTCAAAGAGCTGCTCTACAAAGCCCCTTTCTCTAACAAGGGCACCAGGAGCATCCTGGTTGCTTCAAGATCCTGAGATAAGAATACTGCAAATCTCTTTGCCCACACTCAGCTCCCAGTAACTCAAGCCCTGCCCCATTCCCCATCGTACCCAGTAGATCAAGTCCCAGCCTATTCCTCATCTTCCATCCTCCCCACTAAATATTCAGTGTATTTCAGTGGGGTGAAGTCCTGTGTGTGCCCAGGTCCTTCAGGGTCTGATAGATGGAGTGGGAATGCTCAGACACCTCTCCCCATCCTGGCTCCTTCAGCAGCTGTAACTGGGAGAGGCCATGGGTTGTGAAAGGAAGGGAGATGCCCAGGAGGGAGGCTTGAATGTTGGAGCTTGAAGGAGAATTGGCCAAAAGACTAGAGAAAACCTTCCCAGTCAGTGAGGGAGAGAGGGATGGGGGGGGAGATATGTTGTTATAAACAACTTCATGTCTTGGGAAGGTGCTGGAAAGTCACGCCTGCTACCCATGGACACCAGTGTCTACGAGAGCCCATACAGTGACCCTGAGGAACTGAAGGATAAGAAGCTCTTCCTGAAGAGGGACCACCTGATGATTGATGAAGTGGAACTGGGGGCAGGAAACTTCGGCTGTGTCAAGAAAGGAGTCTACAAAATGAGAAAGTGAGTGTTGCCCTGAGGGATGCTGGGGATGCTGGAGGAGGGTGTTCCAGGCTGAGCTCAGAGGTGTCCCCAGCCATCCTATTTCTAGCTAGAGGGACCCTAAACTGATAATAGGGTGGAGGTATAGGAGATACTCTGGAAGGTCAGTGCTGACTTTTCATGAACAGATTGCTGTTGAGGGATCAAACAGTATCTTGCAGAAGTGTTTTGCATTTGCTGTTCAGTTCATCCCTTGTTCACCTTGTGCCCTGTGCAGGAAGCAGATTGATGTGGCCATAAAGGTGCTGAAGAGCAACAATGAGAAGACAGTGAAGGATGAGATGATGAAAGAAGCCCAGATCATGCACCAGCTGGACAACCCCTACATTGTCCGCATGATCGGGGTCTGCGAGGCAGAGTCCCTGATGCTCGTGATGGAGATGGCTTCTGGAGGGCCCCTCAACAAGTTCTTGGCTTCCAAGAAGTGAGTCCTGATTAACATGGGGCTGATTTTCTACACTTCTCATCAAACTCTGTGCTGCCAGGGGTAGCTCTGTAGGTGGAGGGAAGCTGGTAACAGCAGGAGATGTCTTTTCATGTGAGGTAACAGGGATGGATGCTTCTGGAGTGGAGATGTCCCTGTTCATTCTCCCCTGCAGCTAGAAAACTTGGAGAGGGCCCTGGTGTACAGAGTAATGACAGGTCCTTTACTACTGCATTGTCCTTTCATCCCCCCCAGAGACGAGATCACAGTCAGCAATATTGTGGAGCTGATGCACCAAGTGTCCATGGGGATGAAGTACTTGGAGGAAAAGAACTTTGTCCACAGGGACCTGGCAGCCAGAAATGTTCTGCTGGTCAACCAGCACTATGCCAAGATCAGTGACTTTGGGCTCTCCAAGGCTCTTGGAGCTGATGACAGCTACTACAAGGTAAGTGTAAGGACAGCAAAGGACCCAGAGAGCAGGAGAATCTTCCCTGGACCCAACCACACAACCACACCCCACTCTGCTGGCCTCACTGCTGTGACATCAAAAGGGGCTTTGCAAAGGTCTGAGTGGCAAGGAGGAAATTGAGAGGGATGCAGAGGAAGAGGGGGGTGCAGTGCAGGGAGGTGGCAGGAGACAGGAGAGGAGCCAGAGCAGAGAGAAGGGAAGAGAAGGTGAAGAAGAGGAAGCCAGGGCTGATGGGGCTCTGAGCAGCCTGCCCTAGGTAGAGATGTCCCTACTTGTGTAGGGAGGGTGGACCAGATGACCTCTAGAGGTCCCTTCCAGCCTAAACCATTCTATGATTCTATGATCTTCCCAACAGGGTCCATGGCTGCACTGAGCCCTGGCACTGGGGTGTGGGAGGAGGGTGGCACCATGGGACAATGTCCTGCACCCAGGGATGCCTGAAAAGACAGCAAGGGCTAGGCCAGGGGTTGGGGCTCAGGGCTTAGGGCTTGAGGCCCTGAGGTCCCAGGCCAGGGCAGGGGTTTATTTCAGCAGTGTGGGATTGCATTTGACACAAACATTTAGTGAAGCAGAATTCAGGTTGAGGTCTTGGGAGTCTGTGTCTCAAGGTGGAAATGTTCCTCTTTGCTTTGCTACAGGCCAGGACAGCAGGAAAGTGGCCCCTGAAATGGTACGCCCCAGAGTGTGTCCTCTATCACAAGTTCTCCAGCAAGAGTGATGTGTGGAGCTATGGTGTGACCATGTGGGAGGCCTTCAGCTACGGGCAGAAACCGTACAAGGTGAAGCAGAGCTGGGTCCATCACAGATAGATCATAGAATCATTTTGGTTGGAAGAGACCTTCAAGATCATCAAGTCCAACCATTCCCCCATCCCTGCCAGGGCACCACTAACCCCTGGCCCTCAGCACCACATCTCCACANGCTCATCTTCAGCCCGGTGTCGACCAACCCCCCCAGGTCCTTTTCTGTCAGGCACTTTCCAGCCACTCTGCCCCAGGCTGCAGCGTTGCAGGGGGTTGTTGTGACCCAAGTGCAGGACCCAGCACTTGGCCTTGTTGAACCTCACCCCGCTGCCTTCAGCCCATCAATGCAGCCTGGCCAGATGCCTCTGTAAAGCCTCTCCAGCTTCAAGCAGACTAATCCACCTACGTACCCTGGTGTCATCAAGTCTAGCCATGGTCTGGTCTCCCACTCTGTGACAGGCTGACACCCACTGAAAGTGCAGCCTCTGTTCCTTGAGTGGGTGCCCTTCCTGCTGCTGAGCAGAGGGGAAGGGAAGTGCACTCACTCACTCACTCACTCACTCACTCACTCACTCACTCACTCACTTCCACCTCACAAAGGGCACTAATTAGACTGTCTGGATCCTGCAGCTCTGTGTGCATTTAAGGGAGAAGAAACAGAAAACAAAACAAGCTCGTTTGGGTTTGAATCAAAGCAAATCTTCTCTTTGACCCTTCTGCTCATTTGCAGAGCTGAAGAATCAGTTGCTCAGCCCCTGCTCTGCCCATGCTGGGCTGGGGTCTGCAGCCTGGGCTGGCCACACCACCAGACACCACTGCTGGGTGGTGGGGCTGAAACCAGTGGCTGTACAGGGGGTGTGGTGCATGGATCCAAAGCATTACCCCAGGCCCAGCTCTAACCTGTCTCTTCTAACCCTGCTACCAGCTCCAAAAGCATTAAAGCATTTCCCACTTGATCCTATCCTAGAAAATGAAAGGCCCAGAGGTGATCAGCTTCATCGAGCAAGGGAAGCGCATGGACTGCCCCACGGACTGCCCAGCAGAGATGTTTGCCCTCATGCAGCAATGCTGGACCTACAAGTAAGGCCTTCACTAGCTCAGGGCATCAGAACAGCTCCATCAGAGCAGCACATGCTGTCTGGATGGTGACAACACAAAGGAAATGGTGTCTCCTGTCTTGGTCTCATTCCCCAGTCCATGATAAATGATGCTCCTATTTCTCTGTTGTCATATTCCTCCATTGGCCTGGACCAGTCCTGGAAGGTGTCAGAGCCTCTGTGCCTTTGACCCTCTTCACCCCAGAGAAGCCTCAGCTGCTTTCCTAAGCCCTGGTACAACCAGGCTGCTGTTCTCCCCCAGGTTCTTCTGTGCTTGGTATCTCCTCATTGCATCAGTCCACTTTTGTCCTTTCTGTTGACTCTCTTTGTTCCTTTCTGCCCTTGCAGGTGGGAAGAACGTCCAGGATTTACCACTGTGGAAAACATCATCCGCTCCTACTACTACAGCATTGCCACCAAGACAGAAAATGGGTCAGAGACAGAGGGCAAGTCAAAAGCAGCCCTTCCTTGAGTTTCCCTCTCTGCTCCTCAACACCCCCTCCCTCCATGGGACCTGGAAAAGGCTCTTTGTGAATTTTTGCTTTAATCTCTCCAATGCTGGTTTTGTTTCTCAAGTAGTCCCAGGACATGAGGCTGGTGCTGTCACAGCAGCCGAGGGCACTCAGCTGTGCCTCATGTCCCCAAAGAGCCACCTCCAGCCTGACCCAGCACAGACAGTATTATAGCTCCTTCTCACCCACTTCCACAACTATCCCAGGACCTCAGAGCTTAACACCTCCCAGGCTCACTAAGGATGAACTGTGCTGGCTCCAGCAGACCTGGATTCTTCCAGATCCCTTAAAAATCAATTATTCCACAGGAAACCACCATGTACACATCTCTGGGGAGGTCTGCATGGGCTGTGACCCAGCACAGGGAGCCATCGAATCCCCTTCCCCTTGGCTTAGGGCAAGAAGCAGCTGGTGTGCTCCTCACTCCCAGGAGAGGTGGGGAGGAGCAGTGGGGCAGAGCTGCTCGGTGCCACCACCTTGTCCTCCCTGCCCTGCCAGCCCTGCCAGCTGCAGCTCTTTCATTCCAGGGCACTGCCACGTGCCTGTTCAGTGCAGAGCATGGTGGTGGTTAAGGTTCCTGCAACAACTAAACTCCCAGGACCCATTGCTCACCTCCTGGATCCTATTTGGTCCCTCTGTGCTACTGAAATAGGCATCTTGCTTTTCAAGCCTGAAAACTGGTCATCCTGTAATAAATTATTGTATTTTTTTAAACATACCTGTGGCTCAGGGTATTGAACTGTCATAAATGTTTGCAACTGCTGCAGGCTGACAAGAAAATAATTGTGATTTCCCTCCACTGGGCCAAGGGTTTCCTCCTTGGTGCTCTCCAGACCCTGCAGAGTCACCAGGCTGGTCACTCTTGGGCAGGCTGCACTGGAGAGCTGGAGCTTTCTTGCAGCTAGAGGCACATAAAGCTGCTCAGCTGAGTCCACTGTGGAAACCCACCCATCAAGGCTTCTACTGGTCTCACCCCCAGACGCAGTGGATGACCCGTGTTGGGGGGACTGTGGTCTGCACTGCCGCAGAGAGCAGAGTGGTTGTGAAGGCTGGGGAGGTGGGGGAAGCAGTAGATCAGAGCCCTGAGATACAGTGAACAGAAAAGCTTATCTCTCACCATCTCCTGGTGTCTGAAAGCCACACCATAGCTCACACAGAGCACCTTGTCCCAGAGGTAAACAGCTAGAGTCCAGCCCAAGGCACGGCCCTTATCTAAAACCTCATGGGAGGTGGATTTGATCTGAAGACAAGGGTTCCTGTGGAGCATTCAGGTGTGTGGCCTCAATTAACCTCTCCCTGTAGCCTGTTTAAGCAGTCAGAGATCTGAGGTCTGGTGAAAAACAAGAGTGTTCCCCTCTCCTTGCATAGACTAACTACAGCTCCAGTGACACCAACTATTTATGCACCAAAGCATCTTCTCCTTCAGTCCTGTTAGCTTGTCCTGTATGCTTGAGAACTATGGTCACATTATCCCTACCAGTAGAGGGGAAAATAGAGGCATGAGAGTGGCTTGTTTCTGTTTGTTCAGTAAGTTAGTGGCAGAGGCAGGAAAAAAATTACCCCATGTCATGTTTTCCTCCCAGAGAGAGCAGCTATGTTGCTGGAAAAGAGAAGGTTCAATGTGCTTTCTACTTGAAGACCACTGCCAAAACATTTTGTTTAGACTTTTCTTTCAAAGCAAATCCATTTTCTGGTTTGAAATGATTTCTCCTGTTAAATGTTCAGCTAACTTCTTGCTGATATTTTTTCAAATGGGGAAGGAAAGTACCAGAGAAATTGTATTCCCAGAGGAGCTTCTGGTTTGGCTGGAGACAACTTAAGGCGAGGGTGTGTTCCCACACCCCAACAGACAGGACATAAATCCCTTGAGATTACACCAGAAGAGTAAGGGGCAAGGGCTTCTCCCCCAGGAAGGCATCTGGGCTCTGGATGTTGCTCTGGCTGCTCCAAGAGCACTTCAAAGAGTTGCTGTGAGGGAAAGAGGGAGTGAGACAACCAGGACCTGAAGTCACAGAGCTCTGTGATTCAGGCATCTTTGTGGCTCTTGCCAGCTCTCTTCTTCCTCAGGCCAACACCAATCCCAGCACCATCCCCTCAGCACACCTTCATCTTTTATGCTTTATCTGTTTGCTCTTCTCTGTCTCAAATCAGCCAAGGAGAACACAGCACTGAGAGAGAGCTCAGCAAGTGACCCCAGCAGGAACTCTCATCAAACTGATCAGCTCCTTGTTGCTTCTCTCAAACTGAGAGTCACCCCTGAGGGGAATCTGCTTGGACTTCAGGCACTTCATCCCCCCTGGGCATCCCCAGTCTGCCATGGCAGAAGGGGCTCAGCCAGATACATCTCCAGGTCCCACAGTGCAGTGGCTCTGCAGACTGGGACAGCCTCTCTTCTTCCCCACCCACAGCATGGGTATATCCAGCTCTGCCCTCCCTCCTCACCCGTGGCTGGCAGGTCCAGAGATGGGGACACTGCTGGACCTCTCAGTCCTTTCACTGACTGATCCCAGAGACACTGGGTGTTAGAGCAGGAGCAGTGTTACCTGCTCCAGGTGAAGCTGCTGTAGCAGGCAGGCTGGATGAGATGATCTCCAGAGCTTCCTTCCAACCCCCACCATGCTGGGATTCTGTAATTCTGTGAAGATAAAGGCAGAGGCTGGAGTTAGCACAGACTCAGAGCTCAGTGCTCTATGGCTCATTCTGCTCTCCCATGAACTTCCTCAGGTCCTCTCTTTTCTTGCAGACCTCTCCAGACCTTCTCTCCACTTGCGCATTTCCCTCTGTTTCACCTGAATCTTTAAAGCTTCTGATTCTTGCACTTTCCATCTTGCAAGGGAAAAGATGAACTTCATCTCCTCACTAAGCACCCAGAGTGATAACATGACATACAATAAAGTATTGGTAGCCCCATCTGATCAACACTATGTAACACTCCATCATATCACCAAGGCTGGTTTATCTCATTCCAACCTATCTTATCACCAATAAGCCTATCTTATCACCAGCACATGCCTACTTATCCATTGCACAGATCACAAGGACACACTGACCTCTCCATCTCTTCTAGCTATCTAGGTACTTTCATTTCTTCAGCAGCACAGCAGTACCATGACTAACAGCTCTGTGCCCACTGACCTTTGTGCCATACCCCCAGGTAATGTACTGGACCCGTGCAAAAGTGTATTTCCAAAGCTAGCACTGGATATTATCCCTTCTCTCCCCAAGAGGGGAAGTGATTGTCCTCCTGGACTGGGCACTGCGGAGGCTGCCCCTCAAATCCTGGGGTCCTGTTTTGGGCCCCTCACTCCCAGAAGGACCTTGAGGGGCTGGAGCGTGGCCAGAGAAGGGCAACGAAGCTGGGGAAGGGTCTAGAGCGGGGGTGTGGTGAGGAGCAGCTGAGGGAGCTGGGGGGGTTGAGCCTGGAGCAAAGGAGGCTCAGGGGAGACCTTCTGGCTCTGCACAACTCCCTGACAGGAGGTTGGAGCCAGGTGGGGTCGGGCTCTGCTCCCAGGTAACAAGTGATGGGACAAGAGGAAAGGGCCTCAATCCTGGGGGCCCTCCCTGTGCATGTCTGAACTTCCACTGACAACAGAGCAGAAACGTGGAGCAGGGTCCAAAGCATTAGGGGACCTACTGTAGGTGGCAGTTGTGTCAGACAGGGCAAAAAAAACCCACTTTCCCCTGCTTTATTTTCAAAGCTTGCTCCTGGAGCTGGAAATCATGTCACAACACAGACAGACAGACACCAGCTTCTGCTGCAGAAAACAGACACTACTGACAACTGTAGTAACAATAGCTCTGAACTGAATGGCAAAGTAAAACATGGGATGAAAAATCATGAGGAAGGAATCAAAGGAAATTTTAAAAACCAAACATCCAGCTCTGGGTGTCAGAGAGTGTCTGGTCACAGAGCTGTCCCTACGCAGAGAGAGTAGCTGTGAAAGCTGGTACCTAACTGGTGTCTTGGCCTCCATGAACCAGGCAGCTGGGAAATGTTGTAGCCACAGAGCTAGAAGGTCCAGGGACACGTAGGCAGGTGGGTGAGCTGGGAGGATTCAAGGCAGGCTCGTCCATCAGACATCCTGGCCAAGGCTTGCTGTGTTTCCACTGAAAGCTTTGACGGAATCGAAATCTTTCCACAGAACACTTCAGTTGAGTCTAATCAGCATTTTCAGGTGGAAAACTCTTCTGTAGGAACATTTCCATCCAACTCAAGACATTTACTCCCGGTGCAAATGAGTGTGATGTGGGTGTAAACATGGTCATGTCAATGATGCAGCAGTTCCCACATCCTTTGGCATGATGCAAATGGGGATGTGGTGTAAGAGGTGATGGAGAACCAGCTTCCTCCCCAGACCCTGGGGAACGTGCTGGAACGTGTCCAGAGAAGGGCCACGAGGATGGTCAGAGGCTGGAGCACCTCTGCTATGAGGACACACTGAGAGAGTTGGGGTTGTTCAGGCTGGAGAAGAGAAGGCTCCCAGGGGACCTTCTTGTGGCCTTCCAGGATCTGAAGGGGGCTACAAGAAAGCTGGGGAGGGACTTTTGAGGCTGTTGGGTAGTGGTAGGAGTGGGGGGAATGGGTCAAAAGTAGAGGTGGGGAGATTGAGATGAGACGTTAGGAAGAAGTTCTTGCCCAGGAGGGTGGGGAGACACTGGCCCAGGTTGTCCAGAGAGGTGCTGGAAGCCCCATCCCTGGGCATTTGGAAGGCCAGGCTGGCTGGGGCTGTGAGCAACTGATGGAGTGGGAGGTGTCCCTGCCCATGGCAGGGGGTTGGAACGAGATGATCTTTGAGGTCCTTTCCAACCCTGACAATTCTATGATTCTGTGACCCACCCCATCCGAGAACCATGTCTGGGCAAACTTCAGAAACTAATTTTGGCCACACATCGGGGAATTTTGGGAATGGCAAACGGTGAAGAGCCCTGGATGTGAGTGAATCAGAAATCCTGGAGCAGTGTGTGAGCATCCATCTCTGCCTCTGAGCCACCGCTCTGCCTCTCTTGCTCCCCAGAGCACAGCTCTCCAGAAACACTCCATTAACCTAATCTTGGGCAAATTTGCTTCATTATCACTCAGCAACACCCTCCTCATTCCCAGTTTGAACATGTGTGTTCTACTGTAGCCAGCCTGACAGAAAGAAATGGCTTTATCTGCAGGTGAGTAGCACAGCAAGAGCCTCTGTGGGAAGCTGGCAGGGGCAGGCTCCATGTCCAGCCTGGGAAGTAGAACTGCTGCTTTCTCTTCTAGCAGGAAAGATTAATAAGCAAACTGGCTTAATTAATGGTTTAAATCAAGGCTCACAAATGTGGTCCTTTGCCAGCTCTGACCAGGTTTACATGTAATATTTGCACCAGAACGACTGTTTGATTATGTTACAACCTTCACCAACATGCTTCCAAATGTGTGTATGGCTGCATTGCTCAAAGGATTCATAAACCAGGACATTTTAGTCCCATTCCTGTGCAGGTGCTTATGGTGAAATGCTGTGAGCCAAATCTTCAAAAATGAACTAAAGGCCTCACACTGGGGAGGCTGCACTTCAAATCCTGGGGGCAGTTTTGGGCCCCTCACTCCCAGAAGGACATTGAGGGGCTGGAGTGTGTCCAGAGAAGGGCAACGAAGGTGGGGAAGGGTCTAGAGCAGGAGTGTGGGGAGGAGCAGCTGAGGGAGCTGGGGGGGGTGAGCCTGGAGCAAAGGAGGCTCAGGGGCGACCTTCTGGCTCTGCACAACTCCCTGACAGGAGGTTGGAGCCAGGGGGGGTCGGGCTCTTCTCCCAGGGAACAAGAGGAAAGGGCCTCAAGTTTCCCCAGGGGAGGTTGAGGTTGGAGCTGAGGAACAATTTGTTGCTGTTTGGGGTTGTTTGGGGCTGTGGCAGGCTGGGCAGGGCAGTGGTGGAGTCCCCATCCCTGGAGGGGTTTCCAAGCCATGGAGCAATGTAAGGGAAAACAGATTTCATTGGTAGAGTTCAGATGAAGAGGGAATTAAGGGATGGGAATTTGTGGAAGTCATTCTTCCCACCAAGTCAATGGAAGGAGGATGTAAATGCTCCTTTTGAACAGTTTCCAAAGGACAATATGACTTAGAGGCAGGACACGTCTCATCTTCATTTTCCCTTTCTGCATTTTGGTTTTGACCCTTCAAACTGTGGAACAACATCTCAGTGACACTCTGTGCAGAAGGTCAGGCACGTTTACACCCCAGCATGTGTAGGTAACATCTTGTGTGTGCCCATCTACACAGAAACAAAAGGACACTCATGTGTGATCCCTGTTTTCATGCACACTACCTCAAAGGTTGTGCTTTCATTTGCACTGTTCCTACACTAGTTATTTTCTCCCCAACATGGAAACCTCCTGTCCTTTCCACCTCATAACTATGGCAGATCTGAGCTCCTGGACTCTGCCTGGTGTCTGGGATTTAATTTTTCTGAGAAAACCTTTTCATACACTCACACCCTTCCCAACCTATTCATTTTTTAAAACACTCTTTTACTTTACTGACCTGCATGAAGTGATTCATAAACTGCCCTGGTGCAAGTAACAAAAATTCTGTTTATTGTATTATAGAATCATAGAATGATTTGGGTTGGAAGAGACCCTAAAGATCACCTAGTTCCAAACCCCTGCCATGGCAGGGACACCTCCTGCTAGACCAGGTTGCTCAAAGCCCCATCCAGCCTGGCCTTGAACACCTCCAGTGTTGGGGCTTATAAGCCAATATAAGTTTATTGGTTTTATTTTATTGCAGTTTTATGAATTCAAATAAGCAAGACAACAGCTTAAGATTCTGGGAAATTAGGTAAATCAAACAAGAGTAAGATGGGAACTAAGTCAAACGTAGCTGATTTAGATCACATAAAGCACTGAAATTCCTTCCTGCCAGGTTTATACCCTACCACAGCACCATCTTTTCTCCTATAGATCTGGCTGGCTGGCAGTGCCTGGGACAAACCTCTTGTACATTCACCTCCTGCACAGGCAGGGCCCATTTTCAGTGGGAAAAGGTCTGGGGAACAGCTCTGCACCCCCCTCACAAGTTTGGTTTTGCCACGAACAAAAAGTTTCTGAATTTCATGTTGGCACTTGGCTTCCTTTGAACATCCAGCCTTTGCTGTTAGACAGGAAAGGAAACCAAAGCCTGGGTTACTCCACAGTGCTCTCAGTTCTGGTATGTGGCCTTGAATAACTGCTTCCTCTGTCTGAGGTATTTCCCCTGCCTGTTCTTGGGCAGTCTCATCTGTGCAGTTTGGAAGGGCTGTTATCCCACACTGTACTACAATGAACTGCCGGCTTCAATTTTCCACTAGTAACATGTGTCACAAATTCTGATGTCTGGATGGTTATCATCAGACTCTCTTGCCCAGGATCTTTGCCCATTCTCCATGAAACCATTTTGATTGTTCTCGGTTTCCCTGGCCATGAAGCTTGCAGTGAAACTCCTACTTCATGGCAGCAGGAGCACACACATGGACAAACTATGATAACAGCACAGAAATACTAATTTATTAGATGGGATGCAGTAATTTCATGCTTTGACTTAAGGGGAGAATTGCAGAACTATAAATGAAACTTTAGGTCTCAGCTCCCACATAAAAAGGATCTTGAAGTGTCTGTTCCTTTAAACATCTACCCTTAAGGAAGTTTTTGAGAAGGTGACTCTCTCTCAGTAGACTTCTATACACAAAAGGAGAGTGTCAGTTCAGCCTCGGATCATTACTGGAATACAGAGTAATGAGTGCACTTGTAGAATCACAGACTGGGTTGGGTGGGAAGGGACCTTTAAAAGTCATCTAGTCCACCCCCCTGCACTGAGCAGGGACATCTGCAACTAGAGCAGGTTGCTCAGAGCCCCAAACAACCTCCCCTGCAATGGTTCCAGGGATGGGGCAGCCACCACCTCTCTGGGCAACCTGGCACAGGCTCTCACCACCTTCAGCAGCAACAGTTCTCCCTTCTCTCTAGTCTAAATCTCCCTCTTCTAGTTTCAAACCATCCCCCCTTGTCCTGTCCCAACAGGACCTGCTCAAAAGTCTGTCCCCATCTTTCTGACAGGCCTCTTGAAGCACTGAAAGGCCCCAAGAAGGTCTCCTTGGAGCCTTCTCCTCTCCAGGCTGAACAAGCCCAACTTCTGCTGAGCAGAAAGTGTGGTCTGAGTCTATGAAAGCCAAGAAAGTGACAGGTACAGGGAGGAGGGATTTCCTAAGAGAATAATAATAAGAAGAGTGTAATTTTTCTGATTATGTTTGCATTTGACACACAGTCCCATGTGAAACAGCTTCAGTCCCTCTCTTTGCAGTTTTCAAGCTTCCTGCAGCACCTTTGTTCTTGTCTCACCAAGTCCACAAAATCCTCTCTGCTGGAAAATGGCACAGGGGACACTTTGGGTATGAATAACCCAGTGAAAAATCCTCGCCCTGCTCTGCCTCTCTCCAAGAGCTGCCTGCCACAGTCAGAGAACCACACACCTCCCGTGCTGTCCCCATTTCATCTTGGGCTGTTGGAGCAGCAGCATCCTCCAGCCTAGCAACGAACTGGTAAAACGCTGGCACCCCCTGGTCCCAGAGTGACAGTGCTGACACTACAGATGTCACAGGCCTTTAATACCAGCAGCTGCTGCCAACTCTTAAACAATAGCTCAGGCATGACAGAAGGGACCAAGGAGCTTCCCAGCCCCTCAGGCCAACTACTTCCCAGGGATGAGTCCTGCCAAAACCTTTGACTGAATGCGCAGGCTGCAGTGGTAAGAGCAAAACCCCTCCCAGTTCCAAAAGCCTCCGAGACCAGAGTGGTGAGGACCCAGCTAAGTGTTACCATCCCTGCAGTCTGAGTCCAAGTTATCATCCATCCTTCTCAAGTTCTGGCTGAGTTTTCTTATCTCATGTGGAAGTAAGTTTCAGGACTTACTCTTACATAAAGGTTTTTATTTCATTTAGGCTGAAATGTGAAGTGTCTCATCATAAAGTCCCTGCAGCAATTGGCAGAGCAGTGTGAGGAGCTGCAGACAGGGTCTATTCTTCTTGGTAGCTGGGGTGAATGGCCACGGAAGGCAGCAATCCCCTAAAAATGCTCTTGTGGCACTTTCTACTCCCTCACATAAGTCAGTAAAACGTTCATACAGCTAAAGCCCAGCTCAACTGGAATAAAGGTGGTTGCCAAGTAGTGATTGTTTGTTGGGGTTCAGGGGAAGAGAGCAAAGAAACCAAAAGGGAGGTAAGGCCACGGTCTTGAGTGTAAAGGAGGAACACTCCTCTGTGGTTGCTCGTGTGGGTACATGGATGAGGTGAGGGTTTGAAGATGAGGTTCAGATACAGCATCTCACAAGGAAAGGTGAGACTTAACATGACACTTGCAGGTTTCCTGCTGTTCTGGTAACAGCACTAAGTGCTTTCCGCTCTTCCTTGAGTTAGCAAGAGAAACAGAGAAGGGCTGCATGTCTGGGAGCCACCAAAGAGCCCCCAGGGAAGCTGGGCAGATGTTGTCCTCACAGTCTAGTGGTCCCATGACTGTGTCTTTAGAGCTGTTTATAAATTTTCTGTCCCTGGCACTGATTTTGACAACAGAAAGCAGCAAAAGGTTTTGGCTTTTTGGGAGAAGTTTTTACTTGCAACCTTTGGAGGCATTCTTAAAGCTGCATGTCTGAGAAGTAAAAACTATTTGGGGCCCTTTTGGCTGCAATGTTTTGATTGTCCAAGCTGAAAACCACTGGGGAGAGGGAGAAGAAATAAGAGAGGTTTCCAAACTTCTATTATGAAAATGCAATTTTCATTGAAAATTGGTATTTGCCATGGAAAAATTCTGCTTGATGAAAACATATTTCTCTGGAGCTCTTTTCATACACAACAGACTGCGACAGGGGAGCCACGGGATGAAATCTCATGAAAATCTGAAATGCAGGCAATCAGCTCAAGAAATTACAGCCTGATGTGAGGAGCTAGTCCCTGCTCACTATGCATAGCCTTAAAAATCATAGAATCATAGAATTGGGTTGGAAGGGACCTTGAAGATCATCCAGTTCCAACCCCCCTGCCATGGGCAGGGACACCTCCCACTCCATCAGTTGCTCACAGCCCCAGCCAGCCTGGCCTTCCAAATGTCCAGGGATGGGGCTTCCAGCACCTCTCTGGCCAACCTGGGCCAGTGTCTCCCCACCCTCCTGGAGAAAAATGCTTTTTATTCCTATCTCTTTTCGTAACTAACAACCCACTTTAGCATTTTGACTCTAACTTCTAGGGCTAGGAAGGATCTTTATGTCAGAATCTCATTTCTTCACAGATAAAAACCCAGTTCTTGCTACATCAGCATTTACTGAGGGAAAATTTCTATCTTGCCAGACACACAAAAGCCCAACCCATAGCATTATTTCCCAGTGGAAAAAATGAAGCAAAATATTTTATTCTCAGCATGGTTAAAATTAATATTGTTCGGTCTGTCAAGCCTGGTTGAAGTATTAATTTTCAGCTCCATTCTGCTTTGAACTGCATCCACACGCAGTGGCCATTGCTCATTAAATCCTGGTGCAGATGCCTCCTGCCCTCATTCCCCTCCTGGCACAGCTCCCCAGTGGCTGGAAGTCCTGTCCCAGTGGTGTTCTCTGGCTGAGCCACCCCACCACAGCACATTGCACAACGGAGAGCAAAGCCTGATGGGGAACCCGCAGAGCAGAGCAGGGAGGTGAGGGCACCACATTCCCATGACAGAGGCTATTTTAGGGAAACCTGCTTGGGAGTGGGATGTTGCCTTGGGAAGTGCAGAGGAAAATTCACCTGCAATGGTTATGTTCAAAAAATGGCATGATCTATGTTACACATCAATTGGGGGAGAGCTCAGCACCTACCCTGGTTCACACTTGGGTTGAATGTGTGCTGCTGATGAGGTGAGGCAACATTGCTGTGTTGTTGCAATTAAAAAAAAATAATTTGAGGTGATTACTGATCTTCTGTGATCAGATTCCTGGTTTTCTCACAAGAATACATGCTCTTGAAGCGTGTTGAAGGTTGATCATGATTTAGAGGGTCTGGGCAAATAAGAGTTTTGTGAGTGCTACCAGAATAGTACTGGACACAAGAATGGTTCTGCAGAACCTATGTATTAATTTTTCCCAAACACCAAGAGTCTTGGGTTAATATTTCTGTTGTGGGGCAATCTGAGGGGCTTCCTCTCCACAGCAGCTTGCTCACAGAAGGCTTTATGCTGTTTCTGACTGGCACTCAGGCTTTCAGCAGGAACACAGAATTCCTGGCAGTGCTTTAACTCTCATCCACACCACTCACCTCACACTGCCCTTATGCCCAGTGCTGGGAAAGATGCTGCAATGTAGTTATTTCTTCTCAAGATAACAATCTAAAACAGATCAGGTCACTCACACCCTACAGAAGGCTGTTTCTCTCCACTCACTGTAAGAAGAATCTCAGAGGATAGGCCCAGATGAAGAAATCCCTACAGATATCTAAAGCTAAATGAAATCAGTAGTATCCCAATTCCCACTTTTGGGAGCAATAAGGGAGAAGAGTGACCTCTACAGCTCAGCCCCTTCCCAGGCCTCATGTCCTGGGAAGAAGGATTCACTCTCTTCACTCTCTCCCTTGCTCACACTAATCCTGACAGAAAAAAAAAAATTAAAATATTCAACTTTATAGAGATTGTTCAGATACATAAGTGTCTGCATCCCTGAAAATTTACTGCTGAAAGCTCAAGGAAATCAAGTTTATAAATAAAATATTGCCAAACATCCAGAGAGACTTTCAAATGTTACCCAGGAGATTAAGTTCCTTGTTCCTTCAATGCTTTTGCTGATTTTAATTTTCACTGGTTAAAAGGCAAACAAGCCATACTCTGGCAATTTTAACTTCATTTGATTGAAACGGAAGATTCTGCAAAAGCAAACACCCACTGCTAGGAATGGAATGAATAAAAACTTCCCCTGCAACTGGGATGGTTCAAACTCAGTCGTAAAACACTGGATTTCTGGTAAGACCTCCTGTCCCTTCCTGGACTTGGTGGGTTTTGGCAGCCAAGGCACTGCAAACATGCCAGTGAGCAGCACAGACATCTGAACACATCCCACATGTTAATTTTTACTCCAGACCAGGCCATCCTGACAGCTCCCAGGGCCACCTTCTCTACACTGCTACCTTTGAAAGTTCATACCAGCAGGTCTGGTAAAACATCCTTGTTCAATATACTCATCAATGAGAATCCCGGGGCTGCTGAGCCGCAGAAGAGAAGCCTCAGAGGGGATCTGATCAATGCTGAGCAAGAGCTAAAGGGCCCATGGGGGCAAGAGGCTGGGGCCAGACTCTTGTCAGTGGTGCCCAGGGACAGGACAAGGGGCAGCGGGCACCAAGTGGAACCCAGGAGGTTCCTTGTGAGCAGGAGGAGAAAGTTGTTTGTTGTGAGGGTGTTGGAGCCTGGCTCAGGCTGCCCAGAGAGGTTGTGAAGTCTCCTTCTCTGGGAGATTCCAAAGGAGCCTGGATGTGATCCTGGGCATCCTGCTCTGGGTGACCTGGTGAAGCAGGGGATGAGATGGTCTCCAGAGGTCTCTTCCAACCCCTACCATTCTCTGTTTCTGTCTCCAATCCCATGTGTAGCCCTCCAGCTGGGAGGTTCAGCCCTCACTGCTCTTACACTCCATCTCAAAGGATCAGAGAGGGCTGTGTTGGACACTTGGGACCCAGGGCTTTGTGCTTTCAGCCAAGATTTCTTTCAGTCCCATCCATCTCAGTGTTTTCTTTTTGGTGTCCACCAGGTGGCACAGGCTCCCGGCAGGGTTACAGGCAGGTACTGGGGCAGCAGACCACAAAAGTGATCTCTAGAGAGACACCACTAACTTGCCTGAAGTCCCAGACCTGCATTCATCATCTGCATCATCTTTATGATACACTTTGCAGGGTGAGTCCCAATCCAAAGCAAACTGTCACCTGCTTTCCACCTGGATCTCCTCACCAAAAGAAGCTGGTTCATCCTAAACTACCACCCATGAGCAAACCTCCCATGAGCTGTGGAGCACATAGTGAAACAGCAGCAGAAACATCAGGGAAGGACGTAATCCTTCACGTGGAAGAATTCAGAGAGAGAATTTAACTTATTTGAATGTATTCACTGTCTTTAGCACAGTAATTTGCTGTGTTCTAGTGCTTCACTCATCAGTAATGAAATATCTTCAAAAACAACAGTGTGGAGGAGACCCAAGGAGGGAGATAAGGAATCAAAACCACATCCTGAGTGAAAGAGCAAGTCCCCAGCATCGCCTGCCCTCAGTTCTGCCACACTCATCTCTACCCCCAGGTGACTGTTTTTCCTTATATTCTTCACGAGGATTTTAAAGTTCAGACACAAAACTTAGTAAGTTGCCCCAGCATTTGGAGAATTAACGATTTCTAGGGCCTATAGATCAGCTCTGGGAGGATTTTCCATGCGAGACATCTGCCATCCCTGCACCAGCCCCCGCAGGGAGCAGGGGCCCCTTCACCTCCTACCGGGCCCCACGACCCCAGGGCCGCCTCAGCAGCCACCTTAGTGTTGTACAATCTTATGTGAGGGAACAGCACCAAAAATACCCCAACAAGCTCTAAAAACGGTACATTAAAACCTTTCACCTACCTGGAGGGTGTAGCCACCTCGGCGAGGGAAGGCAAGCCCCGGCTAGCCGGGCAGGCTGGGTCCAGCCCCCAGGGCGAGCTGGAGACAGCTGATTTCAGCAGCCTCAGGCGATTGAAAGGATTTAAAGGCAAATCCCACCCTTAAATCCCGACGGGAAGTGAGAAGATGGGTCCAGGCAGCCGGGTTGTTTATGGCCAGCGGCGCCTGAGGGGCCGGCAGTGTCAGGACATCAAACATTTCTCCCCTGAGGCCTCCACGGGGCTGCGGCCTCCGTGAAGCCTCCACACCCCAAGAGCCCTGGAGGCAGGGCCTGACCTGCGGAAGGCCCCTTTTCTGGGGCTCCTTGTGCCACAGAAAGGGTGAGCAAAGCTGGGAGGTGGGAGAGGGTGGAGAAAGGGGTGATTTGGTGGGAGCAGGTGGCTCCTGGCTGTGGGGGCCTGGTGGGAGGAGGGCTCTGCTGGGGGCGCCTTGAGGCGGGGAGGGCACAGCCCTGAATATCCCTCTTTATTTGTGCTGTGCTGCCTTGCCCTGCCTTGTCTTTAAAGTGACATCTACGTGGCTGCATCCATGAGCCCTCCTCCTCTCTATGTCACACGATGCCCACTGCCCCACGGGACTCCCCTGGTGCCACCTCAGGGCCATTGCTTCCACCTCCCTCAGCTCGGGGTGCTCATCACCCGCCTTGCTGAGTGACTCAACACCTACAGCAGCTTCATAAACCTCAAGCTCAGCCGGGAGGCCACCCCCCTTGCTGCCACCACCGGGGCTGACGCGCTTTTTTGGGTGTAAATGCCAAGGGGAAGCTTGAAAGCAGCTGTGGTGCTGGTGGGAGCCACCTGACCCCACCCCAGCCCTGGTGATGCCGCCTGCTCTGCTGCTGCCTGTCACCGCCTCTTACGTAATCACTACATGACTCCAGGTTTCCTGGGACCTGGTTATGCAAAAAAGCAAAAGGCAAAAAAAAAAAAGCCAAGAAAAGACTCTTCAGTGACCCACTGACATGTCTCTCGGTGCAGGGCTGTCACAAGTGGGTGTGTGGTGAGGCAGCGCTCAGCTGAAGAGGTGCTCGTCGTCCCCCTCTTGCCCTGCCACGGTGGCTCTTGGGCGAGGAGCTGATGCTGGGTGGCTCTGGGTGTCGTGTCCACTCTGCAAGGTAAGTCCTGGCCAGGTTGGTTGGGAGGGGAGTTCACAGTGTTGGGGCTTTTTCAGGTGTTGTGGGGCAAAGAAGGCAGCAATACCCTACCAGAAAACCATCTCTATGCTTGTCCCTAGACCCCTGTTCCTGAAAAGTGGGTGGCTTTTGAGGTGAAAATTGCCAGCTTTTTTCTTTCTTTCATATTTTGTCTTTTTTTTTTTTTCATATTTTTTCCTTTCTTTCATGTTTTTTCCTTTTTATTTTTTCCCTTTTTGATCATCTTTCCTTTCTAAATCTACTCTTTTTTCTTCTCCTTTCTTCCTCTTTTCTCCTTCCCTTTTTCCTCTTTTCTTTTCCCCCCTTCCTTTTCTCTCTTCCCCCCTAGACACTATCTCTATTCTTCCCCACCTGCCCCTGAATTTACCTCTTTCTCTGAATTTCTGACACTCAGCACTCCTCCCTGCCACACCTGCCAACACACTGACTCCTGTACGTGCACACACACTCACCACATTGCAATGCCTGATACCCTCCTCCCTAATTTCCCTTCCCAGTCTCAGGGGCAGTGATGGAGGTGGTTATATATATACTTTGTTGCTGTTATATGCTTCAGCTGTGTTTCAAAGTTGGACATTTTTGTTGCCTGTTTTCTCCTATGCTTCAAAGTTGGGCATTTTTGTTGCCTCTTCTCTCCTATGCACTTATTTGGTTCAGTCTCCACATCAGAGACGTCAACATTCATGCACTTGCTCAGGCCTGGCTGTGAGACTAAGGAAGAATTTACTTCCTGCGTTGGGCAGATGTTTGTTGTTTCTAGACCATCATCTGGTGTCTCTATAGCAGCCACCACAGCAGCAGGGCTTGATAATAACATAGTGATTGTACAGTGCTGGATTTGTAGCCCTGAAGAGGGGGGGTTGGCACCATCTCCATGGAGGAGCCACAAGAGAAAGGTGGCTTTCTTGGAGAGGACCTTCTGCTGGCACCTCCCACCCTGGCAGAAGGACTCAACGCTGAGAGGATGGAGCCCGTTTTGTGTCTCTGTATAAAGCTTTGCTTGTGGAGATGATGAGGCCAGGAAAGGTGGTTGGTCTTAGTGATACCAGTGGTTGGTATGGAGTGAATGATTGCCTAGGCCAAGAACAGCTCCTGTCATGGAGGACCCTGTATATTATCAGCATTTGCTTCATGTTTTAATCAAATTTCCTAAGGTAGAGAGCTTGCACTGAGAGCACAACCTGTTTTGTTCCAGCTGGTCTGTACACGCTTCAAACCTTTTGCTTCCACCTCCCTGTCTTCTCATCATCATCTTCCCTGGTCTAAGTTGACACTTTTAGTCAGTTTTTCACAGTGTTGGAGTCCCAAGGTGCAAACCTCTTCTGAAAACCTCATCTCTTGTGTCAAAGTCTGTGTGAAAACATAACATTTGAAAATTGGCTTTCTCTTTACTTGCTGTGTGTGGGGAAGATACTGATGTGTGTGCCCTTCGCTACGTCCCTCACAACATCAGAAGCACTGAGGCCCAGGGTTGAAAATAAAAATGGTCCAGCCACTGAAAACTGTTAAAAAATTATTCGCACCTTGCAGGACTGTTTCTTTCTGTCATTGCTTAGCTTGTGAGGTGGTTTCTTCAGTTCACAAAGCTTCTGTGGACGAGCCTTTTCTTCTCTGGCTTTGAAAAACCTTTTGCATCTAATCTCAAAGACAGGAGGGGTTGTTCTTATCTCCCCTTCTCCCTCTCAGGCTTCCCCTTCATAGCAAGTTTGAGAGAGAAAGACAGAGAGAAAACTATTCTGAAGACACAGAGGATTTATATACAGGCAGGTGATACATGTTCATTATACCTGGAGGAAGATGTAAAACTATTGTGTGTATCTGAAGCTTGTGGTGAAGTAGTTCTCACTGAGAATTTGAAAGCTGATGGTGTCATGAAATTCTTTTATGAACAAAAGGTGGTTTTAATCACCCTTTTTCTGCCCAGCGTTCACTGTCCTCATTTTGCTTCAGCAAAACAAGGAATTTTAAGGTGGAGAAAATAACACATTAAATATTTTAATTATATTAATTGAAGAGAGTGATGAACGTCATGGTCATGAACTTAGAGGATTCACTAACCTGCCCTTCAGAGGCAGTCTTTGGTGTTTAAAGTGCCATGGAAATCAGCAGCTGGGCTGGGTGCTGCTGTATGCTCAAAACCAAAGGCTGTGCCTTGAAGCCACTTTGCCCTCCTGACTTTCAGTGACCTCCAAAACACAGCAAAAGTTTCCCCAGAGTCTCACATTCATGTTACCACTAATTAAAATGCAGGAGAATGGGGAATGTGCTGGTGATTCTCTTGAGAATTAGTCCTGAAAAGAGATCCTGCTGCCTTGGAGTACTCAACTCCCCTGGGCACACAGAAAAATCCACCATGGTGTGTTCAGACTCTGTCAGGTTGCTCTGGTAGCAGTGGCCCTTTCTTTGCTCTTAGTCTAACATTAAACCCAATATTTTTTGCATACTTTGTAGTCATTGTGAGTAATACACAGCAGAGAAAGCTCCAGAGAGCAAAGCTGATCTGCAAAAGAAAATGAAACTGCCATCCTGAATTCTGTGGAATCAACTAAATTTCCCCTTCCACAGAAGTGTCAAGATTGTAGATATAAAAAAAATGCAGGTTAATGAAACAGTGTCCACTTGTTGAGAAAGCTGGTGAGGCTCATCTGACAGTGATACGTATCTGTCTGCCTGCTGCAGAGCTGCCAAACCTCAATCTGCTGCTCAGAATCGCTTGGTTATTTATATCAGCAACACAAAATGCAGCTCCAGCTACAGAACCTTGCCATTGCTTAGTAGAGACCTATTAACAGTGAACTAATATCAAGTGCATGCTAAAAAAACTCCCTCGGAGGAGTTTTAGAAATGGTCCCAAAAGTTATGTCATTAGGTAAATAAAAATAAGGCTGGGGGAGGAACTCTCACATTCACCGACTTTCAATGCCAGTGGCATGTGCTTGCTTAGGTGAAAAGTGAAAAGATGCTTTTTGTTTTCCCCCTTAAAAGTCAAATTTGCAAAATCCTCATTTTAAGCATTTAGCAGAGCCCTTTGATGAGGTTTACAAAAGGACTGAAAAGCAACAGCTCTGACTTTTTCTAATTTTCTTTAATTCATGCTAAACCCTGATGTCTATTCCTCTTCCCAGCCACCCAACCCTGGTACCTGATGCTCTAACCCACCTTCATTCCTATTCAGCTCTGGGATTTCTTGCATGAGGCAGTTCATGTTTTCAGCTCATTTAGAGGGCTCACTAATTTTTGGTGTGGTTTAGATATGCACATCTCTAAATAATTCTAGAAAACAGGTGGTAGATACCTGAGCTCCTTGCCAGGACAATGCCACGCACAGGTTATGTCCTTTGTAGGTTTTACTCCTCAGGTTACTTTTGAGAATGGGAGTAAGAGTGTTTCCATTGCTTTTGCAAGCTGTATTTTTTGTCATTACAGATTTTAGGCAGCAGATTTCTCTAGCAGAAGTAAGCAGCTTATAAGGTGTGCTCTTTATTTAAGCAAATTTAAATTAACCTAATATATATGATAATGCACATCAGTATATTAAGAACTGCAAAGACAGGAAAAGAAATCAGCTCTTGGGTATTTTTAGACCTCACAGATTACAACTGAGACTACATTCTAAAACCCATATATTAGTGACTCTAAAACTCTTTAACAGTTCCACTGGTGAATAATTTTGACTATAAAAAAAGGGGAGCTGTTTTTAGGAAGATTCAAAAGGATTCTAAACATCTTCTACTTCAAATTGACCAAGCAAAACAGCATTTCAAGAAGGCATTTACATGTTGAAATCAATCAATTTGTTATGTGAGAAAGTGGTTAACTCTCCTGAAATGTTTAGTTTGAGATAAACCCCAAATGCTTTCTCTTGGTCCTGTAAAAACAGGTTTTCGGGGTTAATTCAGTTCAGCTGAGAAAGAACTCCTGTAGGGCATTCCAACATGAGCTGCACCTGAAGAAGGAATCCAGATATATAAAAAAATAGAGGGACCAGAGTCATGGAGACAGTATAAGGAGACCAAAACTGCAGCTTCAGAGAGAGCAACACAATTTTGCATTATTTTTTTTTTTACATTCCCAGCAAAGCTGTTTCTTCTGCTCTCTAAAGATGACCCCACCTAGCAGAATTTGGACATGAACAGCAAATTTGCTTCTCCTGCCAAAAGAAAATGATGCCTGAGAGCAGGTTTTACACCCCACATGCAAAATCTAATTTATTGTGAGCATAGAGTCCTGAGCAGTATGAAATGTGAAATTCCAGCTTGCTGCATTCTTTCAGGTGGGGTGGGAGAGAGTGAAGGTTGGAACGAAGGACCCTGGTCTTGTCATGTCAGTGTAGCTGAAACACTCAAGGAGCTGCTCCCCAGAACTACTTTATATATGAGATGTAGGCATTAAAAACAAGAGGATTGTTTTTGAAACCCATCCATGGACTGGATGATCTTTCGAGGTCTCTTCCAATCCCTAACATCCTGTAATATCAAGAATACTGAGTAGCCAGCATTGCTTTTGATTTTAAGAGTGTGTCAGTAACTCTCTATTCTGCTGATTAAAATACTGTGAGAAGGACATTTCTCAGGTTCTTCCAGGTCAGAAAGTGAGCACCAAGAGCCCACCCAAAGGTTGGAGCCTCCTGTGTCTACATACAACAAATGTCCTTGCTGTATCACACAGAACACAAGACTTAACATTTTTGAGATATCTGGGTATGGTCACATTTTTACTGCTCAAAACTTGCACTTCGCTGTGGTTTATGACAGGCTGAATTTCTTGGGTCATTCAAAGGCTTGTTGGGAGAAGGAAAATGCAGTTTCTAAGTGTACTACGTGCCAATTATCCCATATCTACCATCTCTGCTTATCAGGAGGAATTATTGCAATAATTGGATGACTTCCACACCAGCATGAGTGGAATAATCTGCAGGCATCAGGCAGTGTCTCAGAAAAGACTGATGACTCCAGCCTCTGCCATTTCTGATTGCCAAATGTAAGAGGCTTCATTTAAAAAGACCATTTTTAAAATTCAGGCATCCCCTGAGATGTCTCAGAACTGCAGCCCTCTAATAAAGAGACTCTGTACCATGAACTAATTTAAGAAAACATTCCAGTTCTGGCTTTAAAAGATGTCGTCTTTGTGGCATGTTTTTAAAAGCTAAATTCAAGTGATGCTGAGAGGGAAAATCAAAATGTGAAGAACTTTTGGTTTTGGTTTGTTTGTGGGGTTGTGTTGTTGTTGTTGAAGGGATGCTTTTCTGTTTGTCTTGTTTTCGAGACTCCTCAATGTTACATTTTTAATCCTTTGCATCCACAAGAGCTAAACACATTTCTCTCTAGCTGAAAGCTGCAGGTCCTGTGTAAGGAGGTGACTTCAGTTGTAGAGGCTTTCAGGAAAGCAGATATTAGGGAAGTCTTATTCAGGCTTTTTTGCCTGAGCAACTCCGTCCAGCTTCAAGAAACAACCCAAAGACCCCACCTCATCCTTGTGATTCCTGCCCTGGCTTTTCCACTGAAACACAGGCCTCCGGGTTTTGCTCTTGAGCCTTTCTCTTTGCCACTTGTCTCACAGTTTCCCCTGGCTGCAGTGTTGTTCTCTGCTTCCTGGTGAGGTTAATGTGTAATATTGGTTTGATGTGTGCTCTTGCTGTGCTACCATGTCAGTGCGGCCACAGCGACTGGGGGAGCAAAGAGTGCCCTGAGTTTTGGTCTTCAGGGAGTCAAGGGCTGGTCCTGTGCTCCTGGGGATCTCTCAGACATAAGAGCTCTGGCAGGGGAAAGCACTTTGGTGAGTAATTTGAGCTCCAATCTGTGCCAAGGTCACGGCTCCTTCCTTTTTCAAGCCTGTGCAGTAAGTCAGATAAGAGGCAATTAATTAAGGCAGAAAGTCAGATAAGATGCAGTTAACAGCAGAATTTGGCTCTGTGTTTTGAGAAGGAAGAGTAGCTTTATTTTCTGGTGGAGTCAAGGAATTTAGGAGCAATTCCCACTGCTTCCATCCAGTGGGAATGTACTGTGAATATTAATATTGCAAGGAATAACCCAAGGGATGGAAAAGATAGTTGCTTGTCTTGGTTTCTGCAGAGACTATTATAGCCTGACTGCTGATTTCTGCTGCTTTGGCAGAAATCTGGAATGAACTGTACAGCATTATGGAGGCACTCCAGATTTGACTCCAGTGTAGTTTCAGACAAAACCCAAATCCTAATTTAGAGCCTTATCTTCTTTTCTGATGATTTAAAAAGGAAACTGCAGCAATCAGTTTGAATCTGGAAAAATTATTTCTAGGACTGGACCGTATGAATTTACATAAGAATTTCACTTTAGGTACCCAGAAGTAAGTATTTTGAATCTGATAAAAACCTGATAAGCATCTTGTTGCTTTGGGTACATAGAAACTCAATGATTTGGGACTGAAATTAGAAGTTTCATCTTAGTACGAGTGGGTTGTCACTGGTTCTGTGTGTTATAGAAACTTAGGTAGAAGAGGCTGATGCATGACTCTGCCTTGCAAAATCTTCAAGAGTTTCATTTATTTCCTGTGATAGCAGAGTGAAAGGGAAATCTCTGAGAGGAAATCTTGATATTAGCAATTAATGAATGAGAGCTGTGGTCATGCTCTGCAGTGAGCTCCCTTTGCACGTGAGTATGAGTGGAAGAGGCCTGGCAGCCTTCAAGACAAGCCATTAACAACCTGCTTCATTTAGAAAGAAAAAGGAAAGCTTCTAGAGAGCACTGGATCCTTTGACAGGTCTTCTGCTAAAGAACACAAGGATGGGAGGCTTCCTGGAGGCTTCCTGCCAGAAAATGATGAGAAAGCTTCCATGCGCAGAGTTGTGGTCCTTAGAATCATAGAATCATTTAGGTTGGAATAGACCTCTAAGATCAAGTCCAGCCTTCATCCCAACATCTCCCTGACCCCTAGACCATGTGCTGAAGTGCCACATCTACTCGTTTGTTGAACCTCTCCAGGGATGGTGACTCCACCACCTCCCTGGGCAGCCTGGTCCAGTGGCCTGACCACTCTTTCTGGAAAGAACTTCTTCCTAATGTCCAATCTAAACCTTCCCTGGTGCAATTTGAGGCCATTACTTCTTGTTCTGTCATTAGTTACTTGGGAGAAGAGCCCAACACCAGCCTCCCTACAACCTCCTTTTAGGTAGTTGTAGGGAGCAGTGAGGTCTCCTCTCAACATGATGGGCTATAGGGATGGTGGGTGTTGCAGAGATCCCCCATGTCAAGGGTTACAGGTGTTCCTTGATACTTTCCAGTCCTGACCTGCTAAATATTTCTATACATCTTAGTGTGAATGCTTTCTGTTATTGTGATCACCAGTTTCTCATTCTGAAACAGAAGGGTGAGTAAGGAGATGAGTTTAATTCAGGTTCTGCAAACACTTTTGTAAATGAGGTGCTATAATCAGTCCTGTATTCTGGAAGTGCTTGTGCTGGAGCCAGGAGCAGGGAAAGACTGGGAGAAAGAGTGGGAGAGCTTGGCTTCAGTTTGTCTACTTCTTAGGGCTGGAATCTGGATGATGGTCCTGCTGGGTTAGCAAAACCCCCTGGGGCTCTGCTGCGTGTGTGTCTCCATGGCTCAGCATGAAGCTGAAGGCCTAATTCAGTCTTCTAAATAAGGAATAAATTGCAACTGCTGATGTAAGTGACTGCACCATGAGCAGGAGAATGGGGAGTGAAGCAGGTCCTGGAAGTTTCACTGGGTGAACAAAATATTTTGGGCTGGGAGTTGAAACAGGAAAGTGGAAAGATGAAGAAAGGCATCAGGGATGTCCAGTATAGCAGAGGTTGTCTGTCCTGCTGGCTGGGGTGTGCTGGGG
>VYZX01001374.1:248812-277234 GCA_013401335.1 Brachypteracias leptosomus
GGTACAGAATGGGTTTATGTGTTATTTACTGCTTTTCTATGGCACAGGTCTGGTACAGAATGGGTTTATGTGTTATTTACTGCTTTTCTATGGCACAGGTCTGGTACAGAATGGGTTTATGTGTTATTTACTGCTTTTCTATGGCACAGATCTGGTACAGAAGGATCTGGTCCTGCAAACCTGTGCACTATGATGGTGCTTAGGTGTGCTCTCAGCAAGCCAGTGTCGATCATGGCAGCACTGGGCTTGTTGGCATTAGTCAGCTTGGGGGAATTCCAGCCTGTCTCAGCAGCCTGGTGTCCAAAGGAAATAGCTCAGATACCTCCGTGCTCCCCTGTGCTGTGGGGTGAAGAAATAGTGATGGGAAAAGGAACAATTCAGTTATTTGTACTTTAAATATTACTGGAACAAAGTCTACCAAGTAGGTGCTGAAACTGAAAGGAAAAGACAACTGAAAAAGTTTGTAAAATAGTAGTATCCAGGCTGGTTCTCATACGTAGTCAGCTTTCCAAGAAAGTTTTAGTTGTTTAAAAAAGAATACTAAGATCTTGATTGTTTTGGGTTTTCAGCTGAAACACTTGAGTTCCTGATTCTAGTATTTTGGAGTTCAACCAAACTGTCTTTGTCAAGCATAATCTGCTGAAAAGTCAATACTTTTGACCCAAACTATGAAATAAAGGAGAAGAGGAAAGGGAAATTCTTTGAAGTCCTTTCCCAGAGGAAAAAGCCCCAACATATATGAAGTATCTTACATTGAGCCATGGTGTGACAGGGTCAGGTTCCTTGGGCACAGGGGCAAGTCAAACAGAGCTAACACCTCGAAGACTTACCAGCAGCATGTCCTGAGGCATTTGTAGACCAAGAAATGCAAAAAACTTGCAAAGAATCATTAGTAGCTTGGGGGGGGTTAAGGGCATCATGGTGCATTTCCAGTCTTACAGCCTTGTAGACCCACAGGAAGATTCAGGGGCCAATTTGTTCCAAAGAGAGTCATAGCTGAGCTGGTTTTGAGGCTAGTTACCATGAGCTTTGACCTCCTTGGACTTCCCTTGGACTGAGGAATCAAGAAAGGCTTTACGAGCTGTAACACCCAGCAGTTCTGCTGGTAATTTTGGGTAGGTCCACATGGTTTGAACTCTCATACTTCAAGTTTAAAAACCAAAACTAATTCTGCCAAGCCCCTAACACACGACCTGTTGTGATTAAGCTGCAGAGACAACTTAATATTTTAAGCTTAATATCTTTAAGCCTAGAATTTGCGTAGAGAAGAAAGTTCAACGTATCCTTCAAACCCTGAATCTATAGAGAAAAATCTGATTTTCAGGAGTTCAGCATCTGTGGTTGTGGCCAGCTTTCAAAAGTGATCCACTCCAGAGAGTCCTTATGGGGTCTTGGAGTCTGATTTTCACATCAGTGCCCAAATGAGCACAAAGCTTCAGTGGAAAGCAGACTTTAGAAAGTCTGGCCCGATGGTGGAAAATGTGTCTGTAGAGGAACTGCAATACACTGACAGACACAGCAACACTTGCTGCTCTGAGCCAAGGATCATTTGTGTGTCTGCAAAACAGACACTCAGCAAAACTGTGCCTTTGGCTTCCCAAAGTGGTTCCAGGGTTGGCTTTGCTTTGAGTTTGAGTTTAAAGCTTCACGGGAGTGGTTCTTCCATCAGCAGCAGCCACAGAAGCAGCTGTCCCAGAGCTCGGGCAAACAACGGGGAATTGTTGCAAGTTGCTCTTGGGGAGGTTCCGATTGGAGTCCAGAAGAAAATTCTTTACAGTGAGTACAATTAAACCTTGGAATAGTCTCCCAAGGGAAGTGGTGGATCCCCTTCCAACACTTTGAAGCCTCAGCTTGACAGGGAGCTGGGACAGCTCATTGAAACTGGATTTTTCTATCTTGGAAGGTTGGACTGGATGATCCTTGAGGTCCCTTCCAATGTAGCATTCTGTGATTCTATGAAATCTTTAGGGTCTGCTGTGGTTCTTTTATTTTCTGCCTACTTCAATCAATCCACAAAGCTATTGAGACACAAGCCCTGAGCAAAACCTCTTCCTCAACAGCACCCAGTAACCGCTGCTGTAGGATGGACGTGAAATAGGAATATGAGTAATTAGAATTACATCCTTTTATCTTAAATATGCCAGTAGGTTGAGAGAGTATTGTAAGATACCACCACTAAGATGAACCACAGATTTCTTTTTTTTTCTTATTACTAAGTTGAAAACGCAGCAGCAAGGATTGAAACTTGTTTTCTGGGGGTGCTGGCAGCACGGTGCTCATACCAGTGCTCAGAGGTTTCTGTTGTCAATCGTGCCATGCTCACTGGGGCCTCTTTATTATCAGTTTAAATTCGGAGTAATTCCTGTGGGTTAGATACTGATGTGCTGGAGTGGCTTGAGATTAAGAGCTGAGATCTGATTTAGTTTAGGATGATATAATTTAAGAGTGAAAAAACAGGCAGCTGTTCAAGCTCCCTTATATTAGTGTAAAGCGAGGGTGGCTTGGCTTGAGCTTTGTGCTGGTTTAAACCCCTTAAATCTAAATTCTGATCCCAGTTGGATTGAGATCTCTAAACCCAAGTTGCAGAATCACAGACTCATGGAATGGTGGGGTTGGAAGGGACCTCTGGAGATGATCTGGTCCAACCCCCCTGCTCCAGCAGCTCCCCCAGAGCAGGGGGCCCAGCAGCGTGTCCAGGCCCCTTTGGAATCTCTCCAGAGGAGACTCCACAACCTCTCTGGGCAGCCTGGGCCAGGCTCCAACACCCTCACAACAAACAACTTTCTCCTCCTGCTTAGAGATATTTCCATGGATTGGTCCTTATGTACTCAGGTGCTGAATTGGTGTGATAAGGAAGCTGGGAATCAAAGATTGATCCAAAAATTGTCTGTAGGGTAATTAGTTTCATAATGGAATTATGTGTTTTATGAAAAATAATTGGAAGCTTTCTTCCCTTTGTTTAAAGTTATATTGAAGATCAGGATACAGCATGTGCTAAAATCTGTCCATGTCAGCTGCTTTAGTTTTAGGTAGTTGTATGAGGAGAAGGGAGTTGGACTCAATGATTCTTATGGTCCCTTCCAACTTGAGATATTCTCTGATTCTTTGTCACGGGAACACCAGAGCAAACCAACCATTTTCCTTTCAGAGTAAAGAAGAGAGACCAAGTCACTCTATGCACTTCTATATTACATTGATTTTTCCAATTTAATGAAAATATATGTAGATTTGTGCTTGGATTTTAATTCTTGTGGGTTTAGTTGTGCTTTTAAATGAGGCTTCAAACTCAAAAATGGTATCACTGGATGTAGATATGAATTTGTGCTATAAACAGGGGAAATAAACAGTTTAAGAAAGTTTATAACTTAGGGAAGTCGTACTGAGAGCTAGTAAAATTTAGATTAATACATTAAAAATCAATCAGGAAGAATAAAATACAGATATTCGCCGTATTAAAATAATTTAATTTTGTATGTAATCCACTTCACCTTCTCTTCTAATGCAAAGACAAGTTAAGACCCTTGAGTATAGTTCAGTTCTACAGCATCTATACCCCCATTGCTGGTGTGGTTGGTTGACCCTGGCTGGGTTCCAGGTGCTCCCCAAAGCCACTCTATGAATCCCCTCCTCAGCTGGACAGGGGAGAGAAATACAACAAAAAGCTCATTTGTTGAGATAAGGACAGGGAGGGATCACTCACCTATGACCATCATGGGCAAACCAAACTTGACTTGGTGATAATAATTTAATTAATTACCAATCAAATCAGAGAAGGGTAATGAGAAATAAACCCAAATCTTCAAAACACCTTCTCCCCACCTCTCTGTTCTCAGGTTTAGCTGTCCTGATTTTCTCAGTCTCCTCCCCACCAGCAGCACAGCAGGATGGGGAGTGGGGGTTGTGGTCAGTTCTTCACACATTGTTTTTGTTGCTCTTTCCTCCTCAGAGGGAGGACTCTTCACACACTTTTTCTGCTCCAGCATGGGGTCCCTCCCTCCATGAACTTCTCCAACGTGAGTCCTTCCCACGGACTATGGTTCTTCACAAACTGCTCCAGCGTGGGTCCCTCATAGCATCACAAATCCTGCCAGCAAACCTGCTCCAGGGTGGGACCCTCTCTCCACAGGTCCTGCCAGGAGCCTGCTCCAGAGCAGGTTCTCCATGGGGTCACAGCTTTCTTTAAGCATCCACCTCCTCCAGCTTGGGGTCCTCCATGAGCTGTGAGTGGATATCTGCTCCACCATGGACCTCCATGATCTGCAGCAGGGCAACCTGCCTCACCATGGTCTTCACCACAGGCTGTAGTGGAATCTGCTCCAGTGCCTGGAGCACCTCCTCCCTCTCCTTCTTCACTGACCTTGGTGCCTGCAGGGCTGTTTCTCTCACATCTTCTCTCTCTTGCTGTTGTTGTGCAGGGTTTTTTTCCCCTTCTTGAATAGGTTACCACAGGGGAGCTACCATGGCCACTGGTGGCCTTGGCCTTGGCCAATGGGTCCATCTTGGAGCCAGGTGGCATTGGCTCTATGGGACATGGAGGAAGCTTCTAGCAGCTTCTCACAGAAGCCACCTCTGTAGCCCCCCACTACCAAAACCTTATCATTTAAACCCAATACAACTGGAAATTTATTTAACACTCAAATTCACACAGTATTTTAGGACATGAGAACGGTCAGACTGAGCCAGCTTAAAGATCCACCCAGCCTGGTCTTTGGCCTCATAATTTTTGTGATTGCCTTTTTATCTTTGATACTACAATATCCTGAGGCAGTGAGCTCCAAGTTTTAGTTTGACGTTGTATGAAGAGGTGTTTCCTTTGGTTTCTATGAAATCCAGTCCCTGATTTTTCCAGTTCTTGAGAAATAATGAGTTAGCATTTCTGTTTACAGTAACTATTCTGCATCCATGGCTGTTCCAGTTGCCCTTTGCAGGATTTCTTCTCGTTTTACTACATCCTCGTGAAAAAAGAATAATGTGAGGGTTGGGAGCTTGACTTACAATCACAGAAAAGTGAGATTCACCAGCTGTTCTATGAGGCTCTGTGTTTTGATTAAAGAGCAGTGTCTATCATCTCATAGATCTGCAGTGAATCAGTTCCTGTGAGATAAAAGTTTTTCTTGGAGGACTTTGTACAACCTGCTGGAAAGTACGATTCATCTGATCTGCTGCTCAGGGTGGAGATAAGAGAAAGAAGGGGAGATAGGTCTGAACCAAACCTCCAAAGCCTGAGCCCTAACGTGGTCTTCTGTTAGAGGAAGGAAAATACTTTTACCAGAAATGAGGATCTTTTGCCCAGGTAGATAAAGTGCGTGTACAAAAACCTCAATGCAATATGTCCCTGTTTCCCCAGAGGTGTAAATGGTTTAACGTCAGTGTAAACTAGAACTTTTCACATTTAGCCCTTCACAGCTGATCAGATGCACTGTAGAGGTGGTGAAAATGGTTTTTCTTGCATGTCTCTCTATATTTAACAGTCCGCACGTAAAAACGCGGCTCGATTTCTGCCTGCTCAGAAAGGGAAGAGTTTGGAGAAGGTCAAAGGCTGCTCCTCCAGGGAAACGGGGCTTCAGCAAGATGCTCTGTCTGCCCAGAACCAGCAGATTGAGCGCAAATCAGAGGCGGAAAATGAAGAAACCCCATCATTTTACAATGGTCTTGGTGCCTTCCCTTCTGTTGAGGATGCGGATAACACAGAACATGGCTGATGTTCTGGCAAGACCTTCGTAATTGTCTTCTGCATTGATAGCCACAGAATGAAGAAATAGCCACACACCTTAGTAAATACTGGTTGCATAATTCGCTTGACCAAGATGATTCTTCCATCACTACTAATCTTAATGTTTCCACTCGTCCTGGTGAGCACTCGCTGAGTGTCACCTCGGGCCCTTGATTGCTAGAGCCTGCACTCATGAAGAGTCCAAGACAAACGCCCTGTGGGCAGATGTGTGACTTTGTGGGTTGCAGATATAAATAACAGGTAGAGTTTAGACTCTGTGGCCTAAAACTTGATGCTTTCACATGTTGGCCCAGCTAAATCTTCATTCCTTGCCCTTAAAAGGCCAGATCCTGCCTCCGATAAGAGCTTCCCCTGCCTCCCACTTCGTACCCATCCTCCTCCCAAAGCTTCCCCACCTCCAAGTAAGTGTAACTGTGCCCTCCCTCTGCTCTGACTCCTGCCTCTTCTCCTGGCTCAGCCCTCACTTCTCTCTATTTCACTTCCATCTGCTCCAATTCACACAGCATTAAACTGGGACCCAAAGGAAATTCTCACCTTGGCCCAGTGGATTAGAGCGTGAGGGATTGAATGGATGTGGGCAAGGTTAATTAAGACCTATTTTGCAGGTCTGCATTGGGCAGAGATCGCTGCTGGTGACAACAGGCCAGTACTGAAGGTCTCTAAATCTGTAAAAATAAATTGCGGATATTTTATGAATGTGGGAAAGGTTGAACAAATGTGCTGAAATGAGTTTGCTGGAAGGAAGAGTTCGAGTTCTTCGTTACTTTTTTGTTCTGTCTCACAAACACCTATTTTGGCTCCCTTTTATTTCCCATGCTTCCCAGCTATGTTGGACAGTGTATGTTGGTTACAGTCATCTTGAAAGTTCTTACAAGATCTCCTTCTGACAGGCACCAGGAGCAAGAGGAGGACAGGGAGAAAACAAACTACTCTGCCCAATGCCGGTGATGCGTTTACCCAGTGAAAAAACCATCTGTTGATCTTTGACTCATTCAACAAAAAAGTCACGTCAAATACTAACCTGAAAAATTCCTGGTAAGTGATTAAGCCCTGAAACAATAGCACATTTCTGCCTCTTGACGCTGTCAGAAACCACAGGTACACTCACTGAAACTCTCCCTTTGATGCTTTGAGATCAGAAGTAATTTTGATCAAAAGCTGGAGGAATTACCCCAAACATAATCATGCTAAAGGACACTCTTTGTTTTGATCTTCAGTTGCTCTCAGAACCTTTGCATCCTGTTTGAGGTCCCAAAGGCTTACGGCTAAGTTAAAACAAGTGCATTCCAAATTAATTTAATTGCAAAATCACACTGATTTGGACAGAGAGTCCTTTCATGGAGCTTGTCCCAGTCTAAACCAGCACAACGCTGGGGTCACGCTGAGCAATCTCAGGGAGTGGATAGATGTGGGTCTGCATTGGGCAGAGATTGCAGCTGGTGACAACCAGCCACTACTGAAGGTCTCTAAACCTGTAAAAATAAATTGCTGATACTCTTATCTGCAAGCAGCAGAATCGTTTGATCAAACAGCTTCTGCAGAAGATTAGCAATTTTAGGCTCAGTGTTCACATTTCTGCTGCATGTTGTGCATGTAACTCTTTGTGTATGGGGCTCCTTTGCATACATTCTCACACGGTTTGATTTTCAGAATCCTCTAGTGATCTTCTGTACCTCATTTGTTGGGTGCTAGCTTGAGGTATCTTAAAAAGAGATGCAATTTTCAGAAAGAGTTATTCAAGCAAACAGACAGTACTTTGCTTCCAGAATTTTGACTTCTTTATGAGTTGGATTCTTCAGAACTCATGAGTCACTCTTGGAAAACTAGACCGTTCAAGTGTGGTCTTTTACATGAAACTTGGAAAGTGAAGGACACTGGAAATTTTGTAATCCTCTAGACACAATTTACAGCTGGACAATGTTTAGGAATTGGTGGAGGTGGAGCACCCAAACATGGTCCTTCATCATTTCTGTTCCTGTACGTCCTTCACTGAATTAGTGCCCTTCTGTGGTCAGAGGGACATTCAGTCCCTGCCCAAAGTGAAATCCTGAGTGATTCTGAATTTTATCCTCCCCTTTTGTTTGTAGATGGTTATAAGTCATCAAGAAAAGAGTAGTTCATGTCTCCCATGAAATAAATTGATTTACCAAGAATGTCAGCTGTTGTTATGCTGATTATTAGCTGTGTTGATTGAAAGGTCACATGCCAGATTTTCACAAGCCCGCAGCATCTGACTGCATGAATGCACCCAGCCCAGGCTTTCTGAATGAGTTTGACTTCTCACTTCACCTGTGGCTCTGAATACCTCAATTAAATTTCATAGAGTCATAGAATCACAGAACGGGTTGGGGGGGAAGGGACCTTTCAAGCTCATCTGGTCCAACCCCCTTGCACTGAGCAGGGACATCTGCAACTAGAGCATCATTGCTCCCATCATTGCTGGGGCCTCCTCCGGACCGATTCCTAAACTACTGTTTGAAAGCCAAAAATGCTCAAATTGAATGTTTTTGGGTGAAAATGGAATCGTGCTTGGCTTTTGGATGTTATATTGATTTTATTGCCTCGGAGCTTGGGCAATTTTCAGCCTGAAACCTTTTTGCCTTTGAGGGGGAGCACATATTTTCAGCTGAAACTGTCAGCCAGCCCTCCTCCCCCCAGCCCTCCTCCCAGCCCTGCCAGGAACCTTGGTGATGTTGTCCTCATGACTCAGAAAATTGCACTTTGCAATTATATTATTACCGGAGTGCTGTGGTGACCTGTGAGTGCATTGCAGTGCTGGGGAACTGAACCACAACCTGCCAGCGTGGAGGGCAGTGTGACCACTCTTTGTGTGCTGGTTTGCCTGGGCGCCAACAGTCACGTAGGCACGAGGCTACAATGAAGGGCCTTGTGCAAGGGCTGCTGAGATTGAAAGGTGGCAAATACCAAAGCTTCAGTGCTGTAGTTGCTAAGCAAAGTGAAAGGATTATGTCCTTCTTTACCATTTTTGGGTGATGGCTTCTCAGGCTCAGTGCTGGCTTGCCCCTCTGGCCCAGCTTTCTGTTGGATGGTCCTGAGCAGCCCAGCAGTGAAGCATTTCTGAGTGGGATCCTTTCTCTGCTCCCTTCCTATCCATTCTTTAGAGCTGTCATAACAAATTGTCTCTTCTTGGCCCTACAGAGTAGGGCCTTAAGTTAGGCTCACAAGATGTGATTCCTCTCACCAGACCTAAGATGCCTGCAAGGTCTAAATCAGAGTTAGTCACTCTGGGCTTTCCTGCAGTTGATAGACAACAGTGCAGGGAGTTCAGATGATCAATGTGACTACTTCAGGGTAAGAGATATGTCATGCTAAGCTCCCTCACTAGGTCTCTGTGAAGTACAGAGGGTGTTTGAGGTGGCCACGTGCAAGTGCCTGCTTCTAGACACACTAGATCAGCACAATCCCTCCCAGTCTGCCCAGAGGCAGGAGGGCTGATGCTGTTTTCCTGGGAGATCACCATGTTACAGGAAGTTTGTAGCTTAGATGGGGATGTCCAGAGTGTGATCCCTCATTTATTTAATCCACAACTCAAACTGTACCATTGGTCTTCTCTGCCAGCTTCTTCCTGTAGTCAGGGATGTACCATGGTCATTGTCTTCAGATGGACACTTCTGTGCCAACACTTGGTGCCAAACTTCTCAGCACCTGCTGCACCAGTACTTGCAGGCTCCTAAACAGCACTTTCAGTGTCCACCCACATTTGCTTACAGACCCATCAAAATCACAGACTTCATCAAATCCAGCTCTCCAGGGTGGGACCAGGAGATATGGGGGGAAAATGGGGACTGGGTGTGTGCAGTAGATTTGTAATCCTGCTTCAGCTGCTCGTTAGGGCGACTGAGGTAAATCAGTTCTTCTCCCTGTGCCATCCTTATCTGTAGAACAGGGCAATGAGACTTATTTCCTTCATAAGGCAGTTTGAGATGAGTAGGAGATAAGCAGCATGTGAGAGTAATTTTTGTCATGCTGACTGAAGGTTGTTAGGCAAAGGGTTCATGATTGTTCACTGAGTTGGCAGAATAGGACCTCTTAACTCTGCTCAGTCATACCCATTCTTGGGTACTCCAGGATGGATGTTGTAGACACTGGTGAGAGGTGAGTGCCTTGAGGTGCTGATGGTGTTTGGAAAACATGGCTCCCAAATGACAGGAACAGCTGAGGAAGCTGTCATAGAATCATAGAATGCATTAGGTTGGATGGAACCTTCCAAGGTCATTGAGTCCAACCCCCCTGCAGTCAGCAGGGATGTCTCTAACTACATCAGGTTGCTCAGAGCCCCATCAAGCCTGGCCTTGAATGTCTCCAAGGATGAGGCCTCCACCACCTCTCTGGGCAACCTGTTCCAGTGATCAACCACCCTCATAGTAAAGAACTTCTTCATGATCTAAGTCTCCCTTTCCTAATCTAAATCTCCCCTTCTCTAGTTTAAAACCATTGCTCCTCATCCTGTCACTACAAGCCCTTGTAAAAAGTCCCTCCCCAGCTTTCTTGTTGTCCCCCTTCAGATACTGGAGGGCCTCTATGAGGTCTCCTTGGAGCCTTCTCTTCTCCAGGCTGAAGAAACAACTGGTTACACACACATAACCTGTCCTCAGCTTACGTGTGCGTGTGGTGCTGTGCTCAGTGTTCCTGGTATGACCACCAGAGACGTAAACCAACCACGTGCCTGTATTAATTTATTCATTGGTCTTAATGAATGGCACCTTTAGTGCTCATAGTTTTGTGTTCTGATTCTGGCAGAACCCCGGCTCCGTTCGCGACCATGGAGAACTTCCTGGCACCGCTGGGCACCCTCGGGGAGCTTGTGCCCCAGCAGAGCACGACGAAGCTCCTCCAGGGCAGGGTGGGGGGGGCCTCCCGGCGCAAGAGGGAGTTCATGCCCGACGAGAAGAAGGACACCATGTACTGGGAGAAGAGGCGCAAGAACAACGAGGCGGCCAAACGCTCGCGGGAGAAGAGGCGCCTCAACGACTTCGCCATGGAGAGCCAGCTGGCTGCCCTCAGCAAGGAGAACGCCATCCTCAGGACGGAGCTGCTGTCCCTCAAGCTGCGCTTCGGGCTCATCAGCCCGGACACCAGCACCTACCAGGGACACTCCCTCCAGGACTTCCTAGGAGCTTATTTCAGAGGGCACAGAGCAGCCTCCCCGCTCCTCGAGGCAGAGCCCTTTGCTGGAGACTCCTGCTTCTTCACAGCCAAGAGCTTCGTGCCGAAGGTGCTGGAGCCAGCTGATTTTGCCTGCGAAACCTTTGGCCCATCCAGAAACCACCTCGGGTGTGACTCAAAGCCAGCTCCCATGGACCCACCTGGCCTTCAGCAGCCAAAGAGGCTGGATGCATCCTTCAGGTCCACGGTTTGCTCTCCATTCCTTGAATACCACTGCCCAGACAAATATGCTTTCCATTTGTCCTTGTCGGGCAGCGCCTGCTTCTTGTGCTCTTCCTCCAGTCCAGCAGGGATGAACAAAGAAGGCAGCACAACTGTCTCGGATGAAGATGATGAGCAACAAGTGCCCAAAACATCTCCTCTACCTCCATGCAGCCTGCCCTGCCCTTCAGAAGATCATCTGAAGGGCCGAAGCTTTGTAGCCCTACCTCACAAGCTCCGGATTAAGACCAAAGCCCTCAGCAGCCTGGAGGAGAGTGGCCTGGACTCCCACTGAGGTAGCAGAGGAACGTCCTGTTGTGTGGCCAGGGAATACCTTCAAAAGACATGGAAGGGTTTGGAAGGAGGGGGTGAGAGGGAAATGTCTTATGCTTCAAAGAGGGAAGTCATTTTCCCTGCTCTGAATAAATGATAAGGGAGTTTACAGGGCTGGGCTGCATCACTACAGCACAACTGCAGCTGGCCACGATGTTCATCTCGCTGGGTGAGACCTACCAGACCCTGTGGTCACCATGTAAGGCTCAGTTTCACCTGCCCGCCCTGCTTACAAAGCAAGCTGAAAGTTGAGGTGTGAAGGGAACAGAGGCAGGAAGAGGCTAAGACAGTGGAGGTGGTGCCCACACCATGTAACACAACCATAGCTGCTTGGGGTGGCAACCACTTTAGTTATCTTTGCTTCATCATCGCCTTCATCCTCGTGAATGTGCCTGAAGTCTTAATGCTTGACGTTGATGGAACCAGTTTCAGACAGCTGAGTCTGGAGCAAGGAAAAGGGATAGTGCAGTGGGTTTACACTGGCATGAAACAAGAGCAGAACCTAGTCCATTTTATTCCCAGTTTATCATAATTTATCTTCAGGGAGAATGAACTCTTCTTCTCTTTGACCAGACCCAGTGTGGTCCAGAAGGTAGTTTCATTTATCTTGGCAACAATTATTTTGGAGGACTAAATATTTTGGATTTTACGGAAATGCAAAACATATTGCAGTTTTGGCTTCCTTCTTTTTAAATAAGGCATTTTCAAAAATGCTGTTTCTGTACTTGGAAATTGCCTTTATAAAACATTCTCTCACCTTCGGCTGAGCTGGCTGAACCATTTCCTTTTTTTTTGATACAAATTACTTATAAAATTTATACCAAAAATGTTAATTAACTGGGCAGAAACCATTTCAAACTTTAGATTTTTTTAATGATTTAAAAATTATTTTATTTTGAATGCAAGTGAGCAGCTCACTTAACATCTGGCAGCTTATATTAATCAAGGTAACTTCCAGCTGGCCCAACGTTGGAATGACACTGGATGGACTCATCCTTTAATTCAGTTTACCAAGCTGTGCATACTGGAGAGACTGAACTGGAGACCCATCACTGAAGGCTTCTCTTGAGCTTCAGAGTCTGGCATATTACCAGCACTTACAAATAATAAAGGAATATAATACTCTACTGTAACCCTTTGGGTCTGCAGCCTTTGAGCTGCAGATGTGGAACAGAACAGGCAGGACTTTGCAAAACCAGTCCAGGCCACGTTGTAGTTTCAGAGACCTCCTGGACATGGAGGCACTGATCTCATCCCTCTGTGAAGGAGGGAAGGGACTTAGAAGCACCTGATGCCCAGGCAAGGAGGGAGATGTCCAACATGTTCTGCAGGTTTGTCCCCTTTATGGATCTCCTTTTGCTCCAGCAAAGCATCCCTGTTGGAAACCTGCTCTCAGGCTGGGCAAAGCTGTCCCTTGGTTCTCACGTGGTGCTTCTGCTCCATCCCCAAACATTCAGGGAGTGTCTTTGCTAAGACCTTTCTAGCATCATCTCCACATGGGTTTTAGCTATTCCTGGTGACAGAGGTTTCCATCCTGTGTCTCAGGAGGCTGTTCCAAGTTCAGCCCTTTTCCCCAAGCCTGACCCCACCTGGCTCCAACCTCCTTTCAGGGACTTGTGCAGAGCCAGGTCTCCCCTGAGCCTCCTTTGCTCCAGGCTCAACCCCCCCAGCTCCCTCAGCTGCTCCTCACCACACTCCTGCTCTAGACCCTTCCCCAGCTTTGTTGCCCTTCTCTGGCCACACTCCAGCCCCTCAAGGTCCTTCTGGGAGTGAGGGGCCCAAAACTGACCCCAGGATTTGAGGGGCAGCCTCCCCGGTGCCCAGTCCAGTGGGACAATCCCTGCCCTGGTCCTGCTGCCCACACTAGTGCTGATCCAAGCCAGGATGCTGTTGAGCTATAGCTGCATTGAGTTGAAAGCCAGCTGAGCCTCCTGGAGGTTTCTGAAGCCTGCTGTGACCTCAGTCACCTCAGTTTACAAGCTGAAGATAGTTCTCAAGTTCTCAGAGATCTACTCCAGGTCTGGCTGTAACTCCTTGTCCTCAGTTCTCCTTTCCTGCTTTGCCTTTCTTCCTAAGGACATGCTCCTAATGCAGTTCTGATGTTTCTCTGTCAGCCCTAAGCACTTTTTGACATGTTGGACAAACACAGCCCAATCTGATGGAAGAAGACAGATCTCAAAGAGGATAAGCAGCCTCAAATTGTTCTCCTCTGCCCCAGCCACAGCTTTTCATGCAATCTACCATGTCCCTACCAACAGAAACACTGCATTGCCTGCTCAGCCCCACTGGAAACCAGAGATGACACTGGGAGCCCAACCGCCTGGCTCAGATCTCCAGGAGTCTCCACTTCACCCGTTCTGCTGCTCACAGAACAACCCTGTTCCTTTTGTGTTACACTCTTCTCACTAAAATTCCAGGCCCTGGAGAATAAGGAGAATTGTCAGGAGTATTTTTCTAGAAATCATTTTCTAGCTAATCAAGAAATGCACCAATAATAAGACCAGGTAAAAGGACAAACCACGTTACCTGACCCAGGATGTAATAATCCCTCAAAGTGGTTGGGAAAAGAGAACCCTTAATGTGAGCTGCATGAGGGGTCACCTGAACAGTGGAGGGACATCAACATGTTGTGCCTAATAAAGCTCTGTTTCCAGAAGCTACTCAAGGTGTATTGACCTGTCTCTTGGGACTGTATCTGCACTGAACTTTCCTCCTCAGAAGCAGCCAGTGTGGTAAATACACCCCGTGGAGACAAGCCCTGGGCAGGAGCACAGGTAGCTGTGATGAAAGGCACAGATTCAGCAGGTTGTGGGGCACAAACCTTCCTGATTCCTCTGTCCATAAAGATGTTTTCCCCCTGTTCTCACAGCAGGACCCTCAGTTCTCCACCGAGGGGGGCTGGTGTGGTGGGGCTGACACGCAGCTCACCACCGTTTCTAGTGATACCCCGCAAGGGTCAACCCCACTGACTGTCCATCTCCTGCACCCTTGTACTGAGGTGGGTGCAGAGAAAAGCCCAGACCTTCATCCTCACAGTCCCTGAGGCTGGAGGGGGGGCCAGCTCTACTGTAGTCACTGGTATTAAGGGAAACCAGAGCACTGCACCTGCTGTTCAGGTGTGAAACTCGCTGCAGTGCCGCTGTCAGAGGAGAAGAAACCAGCAGCTTTCAGTGGTTGGGTTTCCTGCACTCTTCCCTCTGTCCTCTCTTCCCCTCACAGCAGGTAGGGACAGTCCATGGCAAGAAGGTGGCTTAGAAATCATGTTGCTAGAAGAATCGTAGAATCATAGAATTATCAGGGTTGGAAGGGACCTTAAAGATCATCCAGTTCCCCCCCCCCTGCCATGGCAGGGACACCTCCCGCTACATCAGTTGCTCACAGCCCCAGCCCGCCTGGCCTTCCAAATGTCCAGGGATGGGGCTTCCAGCGCCTCTCTGGCCAACCTGGGCCAGTGTCTCCCCCCCCTCCTGGCCAACAACTTCTTCCTAACGTCTCATCTCAATCTCCCCCCCTCTACTTTTGACCCATTCCCCCCACTCCTACCACTACCCGACAGCCTCAAAAGTCCCTCCCCAGCTTTCTTGTAGCCCCCTTCAGATACTGGAAGGCCACAATAAGAACTTGCCCCCTTCCCTCCTCCTGCCCTTCCCCATCACTGCTGGACCAGCTTTTCTCACCTCTGTGTAGGGCTCTGCTCTGGCCCAGCAAGTGGCTTTGGGGTGTGGGCAGAGGGTGGCTGTGGTAGCAGAGCTGGAGAGGTCACCTCACCCTGCTATCTGCAATGGGTTTGGTGGCCCCAGGACCTGCCTCTCCTCCCAGCCCTGCAGCCTGGGGCCCAGGGTGAGGTGATCCTGAGAGGTTTGAACCTGTAGCTGCCCACAGGGAGCAGGCACAGGTTCATCTGCACCAAGACGATGCAGAAATGAGTAACACACTCTGGTTGTTGTTTCCCTGCTGCTGCTCCAGCCCAGGGCCGAACCTGGAGTGGGGCTCAGGGTGGTGTGAGCTGTGGAGGGAGCAGAAGGGTGCCACAGCAGCAGGAGGAACAGCAGAAGAGCATGTAGGGCTGTGAGGTAAACCAGCCCCACATCTGGCTCACCTCACACCACCTCCACTATTTCTCTTGCCCCAGGTTTTGCTTTTCCTCCTCTCTGGGGCTGCTCACCCGGAGGAGATGCAGATGGGGAGGAGGTTTCCTTTCTCCTTTGCTGCCCTAGAGGGTTTTCTGCTGGTGCTTGGGAGAGATCCAACCATCTCTATCCACTATCCCATCCCCATGTTGCACATTTAATAACATTTTCAAATCAGAGCCATTATTGTATTGTTTCAGATGATGAGTGCTGCAAGGCTTGCCTGGAAGGGAGCTGACCTCTTTCCACTCCTGCTCACACTTAGAAGCTAATTTATTAACTAGTCTTTGTTCCAAAGTCATCTCAGGTAGTTTTCAAGCTGGTTAATTACTGGGGTGAGGAGTGTGGATGTGTCACAAGAGGGGCAGACAAGGAAGATACTTCTTACCTGTATTTCTTTGGAAACCTCTTGTGGTTTATCCCTCCACTAGAATGGAAAAGTCAGAAGCCACAGCCTCGTTCAGCACCAACTGGCATTTGAGATTTTGCTGTTGATTCAATCCAGGGTTAAACACATAAACCAACCCCACAGATGTAATCGTTGTTTACACTGGCAGATACAGGCCTGTGTTTATCAGTGCCACTTGGTGATGTTTATTCTTAGGGCAGAAGTGAGATCTAGAAGTTACTTGGGGCAGGACATTTGAAGGCAGAAGCTGTTCAGTGTGGCCCTGCACCACACACCTCCACCGTTTGCCAGCTCCCTCAGGCAGGGATGTTTTATTTATAAAATCAAAACCAGAGGTTTTTTGGCTGTGACAGCTGATGGGTGAATGGTCCCCTGCCCATGGCTGCTCACTCCACACCTCTGTGCATGAGGGGTTTTGCATAGAATCATAGGACCATTTAGGTTGGAAAAGACCTCTAGGATCATCAAGTCCAACCTTCATCCCAACATCTCCCTGACCCCCAGACCAGCACCTTCAGGAGTCTGTTCACAAGGGTTTGTAGTGACTGGATGAGGGGTAATTGTTTTAAGCTAGAAAAGGGGAGATTTAGGTTAGACATTAAGAAAAGTTCTTTAATATGAGGGTGGTGGATCACTGGAACAGGCTGCCCAGAGAGGTGGTGGAGGCCCCATCCCTGGAGACATTCAAGGTCAGCTTGATGGGGTTCTGAGCAACCTGACCTAGGTAGGGATGTCCCTGCTTGTGTAGGGAGGTTGGACTAGATGACCTTTAAAGATCCCTTCCAACCTAATACATTTTATGATGGCAACTCCACCACCTCCCTGGGCAGCCTGTTCCAATGCCTGACCATCATGACAGAGTCCCAGACACAGCCTGGCAGCTTTTTGGGGCAGGAGTAGGGCTGAGACACATCTCAGTGCTTTGCCTTTGCACCTGCACCTGTGACTGAGCCTGAGAGCACCACTCACAGAGAGCCTGATATCCCTGGGAGCCCAGCCCAGCCCTGCCACAGCTCTCCCTTGCTGCCTTGCTGGGCTCAGGAGCTTGATGGTGGCCCCAGCATGGACCTTCTCCAGTGAGCAGGTCCTGGTGGCCAGCCCAGGCTCCCCCAAAGCACAACCACCATGAACACTTCCATCAAAGGCACAACCAGAACTGGTTCATAAGTCTCAGCCTCTTTCTTTGCACAGGATCTGGTGGTGTCAGAACTTCCCCTGGAAACAAGAGACTTCAACTCCCTCCTCTGGCTTCAGGGATTCAAAACTGCTTCCCAAGAGAAGGGGAACTGCCTGGGCAGGCAGCTCGAGGGCACCCTCCTCACTCCACTGGCACCAGTGGAAAATTGGGGTGCCAAGGAATGGAAAGGGAAAGGAGAGGGAGTTGGGGACTGTGGCATTTCCTCCTTGCAGTGGAGGGGGAGAATATCACAACATTTCATGACACTTCTTTTTCATTTAGAGCTTAATACTCTTGTCAGTCACAGGTGACTCCAGCTCCTGATGTTATTTCAATGTATGTTTTTAAATCAGCCATTCCCCTTCTGCACTCCTCCAGCTTTCACAATCAATACGTTTTTTTCAAATTAAAAAATATAGTCATTTTACAGCAGGATTTTCAGGTGATGACTTTGCTGATGGCAATGGAAAGTTCTCAAAAGCCCCAAACAGATTCCAGGAAATAGAGCTTAGGTGTTAATTCAAGGCACTCTGGTGGCACCTGTTTTCTGGGCAACATATTTAGTAAGTGGTTGAGAGAAAGTGGGAAATAGCGAAATGAAAAAGGTCCTGGCATTTTAAAGTTATTCAGGCTGGAAAAAGCTGAAAATTATTCCGTTGGGGAAGATCTCACCACCTTCAAGACTGCAGAAGATAATGCAGGGGCAATCCAGTGCAGATAAATCCGAATTAATGCACAAAGGAGAAAGCCATGGCCTTAAAAAGTCATGTAGTAACTGTTGAGTAACAACCAGCACTCCCCAAGACTCTGCTGTGCTCTGGAGCTCCCTTCAGCTCCCTTCTTCAGTGCTCTTGGACATTCTATCCTGCCTCCAAGAAAAGGCAGCAAAGAGAGGGCAGTGACAGTAAGTGGAGGTGCAGAACAGCTCTGGTGTGGAGCTGGGGCTTCTGGGTTGGCAAGAGGTACCTGAGAGGGACACACAACAGGGATCTAAATACACATCGTGGGAGATACCAAGGGTTAGGGCTGGGCTGGACACTAGATGAATGTCAGATGCTCTCTATTAATCCCTCTCCTTTCCCAAAGGGGAAGAGGAAGGGAATAAGGGAGACAGAGTCATGGATTGGAAAACTAAACCAGCTTTAATGAAAAAATAATAATAAAATGAAATATATACAAATATATATCTCAATATATGATATATATATAGCAAGCCTAACCCCCCCATGGCAATTACTCCGCTGATGCTGTGGAGCAGGCACTGGAGAAGTCCCAGACTGGATCCAGCAGCAGATTTCAACTGGGTTCAGGAGCTGCTCTTTGCTGAGCACCCACCAGCTTTGGAGACAAGCTGCAAGGCTGGATGGAGCTGATCTGCTCCCAATGCTCCTCATCCCCATGCCTCTGACAGGAAGGTTTCTCTGCTGCCAGATGCTGCACGCTCCAAAAACCCCAGCAAATCTCAGGCACCTTTTTTCACACCTTTGTAGTGTTAGGTGGAGAGATGAGTGCAGAGTCTTCCCTTAAGAGCATGACTTAATGGTGACCTTTAGCATAGATCTAAGGACCAGAACTGAATCATTACTGATGTAGGATAGCAGTGACTTCTGGAAATAGGTGCTTCATTCAGAGTACCCCACTACCTGGCAGACTGCACAGCCCCTGGGGGCACCTGTGAGGTGTAAGACATTCTAAAAATCGATGTTAAATTCAATCTTGGCTGTATCTCCACCATAAAATAATCAGAAAGTAAAACTCCAAACCACTGCTCGCTGCACTTGTGTCCCCCACTCACACAGGAGACCAGACACTGCCGTGGGCAGCTGAGACTCAGGCTCAAACTGGATCCCCCATTCCCAACCTATAGGATTCCTCTCATTTAATCTTCTCTCAACCCTTTCTAGAGAAGGGGGTTGGTCTTTTTGTGGGAAAGAAAATAATCATCCTGTTTCTGGTTGGCATTTCCATCACTGGGATGCCAGGTGACCTTGGCTGGGTCAGTGCTTGGGACTCCAGTGTGTAGCTGGTTGGAAATCCCTTGAGGGCAGAGGGATCCACTCCTGTCCTAGGGCCAGGCAGGGGCTGGTGCCCTGTGCTCCAGGGGATGTTTGTGGTGGGAGGTGCTGGCACCCAGGGTAGCAGCAGGCACCTGGACAAGAGCAGATGTGGCATCATTCCGTGTTCACAGTGATGCTCTGCCCCGTGTGTTGAGCTGCTGGTTCCAGACACGGGAGTTAGGGCTGGTTTTTATTGTTTCCTATGCAGAGAGATCATGTGGGGTTAGACTGAGTGACCACAGGCAGCAAGAGCATCTCTGCCCCTTATCTCTTGCTGGCCTTATCAGCCACACAAGAGCTGCTCCTCACATGGTATGTGCTCTGAGCTGCTGCGTGTCCAGAGAAGGGCCACGAGGATGGTCAGAGGCTGGAGCAACCTCTGCTACGAGGAGAGACTGAGAGAGTTGGGTTGTTCAGGCTGGAGAAGAGAAGGCTCCCAGGGGACCTTCTGGTGGCCTTGCAGGATCTGAAGGGGGCTCCAAGAAAGCTGGGGAGGGACTTTTGAGGCTGTTGGGTAGTGGTAGGAGTGGGGGGAATGGGTCAAAAGTAGAGGTGGGGAGATTGAGGTGAGACGTTAGGAAGAAGTTGTTGGCCAGGAGGGTGGGGAGACACTGGCCCAGGTTGGCCAGAGAGGTGCTGGAAGCCCCATCCCTGGACATTTGGAAGGCCAGGCTGGCTGGGGCTGTGAGCAACTGATGTAGTGGGAGGTGTCCCTGCCCATGGCAGGGGGACTGGAACTAGATGATCTTTAAGGTCCCTTCCAACCCTGACGATTCTATGATACTATGGGTTGCACCCCTATTTTTTTCGTGCCCTTAATTTTATATCCAGGTGCCTTCTTAACCTGCTCTCCTGCCGTGCTCTGTCTCTGCACTTCTGGCAGCAGCCCTGGGAGGAAATCCCATGACTCTGCTCCACACGTCTCACCAATTGTGCAAACTGGTTCCAGTTCTCTTCCCAGCTTAGCGACCCCGTTGCTGTTTGGGCACCTTGCCAAACCAGGTTTAAGAGGAAGAGCATTAGAGATGGTTTATGAAACACCACCAGGAAAGTGTGTGGGGTTTTTCATGCCCACCAGCATCTCTGTTATTAGGAATAGGCAGAAGGTGATGGTCAGAGCCTCAGTAATAGTGCAGTGTGCAATGAGTTCCACCACACAGTGTCTTGGTACCTGTGGTCTTGGGAGGACTAAGTCCTATGGTGGAGATGTGTGACCATGGGCTTCTTGGCCTGATTTATCCAACAGGAGTGTAGGGATGATAAATTTTAACATGCCTGTGAGGTCCTTCCCTCCTTGCACAGCAAGGTCAGGCTGAAATACAGCTGGAGAAATGCTCTTGAGATACCCACCAGCCATCATCTGGGGCAATCTGCAGCCTCCTGTGTCACCTTCACTGGAGCTTCATCCTATGGCTTGCAAGAAGTTAAAGCAGGTTATGGAATTTCACTCCCTTTAAGGCAGAACTCTGTGAGTTACTGTCTAAATTCCTAATGCCACCAATCACGTAGACATGTGCAATAATGCTCAGCAGTGTGTTAAGATGAAGTGATTATTAGAGGTATCTGAGGTGTGTGGGAGGCAGTATTTATGTAGCTGCCTTCCAGCTTCTCTCTTTCTCTTATCAGATACTCAGTCTTTTAAATTCATGCTCAACCATGCAGAGAAAAAAAAAAGAGAGAAAAAGAAACCAGACACCCTTCCCTTGGCTTGTAAATATGATGTAGTAAATGCAGCTGAAGAAGTGTGAATGCAGAGAGCTATTCATCTTTAAGCTGCCTCTCTGATATCAGTTCTTTTGGAGACCACAATCTTTCATTTCTCGCATGTAGCATTACTCATACCTCAGAAGGCTGCTAAAACTTCAGAGGGAGCTGGGGAGGTTTGGCAACTCCTTGACCTCAAACAAGCTATGCAAATAACTACACTCTAGGATGAATAGAGCCTGCCTGATTCTTATTTTTATTTTACTCAGACATTAAAGGTCTTTGCAAGCGTGATATGCTAAGGGGGAAGCAGCAGCTGAACCCAACCTGCACCCGCCTCAAGCTCAGTCCCCAAACCTCTAGTGAGGAGTGGACCAGGTGCCTCCATCCCAACTCCTCCTATTGCTGTTTGTGCAAACATGGGAAAGTATTTTGAAAAACTGGGTTTAACAGGAAGAGCATTAGAGGTGGTTTGTGAAACACCACCAGGAAAGGATGCGGGTTTTTCATGCCGGGTGCTCCCTGGCTTGCTGGTCCAGGCACAGTCCCCGTGTCCTGCTGAGGAGGGGTAGATGTTTCTCCTGACTTTACCCCTGCTCTGTGGCAGAGCTGGGTGCTGAGCCCCACTTCCCAGACATCACACAGTGTTGTCTTTATTTCTGCTTCTTTCTACCAAACCCCCTTCACTCAGTGATGGCTGCAACAATTAACTTGGACTAAAGTGAACTAAGCCTTCATAGAACCCCCTGAAATACCATTTTTCTGGGTAAAATCCCCCAAACCTCCCCAGAACTCAAGCCTTACTGTGTTGAGTCAAACAATAGTTGGAATTTGCTATTTCTGCACTGCTGTTCTACCCCTCTCTTTGCACAGATCCAGAGCTCTGGGGCCAGCCCAGCACCAGTGTCCACACCCATCACACCTGGTGCTGGAATTGTTCTAAAGGCATGAAGGACAACATCAGATGTGTGAGTGTGGCTGTGGTTCAACCAAACTCAGCTTTCTGGATGTCCAGCTGTGTTCTCTAGCTGAGGTGTCGTCTCCTGCACCCCAGCAGAGCAGGAGCCTGAGGGAGGCTTGCAGGTGAACAAGTTGCACTGTGGTGAGAGGTGTGAGGAGCACTGTGATTGTGTGTGTGCATCAGAATCCCCCTGAGCTGGAGAAAACACCCGTGTTAACCACATTGCTGCACCAGAGCACCACTGCTGGGATGTGAAGTGTGGGAGAGGAGGCTCTGGTTGCTAGAAGTTGGAGGCTCTGTGGCATCTTCAGGGTTGGCCCTTCCTGTGCTTGTTTTCTGCCTGGCTGGTTCTTTAAGGTCCCTTCCAACCCTGACAATTCTATGATTCTATGATGGAGCTGCCTTCAGGGTATGGACAAGGGAGCTTTGAGGGCTGCCCTGAGCCTCCCTCATGCCTCATGCTTCTCTCTGGTTTCCACGGGTGCAACCCTGAATATTTAGTGGTGACATGCAAAGTTCTGCTTTGGCCGCCAGAGGTTTCTCCTATGGAAGGGATCAGAGGAAAAAATCCAGGTTTTATTGATCCCACCTGATCTCCTCCTACAGGACACAGCCACACGATGCCAATTCATCAACCCAGATGTGGCCTTTTGGTCACCCCCAGCTCCAGATGTGCCTGGAAGGACAGTGTCCAGGTGTGATCAGGCATGAACCACCACACTCAGTGGCACCACTGCTTTTTCCTTCCAATTTCCATTTTTATCAGCACTGGTGCCCAAAGGGGACGGGCTGTGGGGGCTGCCATGGGTTGGATGTCATCCCATCATCATTTCTTGTCACTGCCATCGTCACTCTTTGGCCATGCCACCTCTGTGGCCTCACTCTCCAGCTCAAGGGCAGGGAAATCCCTCCTGGGCAGTTTTCCTGCACATCAGCAATTAGAGCTGATGAGAGAATTTCTTTTTCCTCACTCGCACGCAAAAGACGCGTGATCTGATAATGGATTTCATTTTGTCAGCACTTCCCCCCCTCACCCCCTGAAATGTCAAAGGTTTGATTTGAAGTTGCACTTATTTGTTCCTGTAACCGAGATAGAAGGGATGGATCTCCACTGCAATTTGTTTGAGAAAAAGTTGAAGGGTTTTTTTGTGGGGGGAAAAAACCAAACACCTTTCTAGGAACAGGCTGCTCAGAGCAGTGGTGGAGTCACCATCCCTGGAGGGGTTCAGAAAATGTGTAGATGTGGAACTGCAGGTCATGGTCATGGTAGTGTTGGGTTGATGTTGGACTTGATGATCTCAGGGGTCTTTTCCAACCATAATGTTTCTGTGATTCTATAATTCTATGATTCTATCATTCTATGATTCTGTGATTCTATGATTCAATAATTCTATAATTCTATGATTCTATGAAATGCTTTGCCAAGTACACCCAGGCAGCCAGGAGCTGGCTGGGATTATTTTATTTATTTATTATTTTATTTATTCCCTGATGCCCACTGTAATGATCTATCTCTGCTAATCTCCTTCTGGACCAAATGCATCTGTGGGGAGGCAAGGCTGAGGGTTACCATGGACTTACCCCCTCTCTGACCTGCATTTGTTAGACAAAATAAGTAAGTTTAGATACAACCCAGGCAACTTTCCTCATTGTTTCAGCATTTTTCCAGCTGGCATAAATATAAATAGTCTTCTTGAACTGCTCAGTGCTTGCAAGTAAAGCCTGAAAATGAGGAGGAAAAGGGCCAGCAATACACAAAACCCAGAAGAGAATGGAAGATGATTATTTATTTTATGCCTTGAAGAAATAGGGGGGGGAAAAATGGTTTTGGTGAAGACCACTGTGAAATTTAAGTGTGATCTGCTCTCACAAGCATCTGCCCACAGCTTGTGCCCCAGGCGAAGAGGGGACCTGTGTTTTAGCCCCACTATGGTCTGAAATTCTGAATAAATGCACAGTAATAGAAAAGCAGCTACAGAGTCTCAGGTGGCCACGTATTTGTCATGAGATGATTAATTATGTGTGCAGCATAACCACAGGAAAAATCCACTGGGTTCAAAGCTCCTGAGCCCCTGTCTGTGGCAGCAAGGACCCTCCCTGCCAAACTGTGTGGGATTTGTGAGATTTCATTTAAAATCTGTCTCTTGCTTCGAAGGTTGAAGGATGCTCTTGATGCTCCAGGGATGCGGAGAGCAGCTGGAGGTGGGGGAGGCAGCTGGTGCCCACAACATCTCACTCTGACCACGTAGCCACAGCTTGGACGTCGCCTGTGAGGTCGGGGAATTCACCAATAAACACAAAGTGGGTGGTTGTGCATTTATTAGCCTACACCCAAGCCAAGGTCCCGCCTTGCAGGGCCTTGCTCTTCAGCCTTTGCTGTGAAAGCTAAATTTGATTTGAGATGCAAATCAAAAAAACATCAAAAAAGCTGAGTTTTGTTGGACCAAAGCCACTCTGTGCTCTTTGGGGCTATGCAATGGTGGGAATTAAGGGACTTCACAACGGCCTGTAGTGATAGGATGAGGGGTAGTGGCTTTAAACTGGAAGAGGGGAGATATAGATTGGAAATTGGAAGGAAATTCTTTATGCTGAGAGTGGTGAGACACTGGCCCAGGTTGCCCAGAGGGGTTGTGGATGCTCCATCGCTGGAGGTGTTCAAGACCAGGTTGGATGGGGCTTGGAGCAGCCTGGTCTAGTGGGAGGTGTCCCTGCCATGGCAGGGGGGTTGGAACTGGATGATCTTTGAGATCCCTTCCAACCCAAAGCATTCTGTGATTCTATGAAATGTGGGTCAGTGAGTTGCAAGGTTTAAGTTATTTAGGTTTGTAGTAATCTTTTAGACTGAGATACTAAAGAGCTGGGGTTGGGCTTCATTGCTCCAGTGGGTGGGACATGGGCATCTTGGGGGGTTTTGGTGATGGGTGCTGAGAGCTGAGTGGCTCCAGCTGCCTCGGAGGCAGCAGCACGAGCAGTTTCCTCTCCTTATTTTCTGCCGGTTCTTGGCGCTAGAGCAGCAGCTGAAGAGTCTTAATGAGTCAGAGTCACTTTTATCAGAAGAAAAGCTATTTCTGTTCTAAACGCCTTTGAATCAGTGGCTGTTACTTCAGAAGTTAAAAGGCAATTTGATAAGAAAAGCCTCTTCTTATTACTTTTTAAAGCAAGTAAACAAGGAGCCAGGCGTCCAGAGAGGGGAAGTCAGAGGATGCAGGAGCTGAGGTGCTGTGGGCTTGGGAAACCTCCCACCATCTCAGCACCAGGACCACCACACCAGCAGGTCTCTCTTCAGCCAGGAAAAACCTTCCCAAGCAAGGAGGCATCTCTGTGCACACGTGTGCTGCCAGCTCTCTTCTTCCTCAGGCCAACACCCAACTCAGCAACATCCCCTCAGCAGAACTTCATCTTTTAGTCTTCATCTGTTTGCTCTTCTCCATCTCAAATCAACCAAGGAGGAACACAGCACTGCGAGAGAGCTCAGCAAGTGACCCCAACAGGAACTCCTCTGACTGGCCCCAAGAGGAACTCTCTTCAAACTGATCAGCTCCTTGTTTCTTCTCCCAAACTGGTCAGTTACTGGTTGATCCATCTCTAGCCTCACCCACCACCCCAATCACGATCCCCTGGGGGCAGTTGGTTCCTCACACAGCTGGGCCAGGTTCTGCCTGGGGGGAACAAACCCAGTTGCTGGGTTGGGACTCATCCATAGGTCAACTCCAGCTCAGGGCCCACAGCTCAGGCCCCAGCACTTCAACCCAAGAGCCCATAAAGAGGAGGCAACCATTGGCAGCACAGCCCAGGCCCGTGCTCGTGGCCACCTCCCTGATGGCACGAACGCTGAGGAGGTTCAGCTCTAGCCACCCACCCAGGAGAGCTGTCCCAGGAATGACAAGAAATGAGGGTTATGTCCAAGCCCTGGGTGTGTGCGAATCACAGGGAGATGTTGGTGCTGGGAAAAGTTTCTGCCCAGTAACAGCAGCTGCTGCTCAAAGCCCATGGCAGCGTGGTGGGGATGGGGCAGCTCTTGGTGGGGTGCACCCTGGCAGAGCAGCACACAACAGCCACGGGCTCTCGATGGGGAAACACGAGTGATTTGACAAGAGAGGGGCAGGTGGAGGAGAAAGCATATGAGTGAAAGGGAAGGGAGTGGAAAGGCTGTGTTTAAAGGTTAACACTTGCCCCGAGAGAGAAGAGGCAAATGTCTGTGCTCTTAAATAGCGTTTGCTGACGAAGGTGTCTCGCAGCTATTTGGTTTGGGGTTTTTTTTTTCTTAAAAGACCAATTATGTCCCTTTTTTTTCCACTGCACTTGCTCACACCCTGTTGGTAGGAGCTTGGTGAGCATCATTGTGAGAGCTCTGGTCGTCATCTCCTCACCAGTGCAGCAGCATTAGTTCACACCTCCCACACTCTTGCGTTTCTTTAATACAGCAAGAAAAACCTGGCACGGCTTGTGCAGGAGATCACAGCAGAAAAATACTTTCCACTAAATTACTGCCGTGCTTTGACTAACCTCAAAATGGAACCATCCCTTTCTCCCTGCTCCCTGATTTCCCTGACATGTTGAAAGGAGCCATCCTCATCCATGGGAAAGTATCATGAATATCCTGCATCCCACCCCCCTCCATGGGAAAGGAGCTCTGAGAAGATCAGAGGGTGCTGGAGGTGTCTGATTAATTGCTGAGAAGTTTCTTGCCCAGTGCTGGCAGGAGCGAGGTCAAACGAGGTGATGGGCAGTGGTGGCAGTGCCCAGGTGTCCTCAGGAACGTGAGGAGCAGGCAGAGGAGCTGCCTCTGAGAGCGCTGGAGGGGTTTCAACATGAGGGCAGGAGCAGGAAGGTGGAGAAGATCTCCCCTTATTAGAACCCCTCTGCTGTGGGGACAGGCTGGGAGAGTTGGGCTTGTTCAGCCTGGAGAGGAGAAGGCTCCACAGAGACCTTGGGGCCTTGCAGGACTTCAAGGGGCCTGTCAGAAAGATGGGGACAGACTTTTGAGCAGGGCCTGTTGGGACAGGACAAGGGGTGATGGTTTAAAACTAAAAGAGGGAGAATTAGAGTAGAGAGAAGGAGGAGATTTTTGCTGCTGAGGGTGGTGAGAGCCTGTGCCAGGTTGCCCAGAGAGGTGGTGGCTGCCCCATCCCTGGAACCATTGCAGGGGAGGTTGTTTGGGGCTCTGAGCAACCTGCTCTAGGTGCAGATGTCCCTGCTCAGTGCAGGGGCATTGGACCAGATGAGCTTGAAAGGTCCCTTCCCACCCAACCCATTCTGTGATTCTACGATCTCTGCCTTTCTGCTCTCCATCACCTGCACGAGGAGTTATAGGGAGAGATGCTGCTGCTCTGGCTTTTTTGATGAGCAGGAACAGGAGGAGGGGGATTTGTTGGCCTAAACCCCCTGCAGATGTGCCAGCTGCCTTGTGGGCTGCAGCAAGACCCTCTCAAAGGGCGGCACTCACTGCAAAGCCAACCAAAGTCAGGGCCCTGACCCTCTGCAAAGCCTTTAACAGCAAAAGGCACAGGCTGCAAGCCAAGTGTTTGATGTTTCAGCTGATAGGAGGGATGCAGAATCACACCCCTGGGCTGTGCCTGGTCCCTCTGTGCTTCCCCCTTCAGCTCACAGGAAACAAATGTGCAGCTCCTCACTCTGCAGGACCCGGGGCTCTGGTTTGCAGCAGCCACTCTGGGCACACGGGGCCAGCAGCTCACCCCATGGCACAGCCCCAGCCCCGGGCACAGCCCTGGGGAGGCAGCAGCCAGCGGGTGTCTGGGGCTGGCAGAGCCTCTGGCTTGTGAGAGCTGCTGGTTCCTCCCAGGCAGCCACAGCTGCGGCCTCGGTTTCTAGTGAGGTAAGAACTTGTTTTCTCTGGAAAGTTTCAGGGGAAATGAAGTGGCTAATTTGAGTCAATATGAAAGCCTAATATTCTTTGCTTGTCACAGAGCCGTGGGAAAGTATTCAGCAAGGTGGCTCCTGCATCCCTGCAAGGTCCCCCTGCATCCCTGCGGCATCCCTGTGGCATCCCTGTGACATCCCTGTGGCATTCCTGCACCATCCCTGTGACATCCCATGTGTCATCCTCCCCACATCCCTGCACTGTCCCTGCAGCCCCTGCTCTGTGTGGTTGCAGCGTGTGATGCAGGATGCGGCTGATGCCCTGGAGAAGCTGATCCACCAGAAGGTTGCGCTGCCATTCATCGAGACCTGGACAGAGTGAAGAGCTGGGTGGGGAGGAGAAACCTCCTGAGGTTCAAGGAGGGCAAGTGTGAGGTGCTGCACCTGGGGACGAGTAAACCCCTGCACCAGTATGGATGAGGGGTTGAGCTGCTGGAAAATAGCTCTGTGGAGAAGGACCTGGGGGTGCTGGGGGACATGTTCACCAGGAGCCAGCAACAGGCTCTCATGGCCAAGAAGGCCAAAGGTCTCCTGGGGTGCATTCGGAAGAGTGTGGCCAGCGGGTTGAGGGAGGTTCTCCTCGCCCTCTGCTCTGCCCTGGTGTGACCACGTCTGGAGTATTGGGTCCTGCTGGAGGGGCCGCTGGTGG
>VYZX01001375.1:0-14162 GCA_013401335.1 Brachypteracias leptosomus
TCCAATAAAAAACTCTGCAGCAAAAAAGCTCTACTCAAGGCAAGTCCTGCCAGGTTCATAAATTCTGTAGACAAAGAATAGAGAGGAAACCGCACACCTGCTAAAGCTTCTTCTCCCTCGTGAGTTCTTGGTCCCCCCCAGAAATGGATCACCATCTTATTATGCACTTCCACATGCTTTTGCAGATTGTGAAGCATCTGAAGATGCAGCACATGTAGTATTTTTTGTTCTCATTGCAGGAATTTTCAATTGAATTTGGTGATCACTTAATATGACCTGCAACCCAGTCTTCTCCATGGAGACTGGCAGGACTACTAAGTAAAAAGTGTTCAACTTCAGTACCCTGCAGATAAAGATATTAGAGACAGTAATGAAATTGGCAGTGGAAGAGAATTGTTCAAATCCATCACAATTAACAAAGACAAAGCTTTAAATACAGGCCAGGTAAAAAGACTGATACTGACAATTTTATTATCAGAGATAACAAACCACAGAGATTTTGAAATTGTGGCTATAGGGTAAAGATCAAGAAAGAATATTTTTAAACTTATTGGAAGGGGGTTCTTGCAGTTCTTAAAAATTTACAATATGCAAATAGCATTAATGAAAAAAAATAGTTGAGCATGAAGAAAAGTTAGGGAGCTATCAAGCTACCATATAATTTTCTAATACAAATAACTAACACATTTGTGTCTTTTGATATTTAAATATAGACAAAGCATTGAAAAATACTAAGTAGGGAACAATGCCACAATAGTCTGATGGAATTGCACTAAGTGACTTCCATTTTTCTTTTGTGATAGGCACTTTAACAAAAGCCAAGATGACTCTCTGAACAAAGAGTCTGACAGGAAGAATATAAAAGATAATGAAGATGAAAGCCAAGAGGTTCAGAGCTTGAAGAAAAGCTCTGCTTAGATTCAGGAAAAAGAAAAATCATGCAACCTGTAGAAGAAAGAACAGGTATTATAAGGAGAAGAGCAAGGGGAAAACTATTATTTGTGGTTTATAAACCAGAGATGAGATTCCATGTAAAATTGATCAGCTTTCAAAACTGACTAAACCAAGGTTAGTCCAACAATAATGAACTAAATGAAAAAAAAGATGAAAACCAAAGAAATTAAGAAAACCGGAATAATTTTGGAACGTGTCTCTGGCAGTTGTGAAGCTTTTGTCACTGACTTAAATTGATCTATCAAATTTTCTGTTAAGCACAAGTTTTAGCACTTCAATGTTAATAAAATGCTATGAAAAAATTGAAATCTTTCACTTTTATTTTTTAACTCCTGTGTTTATTGGTGAATGTGAACCTTTGGAAAAATATGTTATCTTAGGAGTGCTGCACACAGACTAAAAAATGATATTAAGCAATGACTTGAATTCAGAGCAGCAAGATGATGTAGCTTACAAAGTGCAAAGGATCAAAAATCCTTCTGTTCATGAACAGGTCACTCCATGTGTGGTCTACTTCCTTCATCTGCTATACAGTAAGGTTCATTTAGCGCATTTTTCTATTTAATTGATGTTCACAGGCCTTGTGCCTATACAGCAGAACAGGTAAGAGAACTGAAAAGAGGACAGTGAAAGTAGGAATTTGGGCAGGGAGGGAAAGAGAGGAAAATAATTATTATGCAAAAAACCACAGTGATCAGTGAAATGTTTGAAAAAGTTCAGAAAGCTGAGAAGTAAACATAACCAATTAGCAAATCTAATAGAAAGAAATAAACCGAATAGAATTATGAACATATTTAAAAAACAGGAAATTCACTTAGCCTGCATGACAGAAAAAGAAATAATCATATCACAGCAAACAAATATCACTGTTACCCATGATGAGCCTAGAGGTCCAGCTGATACTTAATTACACTAACCAGAGAATAGCTGTCAAGGTGATGAATGCCAGAACCATTCATTACCACTCAGTGGCCAAATCAGAAAGGTACTCAATTTTTATTAGATCCGTTTCAGATTCTGAAAGAATGCTAGAAAGCAAACAAGTAATCAGTCTGCAGAACATCAGAAAATAAAATTGCAAGGATTCAGTCCCTGAACCCTGTACTCTGGGGTACATGGGTCCCTGTACCCTGAAATAGTACATCCATAGATGACTAGGAAGCTTGAGATCTAAAAATCTGGTGGAATTCCAGGTCTGAAAAGAATATGTTGAGAGAAGAATAAAAAGTGAATTAAATTGAGGCATAGATAAAACATATTTAAATTTTCTGAACTGAAAATTCCTTTTACAGTCAGGGCTACAATTGCCTTTAAAGAGATGAAAAAAAAAAAAAGAACAGGTCTATAGCTAAAGATACAGAAGAAACCTTGCAACTGTTCTGTAATGACTTGTTTATATGTAGATTTATATGTCTTCTTCAAAAGACTTTATTTAAATAAAGATAGCAACTGTACTTCAAATTAATATTGTATTTATACAATTTAGTATTACATCCATTTTGTTGGCAGATAAACTAACCAGAAGGTCACATGAGTCACACATGCCTTGAGCTATGTAGCAAATAATTTACAAGTGAAGATACAAAAAGCCTTCCTTAGAAGCCTCTTCTGAATCCCAGAGTGTGGTTCCCAGAGTAATCTCTATTTCTACTCTTCCAGTGCAGTGATCAGTGCAGGGCCAATGACATCTGAGTTTTTGACTCAACATGGCCATTTTATAGCTTTCCTCAGTAAACTCTTTCCTGCCTCTCCCAGTTAAAAATAAAACAATGTGGTTTTTTGGTTTTATTTTTTTCACTAGGGAACCAAGAAATTTTATGTCCCTGTGGGAAATCAATGTTCTAAAAAAATTCTCTTGCCTGGTATTTGAATTACCACAAAGTTGTCTAAGCTATGGCTTCCTGTTGGCTGCCACTGTCAATTTTGGAGCACTCAGCCATGCTTACTCAACTTTTGCCATCTTACCCAACTGCTTTGGCCTGCACTCTCAAGACCCAAGTCTCACATTTACATTGGTGCTCTGATGGGAGAATTGGAAAATGAAACACATGGCTCAATAGAATTGAGTATTTTCTATTAAACACTAGGGAAAGGCTTGAAGCAGATGTAATATAAACTTAATATACGCACCCAATGAATGTTTGCTGCACCCAAGCACAGTATGGAAAAGGTGCTCTACGGCAGCATCTCAGAAGTCCTTCTCGTCTTGATGGAAAATCCTTACTGTGATAGCTCTGAAAATATGGGTTATAGCACAGTCTGCCTGAAGAGTTGTTTTGTTTTTATAAAGCTGGGCCTCAGTTTACATCATGAATGTCATTAAGAACCAAATAAATAGCTCCAGTGGGCAGAAAAAAGCATAATCCTTAACAGAGGGATTTCTAGACTTTCCCTAGAAAAGGGAAAGGGCAGTAGCACTTCAGTAACTCACTGAAAGTTTGCAAGTAGAAACACCTCAGTGCAGCTTTACCTGTTTATTCTAAATGAGCAAGATTTGTTCACTTATTAGGGAATTTACCCTCCCCTTCTTCCTCTGCTTATTCTCACCATAGCTATCAAATATACTGAATAACATATTTCAGACTTGCCATTGATAATGTGTAAAGTAAACCTTGGCATAAGACAAATCAGAGAAAGTAGTCATTATTTTGCCCTTCGCAATGATTAGTTCCCTTGAGGCAACAGAATAGCATACGGAGCACATCCTTTCTTGGTCACCTGGGAAGAAGGGCCAAGACTTCCCCCTTGAGGACAGAACTGCTGAAGAGTTTTGTTATGACACAGGTATGTCCAGGGAAAAACCCAGAGGAAGAACTCAGTTCTGATCAGCTAACAAATACTGCTGCATCCCAAAGAAGTGGTCACATTGACCTTTTCAAACATTGTTTTAAAATGCTCACACAGACTGGTATGGCAGCCTTACCTCATACATCTTTCTAACCTGTTTCTTGGAAATTACTTGCTTAAACACAGTCTGGCTGCCAGTATGGACAGGACAGGTTTCCAGACTCATACGCACCATTCATAGTATTAATCTATTTCTAATGAAAACTGTCTTGTCTCCTTCCTTCTTCCCCCTGTAAACTACTGTAACAGCTGAAAAAGAAAAGGGAAAAAAAAAAATCTAAACCCCATAAGACAGAAGTTTTCTTTCTCAAATATAATAAAATCACAGTGTTGGAATTCAGAAGTGATATAATTCTCTCTCTGGTACCCAAAGACAGGAACCACAATATTTATAGCACGTTTGCAAAAGACTTCCAAAAATGAAGGCTTTAAAACCTTCTCAATCTCTTTCAATACTTTAGTATCCTTATCACAAAAGCTGCTTTTGCCCAGATCTAACCTGAATTTCCTTTTGTTGCAATCTACCTTCATTACTTCCTGTGTTGTCCGTTGTTAAGGGAAATAGGCTGGAAAACAGCCAGAAGCTGTAGCTACATCTAGTGCTAATAGTCTGTTAAAAGACCTTACAAAGAGCTCACAGATATTTTACAGAAAGCTAAATGCTAGTATGTCAATATGTCAGCTCTGAAAACTATATCTAATCCATTATTGAGGTGATGTATTTTGAATATAATAGCAGTGTCAGATGTTTTGGGATACTAGTCATGAACAACTTTTCAAGAGATGGAGGAGGTAACATCTGGGAAGAAGCTGATAAAGAAGACAACAGGAGAAACAGAAAGCCTTAGCTATAACAGATGATTTTATACAGTACTTTTTTTTAGAAATGGAGCTGCACACTTAAGTCTGAGTTGGAAGCTAAAATTAATAAAAATTCAGAAGAAATTGGTTGCAGGTCCTGTTTTTGTGGGAAGTTTGATCCAATATGCAGATCTCCACACAGAGAAAACCTGTGCAGTCTCTTGCAGCCAGACATGAGTTTGCTCTGCCCATGTTCCAAGGCAATCAAGAAGCTGCATGGCTACAGTAAGAGTGGCATTTGGCCCGTGTCTGCCTAAACCCACAATGTATATAAAAACAAAATCAAGGGCATTGCACTGGGTTAGGGCATCTGCAGTCCCTTGGCCTTCTTTTCTAACCAGCCTCAGAATACAAAACATATGGGGTCAAGCATTACAGAAGTGTTGGCTGATACAGTACTGAAGTAACTGGAAAAAATTGTGATGAGAATGCAGAAATTACACAGCTTGAAAACTTTTCAGTAAAGAATAAACTTGCCTTAAGACATAAAAGTAAAACACACACACTAGGAACCTAGGAAACTATAACAGAAAAATGAGATGCAATTTCTCAGCTACTAGTATAATTGTTTTCTCTATTATTTATGATTTTAATAACAAAGTAGCATGATGACATCCATCCGCACACCATTAACTGTGGTAAAGGATGGACTTATTACAACAAGATAAGCTTAAGATAACTTTAAACAAGAAAAAAATATTTTTTGGCATGAAACTGTTACAATGCAGCACAAGTTATTAGGTGCAAGTCAGGCAATCTTAACAACAGATGGGAGCAACCCGTGAATTGGGTTGCTAAATAGAATGTATTATACCTATACAAAATGCTAAGGAATTATTTTCAAAACGAAAGCATAAGAGATTCCATATACGAATGGTACAGCCAAAGTATAGACTCATAGACATCTGTGAATATATATCTAGAGTTTATATAAACCAGATCTTTACCAGCATAGTATGATGGAAAGACCAAAGAAGGGAGTTCCTCTGGCAGAGGAAAGATTTTGGATGGAGTAATGTATTAAACACTGCATTCTCTTCAGGCACCTGCCCCATTGGAAAGCCCACTAAATTTTCTCCCTCACTGGTTGTATGGCTCTCTGCTTTCACAGCCCCCTCAACGCACCTCTAGACCCTTGCAGGCCTCCTGCTTCTCCCTCCTGTTGTCATTTCCTATCTTTACTGGCACCTCCTCAGCCCTGACCCCAGGTCTTACCCTTGTGGTTTTCTCCTTTCCTCTTTTCTTACACAAATTCTGGTCATCATTTTCTTTTAATATCCTACCTTTAAACCTTATTTTCACTAGAAAACAGATTCTACATGCAAGTAAAGTTGCAAGCTTTTGATATTATCTCTAGGAGATATTCCCAAAGGCCACTCAGCTTGTTGCTACCTCTCTTCTTCAGTGCAAGAAGGGAGCGCTCTTGTTACTCAAGGAAGTTTTCTGTTAGTTTTACTGTGGCTTTGATATTGTTGAGGAAAACCACGTTGCTTTGGACTTGGTGAACTAATACCATGAAGTATTCTGTATGCTCCTGTATTCACCTGCAGTGAATGCACAGCAATGTGATTTTCTATAAAAAGCTTCAGAGCATCTCTAATTCCTGAAACTCAGTCAAATGTGATTAGACTTGAGTGAATTTTACAAGAGTAAGTAATGTATACCTGTCTACCATCAAGAGGGACAAAATTAAGATAATGAAATCTTTTAAGAACACAACAGCACAAGCCTGACAAAAGACTGAAATGTTACTGAAAAAATATGTTGCTGAAAATACTAGTGGTAAGAAACAGGTGTGTAGAGGAAGATAGTCAGCTTAGCTGAGACTGTAGACATTTTCCATGGAATACATCACCATTCCTACCTCTTGGCACACTGTGGTTTAAAACTGTTTATAAAATGCTTCCTGAACAAAAATTTCCTGTGGGAAAACTGAGTGCAAGACAATTTGTTGTAATCTGTTACCATCACAGATGGGTGGAAACTGCATTTAAATAGCATGGAGCTTCCAATGATTTTTCCATCTGGCATATATAGAGAGTTGTTCCTACCTTGAAAGAGCTCTTGAAATCAAAGAAAGGTTTTTAGGTTTCTTAAGGATTGGTGAAATCTCTTTGTCTGGACACTGAATTTTCTAGATTTATGCTTATAAAACTGAACAGTAGAAAACAAATGCTTATAATCCAGGTCCTTCAGTGTTTCCCAGGCATGGCTGGTAACCACTTCCTGTATTTTACAGAGCTAAAAACCCCTTTTTTCATAAAACAAGAGAGGCTGGTAGCCCCAGATCAGCACATGTCCCAGTGAGAATAAAAGCAGGTGCCAAACACATGCAAGTGTTTTATCATCACTTGTCATGGATATTGCTTTGTGAAGGTTTGGGTCTATAGAGGATGGAAAGAAAATAGCAGTAAAAAGAATAAAGAAGAAAAAAAGAGGCACGGGCTTACTAGAAGGTACTTGGCTCTGAAAACAAGCTTTGAATGAAGTGGTTTTGGGCATAACTGATTATCTAAGGGAACAAGGAACCAAAAGATTTGACTTTTACCCTAGGGTTCAGGACTTGACACATTACTTTAAAAGGTCATGGTAGTATTGCAAATTTTCAAACTCAAAACAACTAGATTTTACCCTTAACTCCTTGTTTACCTGCAAGATCATATAATTTTGTCCAGCCCCTCATGTCAAAAGGGTAACTCTTTCTAGTCATACTTCATGGATAAAACTAGATATTCCTAACATTGTCTTTTACAGCAACAAAACAGGTTATGGGTCTGATGGTCAAACATCTCAATGTTTTCAAGTATCTCCAACTTTAGACAGATAAATGGTGTCATCTAAATCAAAGAGTGCAGTGAGCTACTTTGTTTATATAAAGCACTGAAATGCCTAGAGAAATGTGTTATACCTCATCAGGAAGAGTGTTTTTAAATTTCCACATACTCTTAATTTTAACCCATAGATGTCACTAGCAGTTTCTAGCTCAGGTTTTAGCATTAATTGGATGATGCAGAGTGATCTTAGAATAAGCTGGCAAACTGATATAATTTATGTAATTACATGATTCTTAGTGATTAGTCTAATATGCTCCCAATTAAAACTATGCTTAACCCTTGGTATATTCTGTTACAACTGTGACTGGCATTAAGTTTATAAGTATGTCTACTTCAGGTAGCATAATCTTCCACATTAATTTAGTGATTGCATACACTAGAAAAAAAGATTGGACATACCAACAGTAAATGACTCGGTAATAATTTTAGTTCAGCTGATATGTCTGGAGTTATTCTCATGTAATGAAGAACAGAGCTATAGCAGCAGCTCAGCACAAGTCAGAAAGAGTGCAAACATTCAGATTTCAGCTGTGATGCTGACTGCAAAAAGCCCTCTCATTGACTCATAGTCCCCTTTGGCACTCATGGGCAGACTTTTTGAGGCCAAGAAGGCATGTATATGATCACTCTCATGACTTTTGCCTTACATTTGGCCAGAGGAACTTAAGAACATTGGATGAAAATAAACACACTGTGGACCACACTTAATAAACAATGATCTCCTCTCTCCTCACACCACCCAGAAACCCAAAAAAGAAAAATAAATTATTTATATTGGAATATGCACAGACTTAAATGCAAGAATAACTAAACTCAATACACATACATAAGCACCTCTAAGGTCACCATTCTCACCCTTTTAAAAATAACTGTTTCTTAAGGATTGTGCAGTATAAACCCAGCAAATTTTTCTAACTTAGCAGGAACCAACTGATAACTAGGTAAACTTGAAGTTTTATTATTATCCTTAAAACAGTCTAGAAAAATCCTATCTGGGAAGGGCATAGAAGTCTTAATGTTTATTTCTGTTGACATCTGAGTACAATAGTACTTCCGAGAAAAAAAAAAAGTCAGTAAGACAGACCCTGAATGGAATAGGAAGTAAAATGGGGAGTCCACCCCTCTGACAGGCTTCCACTTTCTCCTGGCAGTAAGCAGAGCACCCCCAGCCTAACCGTGCTGGTGAGCTTCTGTCTTATTTAAAACATGTCACACCATTGAAGGACTGGCATCATGGAGCCATCCTCTGATGTTTCACCATTGGAGTCATCAAAGGATCCTGAGCAAGTGCACAGATAATGACAACCCCATCAACACATGTGACACTGGGGTAGGATTCAGTATACCTGAGGAGCGGTCTCCTGAGAAGTTTCTTATTTTCATCGGCATTTGAGTATCTCAAGTAAAGGAGTTATGCTATGTGCAGCAGGGAGGAAAGCCTTTCTGACACGTAAAAGCAGAACACCCTGGAGAACAAAGCCTCCCCAGTTATCTCCACATGGACACCAGGCAGTGAAATCAGACCCTGAAATCAGTGTCTAGTTTCCACCACTGAAAAAGTTGGCTCACACTAACCAAGATGATGTAAAAAGTGGATATAATAACAATAGCAATTCCTAGTACAAGGAGAAAATAAACCTTCCAATATCTGATGGTTTTCTAAAGCTGATGTTCTATTATTCGCTATGTTTCTCCTCCTATTTTTATTTGTGGTATTTGATACATCTAAGCATGTTTATGGACATCTTTTTCTGCCTCTTCTGACTCTGAGGCTTGACAAAAATAATAAAAAAATACTTTAAAATGTAATAAGATTTAAAAAATCTTAAAACCAAACCAGGAGAGAGCTGAAATCATACATGACAAGAAAACACAGCAATGGAAAAAGTATCAACTATGTTCTTCATTGTTGTGTTCATTGTCTTCTATGTTTTGACTTGCATGGAGCAGTCAGCCAATATTCAGAGCCATTCATATGAAAACAAGAGAACTTTAAATGCCAGTGTTGTCACTGACAACTAACATACACAAAATCCTGCTTCTCCAAACACATGTAGAAAGCAGATTATTCTTTTGCTTAGAAATTCTAAAGTTTAACACTAAAAGCAAGCTCTTTACCCCCAGGCCCCTGTGTAAATAGACCCGTATTGTCTATGAACAGACTTGGTTTATTCTTCCTTCTCTCCCAGGAGACGTTACCGACCCCTCAGATTACCTCTTCAGGCTGAGCTGTTTATGTATCCACTCCTAAAACAAAGACTGCATTACCAGGCAGCATAGCCCAGTGGCTGAAACGCTTGGTGATAAGGTCCCAGTCTCCACACTACACACATTTCAGGAGTTTTACTTGGTGCTAGCCTGATCCTATGGATCAAATGCCAGCTGGCATCCTGAGTTCACGAGGTCTGTACCTGGACCACATCTTCCAGTTTTGTTTATTCCTAGTGCAATCCAACTCACGTGGTTTGAGACTGCTCTACAATGGGAACTGGAGTGCAGTAAGGGGACAATCAGGAAATTCACTTATGAAAATATGTGAGCCCTACATTTGGAGTAAAACACTGATGAGATGCACCCAAATAGACCTGGGATAGCAAACTCTTACTACTCCATCCTTTTAAGCTAACTATAACTTCCTTGGGTGCTACAGACTCAACCTGAACAGAATGGTTTTCAAAACCCTCCATATTCCACCATTTTAGATTTTATTCACAACCTCTTCCATCAGCTTCGGTGTCTCTGAGAAACAATATCTGGCCATCTGCCTGTTCAGTCAAGGATACCTTCATGCCAAACTGAGCACTCTTGGCATGTCCTTCAGCTTTCAAGCCATCACACATCCTTCAATCTGAGCTGCTGAGGTAATAGGCACCATGAATTTCAACAGAATAAATATACTCATGGAGAAAAATTGATTCAAAACAGTAAAAGATGTGACAGAAGCCCAAATCATATCAACCTCAGGAAAAGATAAGATCACTGCCACACTAAGAAAAATAACCTAAGTGGCCTTAGCCACTGGTAGGTTTTCTGCCTGGCCAGACAAAAAGACATCTGAAGCAAATGGCACATGGTGTTGGCCAGACCTCCTTGCTTTCAGCCTCTGTTTTTCCTTTCTTCTGCCAAGGAGAGCACTCAAGAGATTTCATATTTCTTATTATAACTTTAATTCAACATGAGTTTATGCTTCTTTATTCTGATTACATTATTTAAAAAAAATAATCTTTTGTATATTTATTGAATAAATAGCTTATTTCATTAGCTGTTGTCACTAAGGCTATATATTTTAGTAATTAGTTCTATGTTGATCAACACATTAAAAGATGTCTAAAGATTGGAATTTAAGCAAAAAGTATTTTTATGTAAATAATACAAGCAATTCTTTGGGACTGATATTGGAAGCAAACTATACATTTGATAAGTAACTTGCACTGCAAGGACACATTAAAATAACATTTGCAAATGTAAAATGTAGAATACATCTAGAGCAAAAAATGGTAAAAAGAGCTTTTCTAGAAGCATACCAGCAAAAAACCTAAATACACAAAGTACTTACAACATAACCAGCTTTAAGGATACAAAATATTGTGTTCTGCATATTGTATTCTTGAAAATCTTGAAATGAATCACAGAATCATACAATGTTTGAAGTTGGAAAGGACCTCTGGAGGTCACCTAGTCCCACACCACTGATCAAGCAGGGCCACTGACAGCCAACTGCCCAGGACCATGTCAAGATGACTTTTGAATATTTCCAGGGATGAAGACTTCACACAACCTCCCTGGACAACATGTGCCAGTGGTCTGTCACCCCCACAATTAATAAATAAACATTTTCTGATGTTCAGAGATAACCTGCTGCGTTTCAGTTTGTACCCACTGCCTCTGGTCCTCTCACTGGGCACCATGGAAAAGAGCCTGTCTCTATCCTCTTCACATTCTCTTTTCAGGTGTTTATAGACATTGATAATATCTCCTGCAGACCTTCTCTTCTCCAGTCTGAACAGCCCAAGTTCTCTCAGCCTTTCCTCAATGGATAGATGCAACAGTCCCTTAATCCCCTTAGTGGCCCCTTCCTGGACTCTATCCAGTATGTCCATGTCTCTCCTGCACTGGGGCATCCAGCACTAGACACAGTACTCCAGGTGTGGCTGATTAGTGATTCTTAGAGAGGAAGGATCACCTCTTTGTTCAATGCAGCCCATGATACCATTAACCTTCACCTTGGTGAAGCCATACTGCCTAATCCCAATGATTTTCTTGTCCTTCATATGCCTGGAAATAGTTTCAAGAATTAGTCACTCTGTTGCTTTCCCAGAGATAGAAGTGAGGCTGACCAGCCTGTAGTTCCTTGGGTCTTCCTTCTTGTGTTTCCTGAAAATAGTAGTGACATTTGTTTTCTTTCAGTCTTTGAGCACTTCTCCCAATCACCATGAAAGAGCAAAAATAATCAAGAGTGGCCTTGCAGTGACATCTGCCAGTTCCCTCAGCACTCACATGTGCTTATGTATATCCAGTTTGCTTAAGTATTCCCTGATTGGATCCTCTTCTACTAAGATACATCTTCCTTATTCCAGCCTCTCCCTGTGGTGTAGGGTCTGGGATTCCTGAAGGCAGGTCTTGCTAATAAAGAATGACGCAAAGAAAGCATCGAGTACCTCAGCTTTTTCCATGTGCAGTCTAACTAAGTCCCCCACCTTGAGTAATGGGCTTATATTTTCCCTAGCCTTCTTTTTGTCACTTGTGTACCTACAGAAGCCCTTCTAGCTGTCTTTGACATTTCCTGGCCAAATTGAATTCCATTTGGGCTTTACTGTTCTGAGCTTCATCCCTGGATGTTTGCACAATGTTTCTACATTCCTTCCAGGCTACTCATCCTTGCTTCCACCCTTTGTATGCTTACTCTTTTTGTTTGATTTCAGTTAGGAGCTCCTTGTTCCTCAACACATTTATTGTCTGACATTTTTTCCCAACTTCGTATTGATTGGGATGGAGCCCTCTGGAGGAGGAAATCCTTAAATATCAGCCTTCTTAGGCCCCCCTTCAACCCAGGGTCTTATCCAACAGGACTCTACTAAGCAGATCCCTGAAGGGGTCAAAGTCTGCTCTCTTAAAATACAGGGTTGTGAGTTTGCTTTTTACCATCCTTCCTTCCCTCAGGATCCTGAACTCCACCATCTTGTTAAGTAGATCTCAATCTCTCACAGTGGAGGCTTCAAAGCTCTCCACCAATAGAGCCTTCAACGTTCTCCTCCACTGGGGGCTCCAGTGGTCTCCTCCAGTGTGGCATCCAATGTTCTTGCCCAGCAGAACCTTCAATCCCTCTTTGGCCACAGCAATTTTTGTTGTCCACAAAATTCCCTATTTGTTCCTGAGCTCCTCTGCCTTTAAGGTCTTTAAGCCCAGAGCCAGGAGGGAGTGGGCCATGCTTCACCATACTTTCTTGCACCGTGGTTTCTAATCAGCAGCAGTCGTTGGTTTGCTCCCAGGTGGAGCTGTGGTGGGCACTGACAGGTGTCCAGCACAGGTTCCTGGAGCCCAGGCCTTGCTGCAAACCAGGGAACACACTCAGCTGACAGTCTGGGTGCACCTCAAGGGCTTCCTGTCAAGTGTGCTTTGGACAGATAGAAAAACACGGGAGCTTTTGGGATTGGTTTGGTTTAGTGGGATTTATTGTGTTGGGCTTCTTTTTTTCTTTTTATCTGCTACATCTTCTCCCTCAGCCCTACACTCGTGTCCACCCATACAGACAATTTCCACATGGTGCACTTTCAAGGAACCTTTAGAAGGAGGACAATGGCATCCAGGGTGTTAGAGGAGTGAGATAAACCACACAAGGGAAAAAAAGGGGCAGAGGCTGCCAAAGGGTGTCCTGGATTTTTTTTGCCTTCCTCTGCAGCACGGAGCACGGCCCCTTGCCAGGCCTCCTTTGGGCCCCTTTGGCCAGGTGCCTGCTCCTGGTGCTCCACTAAGGTGGCCCTCGTGCCCTGCATCCGGGGGGAGGAAGCTTTCTGCACTCCCAGGGACAGGGAGGCTTTCTTGGGCTCCTCGGGAGTTGCTGCTTTTTCTCTGTAGCATTGAGCATGGCCCCTTGTCAGAGCTTCTCTGGTAAGCACCATAAAAAGCAGGTTAGTTACTTCCCTGAGCAGGTCCCCTTGTTTTCCTGTGAAAACAAGGCCTGGCTCTGCCTTTGAAGCCTTGCAACAGAATAAAGATTTTTCGAGCAATGCAGAACCCAGACTTGGGCTTTTAGTACTCTCGGCCAGATCAAACCCACAACTTCCAACAGCAGCAGCCCAGGAAGAAATAACACCCAGCACTTCCAAGCTCATTCCTCACCCTACAGCTCTCCCCCAGACCACCGCCTAAGGCAACTGGAAGGCTCAGACCAATTCCCAGCGCTCTGTGTCCCCACGATCCGCCCCACCCCCTCCCCCCATCACCCCCATAGAGCAAACGGCTCTGCCGCCGCACCGCTGAGAAGACTCTGCCCACATCTGCTTGACACTCGCTCTCAAGCACCAGGGCTGCATCCATTGGGCTGGGGCTGGCTTAGACCCATTGGGATCTGGCAACGTCCACCTTGACACATACTTCCCCAAACTCTATCTCCCATGCAGGTCTCTCAGCCTTGCTTCTTCTGATGGCAAAGCCAGTGTCTAAAAG
>VYZX01001376.1:988-18090 GCA_013401335.1 Brachypteracias leptosomus
AGCTGCCTGGCTGAAAAGGACCCGGGGGTGCTGGTGGACAGCCGGCTGAACATAAGCCACCAGTGTGCCCACATGGCCAAGAAAGCCAACAGTATCCTGGCCTGTACCAGAAATGGTGTGATCAGCAGGAGTAGGTAGGTGATTGTGCCTCAGTACTTGACACTCGTGAGACCACACCTTGAGTACTGTGTCCAGTTTTGGGCAGCACAGTATAAGAAGGATATTGAGGTGCTGGAGCGGGTCCAGAGAAGGGCAACAAAGCTGGTGAGAGGTCTGGAGAATGTCTTATGAGGAGCGCCTGACGGAACTGGGATTGTTTAGCTTGGAGAAGAGGAGGCTTAGAGGAGACCTCCTTTCTCTCTACAACTACCTAAAAGGAGCTTGTAGTGAGGCTGGTGTTGATCTCTTCTCCCAAGTAACTAATAACAGACAAGAGATAATGGCCTCAAGTTGCACCAGGGGAGGTTTAGATTGGATATTAGGAAGAAGTTCTCTGCTGAAAGAGTGATCAGGCATTGGAACAGGCTGCCCAGGGAGGTGGTGGAGTAATCATCACTGGAGGTGTTCAAAAAACGAGTAGATGTGGTGCTTTAAGACATGGTCTGGGGAACAAGGAGGTGTTGGACAAAGGTTGGACTTGATGATCCTAGAGGTCCTTTCCAATCTAAATGATTCTATGATTCTAAGTGGCCTTCAAACAGAACCAGCTGCAGCAGCTACACCCACAAAGGGTGCTACAGGATGACATAGCTCAGCCTGGAGGATCTGTGTTAATGGTAGCCACAGCTGTTGGATCCTGCTGGCTCTGAGAAGCATGGCTTATGATCTCAGGTGCATCATTGAGACTTAGCTCCTTTCAGTTGCAACTGTCTGTTCCAAGGGCAGTGCAGGGCACCAACAGTCTGAGATTCCCTGTAACACACACCACTGCACTGTGAGGACAAACCCATGATGCAGCTGCTCTTACTCCACTGGTGCCATGAACACATGACAATGAAGGGCAACTTTCTGCTAACTTGTTTCCACTAGTATGATCACAGAGATCTTACAAGTGATAAACTTGCTCCCCAAAAGCAATGCCTTCACATTTTTACTATTTCTAGGGGGATATTAAAGTTTTACATAACTCATCTTAAAAACCCACACTTTCAACATAGCTTTTCCATGTTCTGCAAAAAAAGGTTTTATTCATACAGTGAAAAGCTACCAGACATTTACTAAAATAGATTAAGGTAACAGCCTGAAGTTTCTTACCCATACGAGAAAGCATCGTTTGACCTCCATTTTGAAATAACTGAAGCTGCTAATCCAGCCAATAGAGCAGTACAGTCAAAAAACATATGAAAAGAATCTGATATTAGACCTAAACTGAAAAAACAACAGGAAAAAAAAAGAGTTATGTTCCATATGCTACATGTTGAGTATGAAGAAACTAGCATTTAATCTTTTTCACGTTAGCAGAATACGCTGTGTTTAAGCTTCAAGACATGGTTTTGCTAGCATGGAAGAGAAATCCACACTAGACCACCAATTCAAATGAGATGACAAAATCGCTTTTGTCAGCTTAGGGATACACTTTGGAAGAGCACTTGGCAAAAAAGTCGTTCTATCATAAGACTTTGGTGGTAGCAGGGGGTGCAATAAACCAAAGCCCCTGGAGTAGATACACCCACAGCCATGTCTCACCAACATAATTCTAGTGGTAGGTATTTGTTCTTATATTTCAGTTTATAGTTTGACTATGTGAGAAACTTTGGCTAGAAAAGTGTACACACAAGTTGCATTTAAATACTGACCCCTTGTAAGTTTGTGTAAATAGTATTTCACATCTAGTTAAAGAAAATTGGGTTTAAAGATACTGCTTTTGAGTGTCTAGTATAGGTAGTGTATACACAGGTTAACTAATGCAGTAACATTAAAATTGCTCTGCTGAAGACTACTGACACCACCACAGTGATGGCATTGAACATTACAAGAGCAACATTCTCACACCTGTTTTCAAACCTGATACTTTGGAAGAGTTTTCACACACAGGGAAAATGGGTCAAAAAATTCCCTAATGTCTGCAAGCTCTCAGCTAGCAAAATACCACATCCAGTTCTGTTGTTTGTGCTTCAAGAACACCAACATACCAGAGTATCCGTAAGAGGATCATAAAAATGGCAAAACAGCTATGTGAGTTCCAGAAAAAACTTACATGGCAAACAAAAGCTAAGGAGCATTACAAAGAAAAAATTTAAAAAAAAAAAAAAAGAAAAAAAAAAAAAAAGAAGAATAAAAAAAAAAAAAATTAAAAAAAAAAAAAAAAAAAAAAAAAAAGAAATATTTAAGACTTTTAGAACTTGCTGACAAGTCCTTTTCGACAGGGCTGCTCTCAACCCCTTCGTCCCCTGGCCCGTATTGATACCAAGGATTGCCCTGACCCAGGTGCAGGACCTTGCACTTGGCCTTGTTGAACCTCATGAGGTTCACACATGCCCACCTCTCAAGCCTGTCCAGGTCCCTCAGGCATGTCAACTGCACCACTCAGCTTGGTGTGGTCTGCAAATTTGTTGAGGGTGCACATGATCCCATTGTTCAGGTCATTGATGAAGATATTGAACAATACTGGTCCCAGTATAGACCCCTGAGGAACACCACTTGTCATCAATTTCCATCTGTACATTGAGCCATTGACCACTACCCTCTGGATCCAACCAATTTCTTATCCACTGAACAATCCACCCATCAAATCTATATGCCTCCAATTTAGAGAGAGGGATGTTGTGGGGGAATGTCTTAAAGGCCTTACAGAAGTCCAGATAGAGGACATCCAAAGCTCTTCCCTTGTCCACTGGTGTAGTCGCTCTGTCACAGAAGGCCACTACATTGGTCAGGTGGGACTTGCTCTTGGTGAAGCCATGCTGGCTGTCTTGAATCACCTCTCTGTTCTCCATGTGCCTTAGCACAGCTTCTGAGAGGATCTATTCTATGATCTTCCCAGGCACAGAGGTGATGCTGACAGGTAGGTAGTTCCCAGGGTCCTCCTTTCTACTCTTTTTAAAAATGGGTGCAATGTCTCTCTTTTTCCGGTCACCAGGGACTTCACCTGACTGCCACAAATTTTCAAATATCATGGAGAGTAGCTTGGCAACTATGTCAGCCAACTCACTCAGGACTCTGAGATGCATCTCATCAGGTTCCACAGACATATGTATGTTCACATTCCTTGGGTGGTCATGAACCTGACCTTCTCTTACTGTGGGGAGGGACTTTACTCCCCTGGTCCCTGTCTTGTGGTCCATCCACTCAAGAGGTGTGGGAAGAAAGGTTGCCAGTGAAGACTGAGGCAAAAAGGCAGTTGAGTAGCTCAGCCTTCTGCTTGTCTGTTGTTACCAGCTTGTCAGTCTTGCTCAGTGGGGACAGGCACACTTTCTTCAACCTTTCTTTCCTGACTGAAATACCTAGAGATCTCCTTGTTTGCTTGTTATATGTTTATTATTCCAATGCATGAACTGTGTCTGCTTTGACTGAATACATTCCTCACCATATTCTCTGCTACTCCACTCTATTAAAGAGATACTCTTTAAGGTACTATTTTGTTTCAGCCCAAAATCTAGGGCTGTAACATAAAGATATCTGAATTTTCTGACTTGAAATAAAAATAAGAGGTCCAGTTAATATCCCAACCCAGGATATCCCAATTCTTAATTTCTATAGAGAACTACAGTAAGTAAGAGTCTTCTTAATTCCAGTAAGCTTAATTCTTCAGTGACAAACTTTTGGCAAATGTTACTTCAGTTTCTCAGTTTAATTACCTCATATACACGACTTTTTAAAAAATTGATTTAATTTCATACTACAAAAAATGCTTAAAAGAAAGGTATCAGAATAAACTCACGTGAACATAAAGCTTTTTATACCTCAACCACTGACAAAATATTTGCATCTTACATCCATATTTGATTAAACAGGCTACATATACAATAATCCTCATGCAACTGCAAAGTGAATCAATGTCAACAAGTCAAAACCAAGCACATCCAAGATGATCTGCACCTTGCCAGGTTAGTCCATGCCCAAGATAGCACTGTGTTCTCACTAGTGCTACAGCAGCAGTTACTGCAATTGAGGTTAAGGATTTTATAATACAGTGTAATAGATTCAGAGATAAATTATATTTATCAGTATCAGTAAGGCGCAACTGTTTCGAAATCTGCAGTGCTGGTTTCACTCAAGACTCTTGATTAAGAAGCACAGTAATCTTTGTCCACATTTCAACTTTTGATAAAGACTACTTCCATGCGGAAGGACACATTGTTGGGCTTAAATATCATTTCCATGACTGTCCACTTCAAACTGAAGTGCTGACTTAGAGACTAAAATACCACCATAAAACAACTCTATCAAGAATGAAGCATGGTGAAGATACTACTTCCATTGTCTGTTCTCTACCTGTACACCATACATCAATACTAAACTCGACATTTCTGCTTATATTTTACAACATTTTTTTCAGTAGCTATTTAATCAAGTCCCTCTTGTTTTTTCCACCTTTATGGATTCATGTGCTACATTAAGTACCACTTAGCTATACCAGGATTTGTTAACATTCTTGTCTCTGATGAGAAACAGGAGCTTGGTACTGTGCTGGGTTTTGCCACCCAGCTATCAAATTACAAACGAAACCACATTCCCAGACAAAGGATCTCTGCGGCAAGTGATAGACAAGAAACAGTTACAACCCTTAAGTCCGGTAACTCACGCCAAGACCAGGCTCCCTTCTCAGCACAGAGCCGAGCAGCCAGGCCGGTAAAACACCAGTTTCAAAGTGCATTCCAACACTCTGCCGATCGGCCCCTCCAGATGGCGGGCCAAGAGACCATGCCCGGCTGCGCGGCCCCGGCCCGCGGCGCCCCGACCGGGCCCCGCCGAGAGGGAGACGTGGCACTGACCACGGCGGGAGGCGCCGCTTCCTGCGCGCTGGGAGCCGCTCCAGCCCCGCCGGCCGCCCCGCGCCGCGCCCGCCCCGGTACCTATTACTCCAGATGCCGTAGAGCAGCTCCACGAAGGCGAAGGAAAGATTGAGGCAGAGGAAGAAGAAGAGGTTGCGGGAGGTCTTGTCCGCCAGGATAGACCTGCGTATGGAGCACACAGTGAGTCATCCGCTGCCGGTACAGCGAGAGGCGACGGAAGGCCGGATCCGCCCGCCGGACGGCCCAGGCATCCCGGCATCGGCCTTTCCCAGCCCCTCCGCGGGCGCTTGGCCACGGCCACGGCCCCGGCTCCCACTGCGCCCGTCCTATGGCACTCACCTGAACCAGCCCGACACCTTCCTGAGCAGGTTGAACTTGGGCGGCTTGTACTCATCGTCCTTAATGGAAAGGGGCAACATCTTCCCGGCGCCGGGGCCGCGGCGAGCCCGGCGACAGGGCGGACAGGCAGGCGAGGCGGAGCAGGGTGAGAGTGCTTCCCCCGCTGCCGGCCCACACGCCAATCACACTTCCGGCCTAGAGCTGCGCGCTGCGGCGGAACTTGAGGCGGCGGGGGCGGGGCGGCAGCCCGCTCGCGCACAGAAGGCGGGGCCGGGGCTAGCGGCGGGTGGTGTTCAGCTGGGCTGCTACCAGGGTACCGGTTGTGCGCAGCAAAGCTCAGCACAGCGCGCGCTGCCTAGGCTGGTGTGGCCGGTTGGAAGAGCAAACCGAGACCGGCCCACAGGTGGATTCCCGTTCGCGCTCCGCTTACGATGCCCGGTGCTCCTGGAGCCGCCGCTGTGGTAGCCCTCGGCGTGGGGCTGGGGCGGCGGCCCGGTCCCCTGTGGTCGGACACAGCTCACAGCGTAACGCCGCGCTCAGGGAAGCTGCGTGACGGCCGGAGCCGGGCGTGGGGACGGCTCCCTGCCCGCGGCAGGACCCCGAACTACAAACTGGAGCCTGCCGGGAGGAAGCGGAGAGTCGCCCTACAGGAAATGGGGTACGGCGGCGCTGCCGTAGCGCTGCGGCGGTCCTGTTCGGTCCTCCCCCCAAGGCACCGGAGCGGCCTATGCGGGCCGGCATCTCTTCTCCTCGCCGCCTCCCAGCGGCTGCTGGTGACGCCTCGGGAGCCCAGCTCAGCTGCCGGTAGCGTCTCAGCGCTGGGGAAGCGAGCGGCGGGACCGGTGCCGTCCTGAACGTGAGCCAAACGGTGCGTGCGGGCCGGCCGGCCTGGGCGGTGTGCGGGGCGGGGCGCGGCCCAGGGGGAGCCCTGCGCTCCGCTGCGCGCTGCTGCTCTGGTTGTGAAAGGTTCTGAGGCGCTGCCCACGGAGACAGCGGGACCCATTCAAGGAGCCTTTTTCTTGGAATGAGTGTTAAAATACCGTATTTTAACATCGCTTTTTTATTTTCGCTAACTTTGTTTTGAAGAGGTGCTCTCTATAGGCTGTATCCTAAGGATTCTTAAGAGGTCAGTATTGCGGTGCAATTTCATAACTTAATTGGCAGAACTGACCGACATTTTCTTACTGGAAAGTACCTTAAGAGACTTTGTATAGGCATTTATTTTAAATGCTGACTATATTATAGTATCATTCTTATTTATTACAACTCCCTATATGCAATTGAGTATGTATGGCAAGCCAGGAAGTCTCATTACCACAGTAAACAACATACATACTTTAATCTTAAGTATGCTTTTAAATTTTAAATAATTAATCATTACAGTAGTATTGGTAAGTATTTTTGCAACTAAGTTGCAATTGGGTAAAGAGAATCTAAGGTTCACCTTCTTAAAAGCACAGATGACCAAGATGCGGTGGACCTCAGAAATGCTGTGTAGCCACTGCTGCCAGTTATTTTTAGAAATCAGGGGTGACTGTTTACACCTATAAAATGAAGCAACCAAAACAAGTGATTAGCTTCGGGAAACAGTTTCAGTGATCTCTCCAGCCTTACAAAATAAGTCAGTAGCAAAAATGGAACTCAAATTTGGGAAGACCTGTTTGTGTGGACGTACTCAGATAGGTATACCCACAAACTGGCAATTTTGTACTTTTAAGAAGTAAGCTTATATAACCTGAATGAATTACTTTTGCAAAATTTCACATAGGTTCAATTATTAAATACAAGTTACCGCTCTCTAAACTTTTCTAGTATCACTCCTCAATCAAAAATAAAAAACACCTTTCTTTGTCCAACTAGTTTTAAAAGAATGAAAATTCTTCCAGTAACCTGGGAGCCTTAACAGACACAGGTTTATTAAGTTGCTGTATTGCATCTTCCTTTTTGTGGTTGCACTCATATTTGTTTGCCCTTCTGTCAGGCTGCCAAATCAGATGGGAAGATCAAAATGTTATGCCTTAAACCTCTAACACAACTGATAAGCTTAGTGGAAGGAGAGTGTGAAGGGGATGAGCCAATAAAAAAATGATTTTACTGGAACTACTTAACAGACTGTTGTAGCCAAATACATATTTGAGTCATGTCTAGCGAGCAAAGAAACACACTGTGAGGGTCTGGAAACCTACTTGTGTCTTTATAGTTGACCCTAAGGATGGGGGACACAGACATTTGCAAGGGTACAAAGCAGAAATTTTACAAGCAGAGAAATACGGTGTGCTTTCTGTTCTGGCCATCTGATGTAATAACCTCTTTCTGGAGTGATCATTGAAAAGCAGAGACAATTATTCAACTGAGCAATAGGAATAGGGATTGGATAATTGCCAAGAATGTGTACATCAATCAGTAATCAAGAGGAATGTTTAGTTGTAAAAGAATGCTGGGTAGCATGGGTGTTAACTGTTCATCTTCAGTTATAGAGTCCCTTTAATTTCAAGCAGATTCAAAGATCACAAACAACGGCCCCATAAAAACAAGGAGAGAAAAACAATCCTACTTGGCAACAATGAGGTAAGTTGAGGGGTTTTTTAAACTAAAATAATTTACATTCATATTTTCAAGCATGATATATGCACTGTGGAAAAAAAATCAAAGCTGTGAAAAAACCATACTCTTTCAGAAACTAATTTATGGTGCTATCCTGGATCACTTCACTTGATCAGAATTCCCTGCTGAAAGCCTAAAAATTAGTAATGGAGTAACATGGGTAGTATGTACCGACAACTGTTTAGTAGGGTTAGGATATTTATCTTTATTCAATTCATACTAATCTTGTACATTAAGTAGGAAGAACAGATGTGGATGACACATCATTTGAGGTGCAAACTATGGAATTTAGTGGTTGCTGGATCCTCCTGAGTTTACAGTTTATAAATGTCTGGAGAACTTGGATTGCTACCTAGGAGGCATGAATCTTGGGGCTACCTTTGTAGGAGTTGCTTTTTAAGAGCTCCTGTTTAGTTCTAAAATCAGGAGGATCCAGAAACATCTTTATACTAAAGCTGCTCCCCCAGTTGTCAGATGCTAAGTGCTACATATCAGCTATTTCCAGTTTCTGCTGAGTTCTGGATTTAGCAGACCAGCTGTTACTGATGTTGCTGTATTCCTTTGTTTCTCCGTTTGGCACATTTCTTTTGCTCCACCTGTCTTATAGCCTCAGTTAGTATGATCCGAATCGCATTTTTCACATTAATAACCATTATCGAGCAGAAATACAAACTATTGAAAAAAGGTCTAGCACATCAGTGATAAAGATTGTTCCTTCTGTGTACAGTGCCTGAGCAATGGAAAAAGGGCATTTTAATTCCTCCTTTCTGCCAGAGCTCTTGAGGAGGCCCCTTCTCTCCCTTTTTCCCGGCTGAGGCAGAGCTTCTGCAATGTTGAATATACTTTACACAAACTTGCTTTCTGATTTTAGCTGGATGGGTTTGGTGAGTTGTATTGAGAAAATAAGACATGAACAATCTAGAGTTAAATAATTACTCTGAATTTATTTTCACAAAACAATTAAAATCAAAGTTTAAAAAAGTTAAAAGCAAATAAACATTAGAAACTAGAGTACTATAAGTATCTGTCTTCATAGTTGAAAGTAATTGGCCCAAGTCCTAAAACCCTCCTTATTTGTTTACTTAAGGGAAATACCTCTATGTGAGATTAATGACTTTTTTCCTTTCCTGTTACTTGTTTTAAAGGTATTTTAACTTCTGTAAGCTTCCAGGAAGAGTTATGGGAATTCGCCTACTACGCTTCACTTCTGTGGTGATCATTGTCTTGCTTCTTGTGGCAGGTGCTTTAACAGCTTTGCTTCCCAATATCAAAGATGACAAAATGCTCAATTTGAGAAGAGAGCCAAAACCCCCGAGTCTGTCTGCCTTGGATTCATTTACTCTTATTATGCAGACATATAATAGAACTGACTTACTGCTAAAGCTCTTAAATCATTATCAAGCCATCCCCAACCTACATAAAGTAATTGTTGTGTGGAACAACATTGGTGAGAAGATACCAGAGGAAATGTGGAATTCCTTGGGGCCTCATCCTGTCCCTGTTGTCTTTAAAGTTCAAACTGTAAATCGTATGAGGAACAGACTCCAGAATTTCCCTGAACTGGAAACAAAAGGTATTCAGCAGTTCATATTGTTACTATTACTGTTATTGTTACTATTACTATTTTCACACTTAAAATCCTAATGCTAAAAGAGAGATTATTTGAGTTTTGCTATGTAATGAATCCATGGATCTGTTGGGCCACTTAATAGGATGTGGGTAATAACAGAAGAACATTATGTTATGATATCAGATGCACACCACCACTCATAGGGCAGAGGCTGTCAATCAAGAGAAAGGAAAAAAGGGGGATGCTAAATGCATTTCACGGGCTTTTGCAACTGTGTCTGTTCTGCATTTTCTGTCAGACAAACGTAGATAGTCCAATCTGGTAAAGAGTTGGTTTAATGCGTTCATTTTAAGGCTAAATTCTCAAGCATGTTCTGCTCTTTAGAGAAACTCTTCTCCCTAGCAGTCTGGCTTTCTCTCTCAAATTATGCATCCTTTTTAAGAGCATTTTCCCCAGTCGTTTGGCTGTTCATCTAAATATTCTTCCTAAGCTCTTTCCAGGAGAAGCACAACAATAAGTCCTGTTTGTTTCAAGTGGAAAAAAACCCCATATGTTGCATTACAGACCTGACCTTACTCATGATTAGTAAAGGTAATTCTATTTACTGCACCCTTCTTAATATGGCTTGCTACTCAAAACCCATGACTTTGAGGAAGACACTAGAAACTCCAACTTCTCGAGTGTTTTATTTACTGCAATAGGATTTTTGTTGATGGCAAATTTTAAAAGCTTTAATGCATCTGGAGTTCAGATCTAAGAATATCTTTTTTTTCCACTTCCTGACAGTCTTTTGCCTAAAATACAAAGCAAGGGTTCTTCCTTCTGTAGTTAATCATATCATGTTGCCTGTGCAATTATTAAGCTTGCTTATTTAGAACTTGCAAGTAGGGAGGAGACGGGTAAAATTTTATACTAAGAATCCCTTATAAATCTCATACACTAAGGAATTGTATGTAACTCTATTTTAGTTGTATTTTTTAAATACAAGATAAGTAGAGATATAAGTTGCTTTGCAAACACTCCAAGTTTTCCAATGCGCATCTGTCCAACTGTACTAGAGATGATCAAAGGTTGCTGAGTTTTGTTAGTCTGGCAAAAAATCTAAAATTTAAGTTTGCTTCCAGTTACCACAAAGCACCAACCTTGCTTTATCTCTGAAATCTAAATATGCTTTCTCAGTCTACTTTCAAGGAGTTACAATTCAGTTCTACAATTCAGCTTAATGGTTATAGAAGTTTCACAGCTAACTTGTCAAATACTGTGCTACTTACTGTGCTCACCTATTTAATCTTTTGATCAGTTAAAATTGTCTCTTTTTTTCCTCTTTCAGCTGTTTTAATGATGGATGATGATACACTAGTCAGTGCTCATGACCTTGCTTTTGCCTTTTCTGTTTGGCAGGTAATATTTTTGCACCTTGGCAGGCAATATTTGTGAGTTACAATTGAGATTAATGGTTTTAATTGGAGTAATACAGATCATTGTGTTTTACCATTGATTTTTCTAGCTGTAAAGTTTTAAAAGGATTGAAGCATTGAATAGTATAAATTGCCAAAATATGCTCCAATAGTAGCTATACCTGTAATCTATGCCTTTCAAATTTTTAACTCTTTTTGTACATGAACACTGAAGTTGCAGACTCCTGCATTTATTTAAACTGATAGTAAGCTGCAAGACAAGTATGGATTTTTTTATCTCTAAGAGAAATTGTCTGTGAACTTACTTGTGTGCCAAATATACAGCTGCCAATTGGGGATAAATGTTTCCTGGCACCTATGTGATGTGGAATGAGGCATATTGTGTCGGTTTTGTAAAACTATATTTAATTACAACATTTATGCAGATCAAAGGACCAGATGCCAACAGTTTAATTCTTTCCTGGCAGTAATCCTGTGCGCTCTCATTTTAAAAAAGTATATATCTCTCTTATGAAAATACTTAACACACATTTTCATTTCACTGTGTAGGCTGCATTTTGATTTTTAAAATTTCTTTTTTTTTCAGCAATTTCCAGAGCATATAGTTGGATTTGTTCCTAGAAAGCACATTTCTACTCCTTCAGGTGTATACAGCTATGGTAGCTTCGAATTGCAGAACCCAGGATTTGGAAATGGAGATCAGTACTCTATGGTTCTTATTGGGGCAGCATTTTTTCATAGTGGGTATCTAGAAGACTTTCAAAGACAGCCAGAAGCTGTGTACGCCTTGATAGATGAAACTCAAAATTGTGATGATATTGCCATGAATTTTCTGGTAGCCAAGCATACTGGAAAACCTTCAGGAGTGTTTGTGAAGCCAGTTGATATAAGAAATTTAGAAAAAGACACTGACAGTGGCTATTCTGGAATGTGGCACCGAGCTGAACATTTGTTACAGAGATCTTACTGTGTAAATAAACTGGTTAATATTTATGATGGCATGCCTTTAAAATATTCTAATATCATGATTTCTCAGTTTGGTTTTCCTAATTATGCCAATCACAAAAATAAAATGTAAGCCCAATTTAAGGAGTTAGATTTTAAACAATACTCAGTGAATTGTACTGAGCTCAAGGAGAGAAGGTGTTGTAATTACTGCATCTTGGCCATCCTTATTTGTAGCTTCTGAATTTTTCCATATGGCGCTTTATGTATTTGTCTTTCCTTTCTTACCAATTCTCCAAGGTAAGTTTTGAGAAAACTTAAAAGAATATATACTAATGTTTAGCTGTGATAAAATCATCCTATCTCCTTAAAACCTGAAAAGCTATTACAATTAATTAGGCCAGTTCTTCTGAAAATGGAGACAAATGCACTCCTTACCCTTCAGTGTTTAGGTTTTGATTTTTTTTAAATGTATCTAGTTAAATGAGGTCTAGGCATATTTTTCACCTCCTCCTACCCAGTTCCCAGTGAAACTATAGAACGGCTACATTAAACTGTTGGCCAGGCTTCTAGACTCCTGTACAAAACCCCTCTGAATTTAGCATATAAGCTATTCTGTACTTGGAAATGTTGCAGAAGGTGCCATGAAAGTAAGCCAGAAAGAGTACCTCACCATAATATCAGATAGTCCTAAAACCATTGCTTACAATATCCACTACTGCTGAGAGAGAGGAAAATGATCCACAATGGTGTTTTTTATTAATTTGCCTAGAGTTGCTGAAACATTGCAAGCAGCTGAAAGGTAAAACCTATCAGTTGGAAATATAAGAAACATGAATACATGAAATGTGAAACTTACATAGGCAGTCAGAAGAATTGGATGTGATACTACTTACTAATACTCTCTTTAGTACTTAGTTTTATTTTCATATTTTGCATGTACACTGTTACAAAAGTGTGCTCAAGAAAATCCTCATTTTTAAAAAATGTCTGATTTACAATTCCTAATAAGAGCAACCTATTCTACATTTATTACAGAGTGTACATTTTGTAATATTACAGGTCTACTTTTTTTAGCTACTCTTTCAAGTTAGTGTTTACTTTATGATTCCTTTCATCTTTGTTTTTTGGTGGCTACAATAGAATTGAAATGTGCAATGAATGAGTAAAGAATTACAAAAAACAGTATTTTAAGGTGCAGTGATATTTGACAGGGCTGGACTAGTATGAGTCTCTGAACTCCCTGGCTTCATCTATAGGAAAAACCAGAGCTATTAACAGTTTTTTGTTAGATTGGGACACTGTAGTTCTGGAAACGTTGAGTTAATGTAGGACAAACATTTTCCATTGCAGTTGCAGAACTTTTTTTTGTGGTATGGAGGAAAGTACAAAAGACTGATTTTCCTGGATCACAGAGAGGAATCAAATCTGGCATCCAAAGTAGATTTAGTTTCATCTACATCAGCAAGTAATTGATTCTTAATATCAGTTCAAAGGAATTTGTGGGTGATCAATACCTAGTACACAAATAGTATCTGCACAAATAGTATATAATTTTACCATTTTTTTGTGATAAGTTAGCTGAACAAAAAGTGGTTGAAAAATGTGACAAGTTCTTTACAGCAGGGGCAATTCTGGGTGTGAGTCCTTGGATTTCTTTGAGGGAATGGGAGGATTCTTTTGCTTTGTTCTATCAGTGTTAAAGGATTTGGTTTCTGTTCGGGTGAAGTCTTCTAGCACTTTTGTAAAATTTAAAGGGCAAAATCTTAACATGGCAATGTAAAGTCTGCTTAATTTTGTTGTAATAGTGAAGAGTATCTTTTAAATATTGTGCTGTAGTGATAAGTAGTATACAAACAGGTCCATGATTTTTCCAGAAATGCAGCTTTCCAAGTGGTCATTTACTGCATTTCATTTAGTTACTGGTCTTCTGTAATTTCTGTTCTGTGCAGTATCAACTAGAATTGTGAAGACTCACAGATGTTGTTTACTTTACTTTTAAAATGTGAAATGAACCGTCAACTCAGCCAAATTTTAGTATTGGATTCTTCGTTGGGGGGGAAGGAGTTGTTCTGGGTTGTTGGGAGTTGGTTTTTTTTTTTCTTCTGTATCAGTGAAAGAATTAATAGAACAAGCTTTTATTATACTGGTAAACTTAATTTGTACCATTGCCAAATAAAACACATAAAACAGATTTGCTATGTATTTCTTTTCAGATTATTGACCAAGTTTTTCAGTTTTAGATGTCTAAAGTAAGCTCCTAGTTTGCATACAGATGAGTGGCATCAAGATGTCATTTTTTTAAAAAACGTGTACTTGTTGCCACATACAGCCACTTAATTTAGATAAGGCCTACTCATGAAGAGGAAAAAAAAGCCATAAAAAAACATAGTAGTTAGTCTTAGATATCAAAGTAAAGTCAAAGAAAAGACATCAGCTCTAGCCATAATTCATTGTGCTTACAAACCAAAAGGGGTTTTTTTATTTATAAAGGCTGGTAACTTTTTATCCCTTGATGGTTATAAAAGTATCTTAAGATTCCTTAATGAAATATATTGCTGAGAATTTACATTTTTTAACAAAATACACATGTGATGATTTCTTCTAAGAGATTATCTGGATGTCGTTTGGGAGTATTTTTGAGTCTAAATAGATTCATCACCACCTTAATGTTCTGTGCAACATGGGATTTTAAAAATGATATCTAAAAGACACACTTCAAAAATTCTTGTTGAAAAGTCAGGCTAGTCTTAAAATGATGCAACAGGACTACAAGAAAAATGCTTCTTTACCTACAGTTAAAAAAAAAAAGCCCTAAGATGTCACTGTAGCCTGGATATTTGATATCAAATGTTAAAAATAATTGGAATTTATTATAAAAACAAAATTGTGTGAGGTGAAAACCATCTTTAGCATTTTTACAAGGTGAAATTACATAATCATACTAAAAGCTAGGAGTCAATTCTGGAACTGAAAAAGTAGTGGAGGTTATTTTGTACATAATTTTACAGGGAAGATGAGAAAAATGTAAGTATATTCTATGCTTACAAAGGCTCTAATTGCTACAAATGAGAACTATGCAATCAAAACAGTATTTGTAATTTTGCAAAAGGTATACAAATCATATACAAACAACACTTGTCAGGGGGGTTTCAGTTGTTAGCCATGTATGCCTCCTTGATTCACCAGCCTGACTAGACAGATTTACAAATAATAGACTTTAACACAAACTGTGTGTCTATGGATTCTAGATAGCTGGCCTGTTACACTGCTCTATCTTTTCTGCTGTTGCCCAAGATAGCTTTGTTAAAGCTAATTTCAGTATGCTCATACAAACTCCTCCTAAGTAGAGTGCAGCACAGACTTAGAAATGCATGTTACACTGAACTGTAGTGAAAGCTTGAGTAAAAAAATTTTAGAAAACTATGGTTCTGGAGAAAATATATTATCATCTCTCTTCTTACACAGCATGTGTTACCCCCTAGAGAATTGCTTGTAAATTGAAAAAAAAAAAATTAAAAAATTAAGTGTTAAATACAAGTGGAAGTCATATAAAACAATACAGGGAAAGATAAATGTTGATTTTTCATGGAATGCAAGTACCTTCCAATAACCTTTATTTAATTTGCTGTTACAGAAGAGTATGGCCTCAGTCTTCAAGTATCTTGTATGGAATAGTTTACTGCTGAGAATGAGGTTTCTTACCTAAGTTCACAAGACCAGGCCCAAAGAGAGTCATTTTTGGAAATACTTAGTTCTAGAGCTATGAAGAAAAGGAAGAAAGAACACATGTACAAATTATTAGAAGCCATACCAAAAATGAGCAACTACAAAGCAATTGCACAAGAGAAGTATTTTCTGTAGTACTTCAGCACATTTGTAAGGATTTAAAGATTATCCAGTGTTTATGACACCAGATTAAAAATTGAAGAGTCGTAAGTGTTTCACACTTGGGTTTAACCTAATCTGCAGATGTTAGAATTGATTATGTGAACCGGTGGTTACAGCAGGTTATCTATAGTGTTAGGAAAACATGGTGATGATAACGTTGACCTCAGGATTGCCTATTGCTTTGTATTACAGGGTTTTTTAAAGGTATTTAAAGGGTGCTGGTTTCTTGTTTGGGGGAAGAATAGCATCATGGTTTTTTTCTCAAGGTACCTCTCCTTTAAACCTTTTGCTTGTTCAGTTGTAAAACTGAGATGGACAGTCTGCTCTGTTTGGCATTTACTAATCCTTTCTAAAGGGGAGGGTGGCAGAAGAAAGGCATTTCTAGCACTTTTAAAGCTTCCAATTTTTTGGCATTAAGTTAATTGCAGCCTACAAGTGGGCCAAAGGAGGTGCCTTCGTGTGGCTGCCGCGGCCGGGGCGCCGCTGAGGGGAGCCCCGCTGGGGGCGCGCGCCCGGCACAGCCCGCTCATTGGCTGGAGCCGTAGGAAGGCGGCCTCTGACTGGTGAGTCGGTCTGTCTTATCAGCACAAATGGGGGCGCAGACGAGGTCGGATTCCTCGCGAACGTGTCATGAGTAGGACATTGAGCGAGCTCCGCTGGCGCTTCCCGTCTCTCCTCCCTTCTCTTTTCCTGAGGCGGCAGCGGCCCAGCCGGCGCGGCTCACTCACCTCCCTCCTGAGCTGTACCTGCCCTGCTGAGGCGTTGGCTGCGGCTCGGGTCAGCTTCCTGCTGCCTCAGCCATCCTGCGAGACGTGCCTCAAGAACTCCTCCGTTTGTACGGGCCGTTGTGCCGCAAGCCGCTCTCGGACGGAGGGAGAGGAGAAGAAAGCGCCGCGGGGCGCAAAGAGGCCCGGGCTGCAGCGGGAGGTGGGCGTGAGAGCCAGGCGGAGGGCGGAGCTGTGCCGAGTGCAAAGCCGCTGCCTGGCGGGTCAGGGCAGCTGCCGGGCTGCCTGCACGATGGCTCGGCGCTGTGAGGCGGAGGGCGGGGCTGCCAGGCTGGGGGGTGAGGGAGGGTGGGCTGGTCACTCGTACGCCTCGGCCCCGGGCCGGGCGAAACAAAGGCTCAGTAGCACGGTTGCCAGAGCGCCGCCGGTCGCCTGGTAACCGCCTGCTGCAGCTTTATCCAGGGGCGTCTCCTGGCCGGAGGTGGGGTGGAGCTGAAGTCCCTGCGGGCGCCCGCTCGCCCGCCCAGGGACTCGTCGTGTCCCGAAGCTAGAGCTCGTCTCCGCTCCCGCTCCTATGCGGGTGGCGGCAGCGGCGCTCCCAGCAGCGTGGCTACTGGCGGGCGGCCCCCCCCCGCAACCAGGCGGTTCCCACCAA
>VYZX01001378.1:15192-27930 GCA_013401335.1 Brachypteracias leptosomus
AGGGGGGTGGGAACTAGGTGTTCTTTAAGGTCCTTCCAGTTCAAAAGATTCTATCATTACAAGACAATGAATTGCTCTTGGTCCACTTCGGTTCATTTGTTGGTCTTAAGTGATTCAGTTCCGTTCAGTTTAAAGCTGAAGGCCTTTCTCCTATGGCATCTACTTCTAAGACTTCTATTCTTAGGTAGTGAAAGGAAATGATAATGGGAAAGGCGTTGATTAAATTATTGCAGTACTTCATGGTTGAGTTATTTGGGATTACTGAAAGTTGGCACCAATGCTTCTTTTCATGAAATTCTGGACACTTATTAATTCTGTTGATTCTTTACATTGTGTGTGTGTACATAAATTTGTTGTGTTAGAAAATGCTTCAATGAATGTAGCAAAGAACGAGTATGACTTTCACACTTAACAGTACTTCATGCGTTCCACTAGCATGATTCCACCCTGATTTAGAGAAAACTTTCCTATGTTGAGAAAGTTACTGTCTTTTCTGATTTAAAAAAAAGTATTTCTCTCACAATGTCTTTGGAAACTACGTAGACTTTTCAGAGTGGAAGCTTGTCATTCTTATGTTTTGGGTTTTTTTAATATATATGTTTATATATATATACACACACATACTTATCTTGGCAGTCTCAAGGAAGTTTCAAAGATTACTCTATTTCTTGAAATTATAGATCCTCGGTTTTTGACAGATACTTTATTTTTGGCAGTATTGTAAATATTTTTTTGGGAAATGCAGGTAACCATTATAAACCCCAAACTCAAAATTGCCTAAACTGCTTTTCTTTAATACAACAAGTAACATCCTGACATCTGAAGATGCAAAAGCCATGATCAAGTCATAGGAGATTAGANGCCATGACAAATTAATAGGAGATTAAAAACGGGAGAATTGGGGATGGTGGTGTTATTGAAAAAAAAAAAAAAGTAATTAAATTAAGTATACTTTGCATAAAGTATGCTTTTTTTGTGTAGAAATTATATTGAAAAATGCAGATCTGTATATGACATCTCTTTTTGCTATGTTAGAGTGTGCCTCAGCACGTGACTTGCATGAAATTCATGACCTGCAATTGATATTTCAGTGTTCTAATTGGAGAGTGATTGTTTTCAAATTGCTACCCTAATTGTTTTCTGAATAATGTCCTGTAACTGCCCCAGGGATGAAATGCATATCACTACTGGCTCTCTGGTTTGTGTTAGTTATGCCTTTGTGGATCTTAATTGTTGAGGTCTTACCTGCATAAGCATGGGATCATGTTGTTGTCTCCTGTGTAGGTGGGACCCTGGACCAGTTTCTCATGTGGTGGTACTGATGGCCTGGTTTAGCTGCTGGTGATGAAGTTTTTATTCTGCCTCGATAAAATGTTGAAATTTGAATGACCAGTCACATTAAAGTATAAAGATTTAAATGAAAAATACATGTAAGACAATACATGTCAAAACTGATAGAGTACATATGCTTGAGCTATCCCCTCAGACTTCACAATCACAGGAGCTATGAATGTCTAGGCTTTCTCTGTGTTTACTTGCTTCTTGTCAGGGCACCACAGAGATGATGTGCTGGCCAGCTGCAGGCAGTTTGTTCCTTCTGGTTGGGTTCAGAGTGCTTTTTTGATGACTCCAGGTTTGTGCTTTGCTAAGTCCTTCATGTAATCTTTCAGGCATGTGCTTTACATAGCCTTGTCTCTATCCCTTTCTTAGACTAAGATAGGTGGAAAAAGGGAAACCTGCTTTTATCAATAAACAATTATATCCTTGTTGGCTAGGTATTCATAAAACGGAATTATAAAAACAGGGCTTTTAGAAGCTTTCCACTGATAGCGTTCAAAGGAATGAGAGACCTGTTCCAGTATATTTAACATTTTGGCTTTTTAGAAACTCACCCCAAAGACCTAGATTGACATTTCCATTTTGTTTTTTTTTTCCCCATATAGGAAAGTCTTCTGATAATATGACATGTGAAGTCCTGTTCGTGTTTCAAGTTGGACTGAATTTCTGGCTTGAGATGACCCTGTAACTCAGAGCATGCATTTGATTTATTTGTTCTCAGTTTACAAGCTATGTTGGTTTAAGAGAGAAATAAAGTAAAAATGTCTGGAAGTGTTGCTTCATGCCTGCAAAGAGCAATTAAACATGGGGAGGAGAGGCATCTCCTGAACGTAGGTTGGATGGGCAGAAGGGAAAAAGGGGAAAGAGTAGCAGAAAGAATCTGGAGTGTGCGGTAAACTTGCAGACTGCCAGTATGAGCGGAGACTAAAAAGACAGCTGGACCTTTGTGGCATGGAAAGAAAAATCTTCTTAGGGACGGGAAGTGCCCTGGGGTAGGTTTTGTTTCCCAGGAAGTCCCTGAATCCGCTAAAACTGATATTCCTGTCCGTGGCATATTCTCTGTGTAAAAACGTAACCATTCTAGTTTATATTATGATGAAACCTGGCTTTTAAAATTTTTTTTTTCTTTTGGGGTAACTCAGTAAAGGAGAATGTCTGGGCACTTTCCCCTCAAGGTTGTGGTCAACTTTTAGTCTCATTATGGGTTTTATAAAAAAACCAATAACCCCCCAAAATACCCAAAAACCCAAACCCACTTGAGTAGAATTTATCCGCCCATCTAAAACTCATATCTTAGACAAGTTGTTAACTTCAATGAAATTCCAATGTGCCTGAAATTCTTAATAGTATTTATCAAATTATCATACCTTGTGCAATAACATTCAAATAGAAGGCAAAGCTAATAAACACTTACTTTGCTCAGAAATCTAATGAAGAAGTAGTTCACTAGGCAGTGTGTCAATTAATGGACACATAATTAAAAGATCTGCATATCCCACAGCAGCTTCAGAATATGAGATCAGCTGTGCTATTCTTATGATTGCAGGGTCATGTAGCTTGGCTATTGTGAGTTCAGCTACTGACTGAATGTACCTCAAGCCCGAGTGGCATGCCCAGATGAACTGTTTTAAATTCATCTTATATGTTGTTGACTGTGTTTTGTTATTCAGTGAGGTAGTCATCCTACCATGTAGCCTTTCTACGTGGCTATTTTTAGTAATCCCCTTAGTAAGTTTGATATGAAAATGCCCCAGGATCTTAGGCTTAGAAAATCTACTCTACTGTTTTTGCTTACTGACTTCAGCCTTTTTTTTTTTTTTGCTTTGACATGGCAACAACTCAAAGGTTATGTCAAGTCACATTTTATCTGTAATATATAAGCTCTTATAAGCCTTCTCTGATCTGATTTAGTACAGAAGACTTTCCAACTGGACACATGGATCTTGCGGTATAGTTTTTGAACAGCATTTGTCAGACTTGTTATAAGGATAAAGCTTTGACTCCTTTCTCTGCCTCCACCCTGTGTGTGTGCACTACTGAGAAAAAGAATTGAAAAAAAAAAAAGGAAGAAAAGCAAACATTACTTTATCTGAAAGTCTGTAGCCTAAAATCTACCAGCCCCAACCTTACACCACCACCTCCTGCCCAAAAGAAGTTATCAACAGAACAAATAAGCCCATGAGTAAAGGCATCTAGGAAAGAAGCAGGAAACAGAGTAGCAGGTTCGTGATTTTCATTGGTTTTCATCTAGGGCTTCCAGATGCAATCTGTGTGCGAAAGATCTCGACTGTTGAAACTGAGCTGTCATTGATTAATTTCTTCTACAATAACAGCTTTTAAGAGTTTATTAATAAATCTGGAAAAGACACTGTGCTGTATGGATCCAATTCTGTTCTCAAAGGGGAAGTGCTGTGACAGAAATAAGATAAACCGTGTATCAGATGGGGTGCTCTTTGTGGGGAGTCGACTGATGTGAGAAGAAATGTGGGAATAAAATGGAAGTTTGGTCCAAATAGTCACTGTGATTGCTGTGGAAGAAAGGAAGGGGGTAGTTCTCGCAGTAACTAAGAGATAGTACAGATAATTTTGCTGGTAGTGTCAAGCAAGGTTGAAACAATGAAATTTGCAGAAGAAAATCCTAAGTTTTAAATGCCACTTAAATTTGCATAGAAAGGAAGAAGAGTAAATAAAAAAGTGCGTGAGGAATGTTAAATGATGGTCCCTGTAGGGCCACGAAGGAAGAATTTGTGAAATCCCTGTTGTGGCCCAGCTATGGACCACGGGATGGCATGTGTGAAGGGTAGAAAATTACAAGCTGGACTTTGCTGTGAGAATGCAACCTTGGGAAAGAGAGATGCAAGCTGGACTCAGCTGTGAGAACAGGGATGGTGAACAACAGTAATCTGGTTTGTTGTGAATAACATGTAGTAATTTAGGAACCACTGTTGGCCAAGCAGAGCATGCACCTGCAGGCCTTGTTGCACGTGCTGGCCACGCACACAGCAATGCCTAGTTGGTATTTTTCCACTGAATCTGCTGAGGGTATAGAAGGATGACTCAGAGCTGAGATGGGGAAGCTAGGGCTCGGAGCAAGCTCTATGACTTTTCCAGGGGACGCCCTGAAAAGAGCTGTGCCTACCCTCCCCCTCTCTGCCATGATTCTGCTTCTGTCTATCCACCTTCTCAGCTGTCTCTCAGGATCAGGTTGGTAAGACTTTCTTAAAGGGAAACACACTCTGCTAGCAACCACTTCTGCACAGCTGCAACAAAGCAGGCTTTTCTTAAAGGGAAACACACCAAGCTAGTCGCTCCTTATGTAGAACTTAACAGAACAATAAAACCTCACCGTGTTTTTACTAAGTATCATGTCCTGGGTGAGGTTGTACATGGAGATACTCCCAAACCGAGAACAAAAAGGAATCCTCACTTTCTGGTTTTAAGTGCTTAAAGTTCTACTTTATTATCCTGGACATTCTTTTGTGCTCCTTTTTTTTGTATGGAGATTATATTTTAGCCTATGTTCTTCTTTAGTGGAGTGTTCATTCCTTTTAATTCAAGATGTATTTAATTTGCAAGCCTTGCTGCAGTTTCTGATACATTTGCACCTCTCTGCAGTACTGCAATTTGTATGTTGTGACAAATTTGTTTTGAAATATTCACAGGAGATTTAAGAGTTACTGATAACAACCGTCATGTACAATCTGTGGTGGTTCTTAATGAAGACTTGGTTTGATTTATATTTACATGTCACCCATTAAGATCTTCAGTTGAACAATACTATTTAAAAAATTATCCTTGCCAGTGATTTGCAGCCGAATTTTAACAAGAGTGTGGAGGGTGGGGGTAGGGAAGAAAGAGGGATTGTTTTAAGGAGTGTAACTGATGTGTCAATATTGGAGAATAAGGAGTGGAAAGTAAAATGAAAGACATGAAGACGCAACTGCCTTTTTAAGTAACTGGCCTCCCAAAATGTACAGATAGTAGAAAATTAATTCAACAGAAAGGCAGGAGGGTTTTTTCTTCCTTTAAAATCTTATTTAAACCTTAGGTGGACCCATTTAATCATGTCTTGCAAGACTGTATACACAGCTGAAATGTTCATATGTGAAACTATTTGAAAGTAGGGACCTCGAAATTTGAGTTACTGTTTTCCTGTTATTGGGGAAAAAAATGAAAACTTTGATCTGTCAAAACTACTTACCTATACAAAACATTTATATGACTTGTTTTTCATAATTGTTGTGGCCTTACACTAAAATGTTTTAATAGGTGTGAACCTTATAAAATGTTTAGAAAACAAACATAACTGGAAAAACAGCTAGCATGTCTGGGCCTGCCACGCTGTGGTAATAGTCAACAGGAGGAATGAGTCTGATGTATGTAAAATGGCATCAAATCAACAGCAGTGAAAACCATGGTTGGCAGCAGAATGACATGAGCAAACAGTTGCAGTGTGATGTCTGTGAAGATTTTGCTAGATTAATAATAAAAAGGTATACATAAATAATTATAGTTTTTGACAGTTTTAATGACAAGTCATCCAAGGAAAAGAATCTGCATGTTTGGAATCAAAAAATGTCAAATTTGAGATGACAGAGGGAAAGAGGTGGTTTGGAAGAGAGACAGACAGCTTGTCTAAATATGTGTACTACTAAATACAGGTGATTATATTATTTGAAATTAAAAATAAGCTATGATTCAATTATTTTTAAATTGTTAGGACTTCTCAGCTGCAAATTTCACCAGGTGCAAGGAGTAATTGTAACAACAAGCACGTCGCATGTTACTTAAAAATAACATTCCTAGACATCAGTGGATATCTTTCCACTAAACTAAAGCTATGTAATGTGGTCAGAAGCAAATTCCTCTTTTCTCTTTTCCCCATGTAGTTTGAGATATATTCTAAAACTGTAATTCAGAAGCAATAACAAGATTTTAAAAGGTTGCCTTTTTGAAATTGATATATGGATGAATTAGACAACTGCTGTATATGCTATAGATATTTTTCTTGTGGGTTACAGCTAAAGCTGAATGAAGAATACCCCTTTTGGCTTTTAAACCATAGTTTTAAACATGATCTTGTTTCCATTTATGGCATCTCATTGAGCTCACTCATCTCATTTTAGCTTAAGTACTATGGAAATCAAGAAGCAAAAATAGAAACTTGTATTTATTTTCTTATTAGAGCAGTGTGTCAACAGTGAATATGTATAGAACACTTCAAATATGTAAAAAGCCCTTTGTTTTTTCTTGTTGGCCTGTACCAGTGGGATAAATTGGTCATTGTTCAACAGTGAAGTCAGGAGAAGCCTCAGAAACAGTAAATGGAGTTGTGCTGCTCTGCAGGTTCAGTGTCCGTACTATCCTGGAACTAGAAAAGAATAGTGTTGGGGAAGTGGTGGTCGTTGTAACTTCTTGTGCAGTATTATGCAGGCCCACTACAGAGTTAGTCGGTAAGGTGTGCCAAACCTTGCTAGAGCCAGCGTAAGTCTAACAAACAAGAAGGAGGACATTATTGGTATCTAGAAGAATATCATACTACCTAACTTTCTCTACTTCTAATTTCAGATGATGATAGTTAAAGAGTCCTGTTCCAAATGTATGTCTGTCTTTCAGGCTTTTCACATTGAAGATAGGGAGCGCTTGCTAAGTTTATGTTAAAATAAATAAAGCATATCTTATAAATACTTACAAACTTTTAAAAAGTAGCTCTTAAGTAAAGACGGGTCAATTGTTATAACAATATGGTGTGATATCTCAGGATCCTATCTTAAGATGCTGATCTCAGTTTTGAATGGCAGTAAGTATAAAGGTCTAATATACCATTTGCATTTATTGGTTGTGATTTTTAGTAATGGCTAGGCACAGCTCAGTTAAGCTTATTTAGTTGTCATATGTCAGACCTGCAGCCAGCACAGGATTTGCTTAAGAGGTATGTTGTTTTAGTTATAGATATGTCAAAAAAGAAACCTGTTAAGATGATGCTTAAGCAACTAACACCCATAAATTTTAGCATGTTTTATTTTTCTGTCTTGATTTGAAATTTTGTATGATAAATGCTAAATTTAGGAAGAAAATCTGGGCTCCCTTTTAATCTTTGTGAATTTAAGTGCTGTCAACTTTCAAAAAGCAGAAACCAATAAATCTGTGTGTGCATTGTGGTGTGATGCTGATGTTATTGGGGTTGTCACTAGGCTGATAAAGTCTGTTCAGTGATGGATCTTAGAATACTAATGTAAGCTTTCAAGTATAAGATCTAGTACATTTGCAGGAGCACCTCTGTAGTATTATGTGTGTGCGCTCATCTGGCTGTGTGGACATAGATGAGCTGTTATATACTCTTTTGTACTTTTAAATTATGCAATATGTTTGCAAATGTATTTGACAAAATTGAGATAGCTTTGATCCAATACTTTAGTTTTATCATACATTTGATCTTTTGATAAATGAAATTACTTTCTAGTATACTCATATCCACATTATGTATAGATGAAAGCAGCACATTGTATTTGGAAAAGAATAATAGTGCAAAAATGGCCTTGTATCTCTGAAGAAGATAATGCAAAAATATAAGGAGCTAATTATTTGCAAAATCATATTTCTAAATAATTCTGATTGCTTTTAAGTAATTGCTGGAGCAAATTTTTTATGTTTAGAAAGTGAGGTACATGTAGCTCAAATATGAAACTTACAACTTCCAGTTGATCTCAACTGGGTTTAAGTTACAGAGTTTCTATTTTGTATCTGCGTTTATTTGTCCTACCACCTTGTAAAAACTAGTTAAATTGTTGAGAGAATGTGTTTGCTAAATAATGAGCTTACATTTATTGCTCAGTCACTACTCAGTCACTAGGTTATTGTTTCCCAAGGTCACCAAAATGAAATTAGTTTGCATGGCCCTCAGCAGTCGCTGGCATTTGATGCCCAGTCATATATACTTTAGCTCGGCTTGAGGAGGTTTCCTGTTTCTCAGAGCAGTTGTCTATCATCCCTGCTGATGCTATATTTCCTGGACTTTGAATACCCTGAAATATGACAGTTCTTCCATAGTATACCTTTACTAGTGTTTTACTAAGCTTTTTGCATGAGTGAAAGTGTTAATACATCTATAATGGCAAATACCTGTTTACTCAGAAAAAAAATCCCATGTTTGACAGAAAATAATAATGAATGAAAAAACTGCATCCTTGCTGCTTGTTACCATAAAAATTAGTATTGCAAACAAGTGAAATCAATAGCTAAATTGTGCTTGACTCAAGATGAGATGCTAAGAGATGCTATCCCTTTTGGAAGGGCATCAGTGTGTGGAAATTTGTGGGAAGAATATCACTGCTCAGCCTTTTGTGAAGGATATATGTTGTCTAGGATAACCGAAATGATGTTCATTTATATTTAAATCATTACAGTTTTCACTAAGGTTAATTGCACTGGAAGTTTGAAGAGTCTGTACAAAGATAATTAGAAAAGAAAGAAACCTCTTAATTTTTTGCAGTCTTATAAAGAGCTCACTTCAATTATTTAAATGATTTCTTAAATGCTTAATTGACTGGAAAGTTTTCAAGAATTAACCTCTGCTATTAAAATGCAATTGTCACATGATTTCTCATATATAGACAGCTGAATTCTGGCTTTAGGTGTACACCCCAACACCCCAACCTTATTTCTAGATTTTGTACAATTGAAGTCCACATACACAGAATATTTTCTCTTTAGTCTTTCACATAGATTGCCTCATCTGTTGAGTAGGTATTTTTTCTGTCTTTTGCCCTGAACCGGTGTTTACAAAAAGTATGCCAGTGCTTTCATGACTACTTTAACTACCACTTTGCTTTAAGCAAATTTGAAGTGTTTACAGATTGCTACTTATAAAANTTACAAGGAGTCACACAGAAAAGTCAAGGGGTGATGGGTACAAGTTATTCCTGGGTAGATTCTGGTTGAACACAAGATGAAAAATTCACAATGAGAGCAGTCAGCCATTGTGAAGCCACAATGGCTTCCCCAGGGAAACGTTGGACTCACTGACATTGGGCACTGTTAAGCTTTGACTGAACAGGGTGCTGGGCCATCTTGCCTNAGTTTTCACTAAGGTTAATTGCACTGGAAGTTTGAAGAGTCTGTACAAAGATAATTAGAAAAGAAAGAAACCTCTTAATTTTTTGCAGTCTTATAAAGAGCTCACTTCAATTATTTAAATGATTTCTTAAATGCTTAATTGACTGGAAAGTTTTCAAGAATTAACCTCTGCTATTAAAATGCAATTGTCACATGATTTCTCATATATAGACAGCTGAATTCTGGCTTTAGGTGTACACCCCAACACCCCAACCTTATTTCTAGATTTTGTACAATTGAAGTCCACATACACAGAATATTTTCTCTTTAGTCTTTCACATAGATTGCCTCATCTGTTGAGTAGGTATTTTTTCTGTCTTTTGCCCTGAACCGGTGTTTACAAAAAGTATGCCAGTGCTTTCATGACTACTTTAACTACCACTTTGCTTTAAGCAAATTTGAAGTGTTTACAGATTGCTACTTATAAAAAAATAAAAACAAAACCAAAACAACTGTCTAGTTTTGACCGAAGTTACAGCAGAGAGGAAGAGCTACATGCCTTGCTGTGACATGTTTATGTATTGATTTTGCTGCATAGCTTATACCTTTCTTGCACCTGGGAAAACGTAATGCAGGAACAGCACAGGCTGGGTTCTACATGACTGGAGAGCAGCTCTGTGGAANACTTTCAACCTAGTAGTCCATGGTTCTATGATTCTACTATAGTTTTGCTAATAGTAGGATGCCTTGTCATATTTGGCCTGGATATTGAGCAGTATTGTAAGACAGTGTAGCTAGAAGATGGTTAGAAACAACAAAACCTGAAAATCCTAACCTTTAAGGTTATGGGATTTTATGTTTTTTTCCTACTAAAACCTGAAATGCTAGTCTTTTTTAACACTGTACATATATTTACTTTTAGATAAAAGTAATCTGTAAAGCTCAAAGGAACTATCTGTACTTTTAGAATTAAATTATATACATCTTCACTGTTCCTTTGAAATGCTCAATAATTACTAATACTGACCTTTGTAAAATTATTTTCATTTTCTTTTAAGGAAATAGTAGCTTAAGCTACTTNGGAAAGCCAACAGCATGCTGGGTTGTGTCAACAAGGGCATCACCAGCAGAAATAAGTCATTATCCCACTCTACTCAGTGCTTGTCGGGCCACACCTGGAATACCATGTTCAGTTTTGGTCCCCAGTATACAAAAAAAGATGTGGATAGGCTGGAGAGGGTCCAGGGGCGGGCCACAAAGATGATCAAAGAACTGGGAAGCCCGCTATATGAGAAAAGGCTGAGAGAATTAGGTTTGTTCAGCTTTGAGCAAAGGACACTTAACGGAGACCTTATCACCATGTTCCAGTATTTAAGGAGTGGCTGGAAAGAAGCGGGACACTGCCTTTTTACAAGGAGTCACACAGAAAAGTCAAGGGGTGATGGGTACAAGTTATTCCTGGGTAGATTCTGGTTGAACACAAGATGAAAAATTCACAATGAGAGCAGTCAGCCATTGTGAAGCCACAATGGCTTCCCCAGGGAAACGTTGGACTCACTGACATTGGGCACTGTTAAGCTTTGACTGAACAGGGTGCTGGGCCATCTTGCCTAGACTCTGTTTTTCCCAAGAAAGGTTGGACCATATGATCCTTGAGGTCACTTTCAACCTAGTAGTCCATGGTTCTATGATTCTACTATAGTTTTGCTAATAGTAGGATGCCTTGTCATATTTGGCCTGGATATTGAGCAGTATTGTAAGACAGTGTAGCTAGAAGATGGTTAGAAACAACAAAACCTGAAAATCCTAACCTTTAAGGTTATGGGATTTTATGTTTTTTTCCTACTAAAACCTGAAATGCTAGTCTTTTTTAACACTGTACATATATTTACTTTTAGATAAAAGTAATCTGTAAAGCTCAAAGGAACTATCTGTACTTTTAGAATTAAATTATATACATCTTCACTGTTCCTTTGAAATGCTCAATAATTACTAATACTGACCTTTGTAAAATTATTTTCATTTTCTTTTAAGGAAATAGTAGCTTAAGCTACTTCATGTGTCCTTTAATTTGAAAGCTAACTGCATGTCTTTGGAAGAGGGATTTATCATGATGGCAATAATAAGATTATCTGTAGAAGTCCAATTGAATGTGACTATAGTTGAGAATGCAGCTGTTTACTTCCTAGGTATATATTCCCAAGCAGAGCATGTTATTTAATGTGCATTTATCTTTCTTCAGTGAAATTAAACTAGCTAATTGTAGTATTTACTTAATAATTTATATGAGGTACATGCAGAGAAGTTCTAGATAGCCAAAAATACAAAGCAATTAAAAATTCATTGTAATCAAGAGAAAGAGTTTGGAAATGCCAGAAGAGTGTAAAATCTCTGAGAATAACTGAAAAACTAATTCTGGAAAGCATCTGAAAGAAAGAGGACTGAGGAGTTGTGTACAGTGAGATGAGTGTATGAGGAGGAATGGGAAAGCTGGAAAATAGAACAAGGTAGAAAGAACAGGGGCAGGAAAAAGTAAACATTAGAAGAGTCTATTTTCAGCATCTTTTGCCTTACTTGTTTGTCAGTACTGCATTACTATAGAGCAGTATGTTTGCTGCTTTTAAACAGAAACAGCTCAATGCATAATAATCATCTTTGAGTTAGCAGTAACCATTGCTGCTCATGTCAATTTTGGACACTTTTCAGAGAATCCACAAAATGCACTGCTCCTCTCTCCTAAGTAACAGTGACACACTTGTGTTATAAAAAAAAATTTTGCCTTACTCAGTTTGTGTCCGTGTCTCCCCCCCCAGTTTCTAATCAGGGCCTTTGGAGTTACAAGGCTTTTATACAGTACTTCAATTAATAATTCTGTGGACAATTCTTTATTTCTCAGGAATTTTAATGTATATTTATCCCATATTAAACCAGCGCAATTACTGTGCTAGTATGCCAGTAGCTTAGTAAATTTGATTGATAATCTTTAAACCTTAGGTATAATTCTAACTGGCTATGCTTAGATTTCCTATACAGTCCCATATACATTTGAAAGTAACAACATAGTGTAGAATTAAATTTTTTTTAATGAGATTTTGTTCAGTTTTTCAATTGAAGTATGATTCAATTGAAGTATGATTCATTTAGTCAGAAGGAATCATGAAACAACAATTGTTTTGGCTATCAATATTTTACAAGACGCTCTCAAGGTCACTTTAAGCATGTAAACCATTTTACTCACTATTTTTGACTAATGGCTACAATTTGCTGTTACATTAATAGTCTGACACTGGGAAATCACAAAAGCATAACATTGGAAAATGCAGTTGCTTTGAAGATTTTTTTTTT
>VYZX01001379.1:0-10877 GCA_013401335.1 Brachypteracias leptosomus
CCATTGATCTCCCGCATTTTTCTTACTCTTGTTGGTGGCTTCTGTGTGTGAAAGTATAAATCTTGCTAAAGGAGTTACTTGCTACTTCACTGACATGGAAATGAAAACATGGATGTGACACGAAGTAAATAATCCCCTTTTGCTTTGTATATTTCACAAAGTAAGGATGAAAGGTATTTTTCCTTTAACACTTTCAGTTACTAAGAATTTTGTCTGAAAATTTACATGGAATGTAAATTTTTATGCCAACCTCTAAAAATAGTAATTTTTAAGATGGAATAAAGTTTGTTAGACCTGAATAAACATTTTTTTAAATACTTTTTGAAACAAGCTGAAAAAAATCATTAAAATTGCTCTGATAGGAGAAATAAATACTTTACTTTGTAAACCACTACAACTAATTATTTTTACAATGGATGTGGTGCGTTTTCTATGCACTTACTTACAGATAACATTTAACTATGCTTATACAAACTTATTTTACCTAGATCCACCCCCTCTAAATTAATAGTTCCAACAGTGCTTAGAATTGGAACCTGGAGCTGCTTAAGAGGTTCTGTGTTTGATCAGACAGTGGACTATGTTCTGGGGAATGTCATGGAGGCCAGACCATTAGGGGACAGATTCTGGAGACATTGAAGATCATACATTTCTATGGATTGCAGAGCAAATTGGTGTAATTCAGCACTTTAGTTTGAGTGTATGGGTTCAGGTCAGAACTATTGATTTGGGATATTGAAAAACTCTTGGGATGTTTTCTGTTGAAAGGACTAGATGACTTTTAGAGAGCTACCCCAGCACCAGCGACAGAAGCAATGCAATTTGAGGACAACGTGTTTCACATCCACTGAAGATCAGGGACTAACTGACCATTGAGATAGCAATACAGAAGATATAGATCTCAGTCATATATTGAGAGACCCATCACGCAACAGAATGCCTTTTTCAGCTGCTAATGTAACTGCTGTTTCTCTTTAATTATGAATTTTCTCCCTCCTTCGTTTTGAAGTATTAGAATGAGACTAGCAAACAGACCAGAGGGCGATCTCAGATCTTTGTATTCTCCAAGGTCTCTGTGCTGTCAGTGGACTTGATGTTGGCAATAGAAAGTCCACTGCAGCCCTGGCAGAGCCATTTGATGGAGTGGTTAATGATGCAACACTTTTTTTAGTAATGTGTCTCATTTAGACACCACAGCACATCCTTTCTCTGGTATTTTATCTATGTCCACTACTCTTGCATTTTGACCCAAGGGACTTTTATTTTAATCATTTGCTCTTCCTACCTGAACTTTCTTGCACATACTTAATATTACTTTACTTGGGACTTGAACATATGGAACAGATATTTTTAATTCTCACAGTTAACGCTTGATTGCTTAAAAGATATATTTTTCCACTTTTGAAGAAAGCATTCAAAATCTCCTATATTCTCACTTACTACCCAGAAAAATGTTTAGTGCTGACCAGGAATGCATACAAAGTGAACTCTTCTGGTTTTCTTTTCACCTCATAGGACAGTAACTGACTTTAGTGAATGAAAAAACCTTAAGCAGTGGGGACTTGATGTTTCTTTGCAGGCATATAGGCTCATTTGGCCCAGTCATGGATTTGTTTTATGTAGTCATATTAGGGAGGCACCAAATGCTGTCAGATAGGTTTTATTAGCAGGGCCTTGATATTGTGAGAATATTGTTATAGATAGCACTGATCAAGAGCAGCAGTTGCTTGCTTCTGCTTATAAAAACTAAGAGAATTTTAACTGGAGCACCAAAAGGCCTGTATTCTAACCCAATCTTATTTTTGAATGAATCAAGTAATATCTCTTTACTTCTGTTTCCAGTCTCCTATTAATAAAATAATTGAAGCTTAAACAAATACCAACTTCTGAAGTTGCTGGTATACAAGTTGGCTGAGCTGTAGATCACACATGCACATTTTCTTTCAGGCATAACTTTCATCTGTATGGTAAGAGAAGGAGAGACATAGAGACAAAAAGCAAAGTGTCAAAGAAAAAACTGAAGCAATGTGATACCTTGGACTTCCAATTAGGGTACCTGTTCTACTGTTGACATGTGACATGAGCTGGGCCACCTCTTTTTGCTTTGGTTTTGTTTCTGTCACCTTTATTTTTGCCACTTTGAGCAAGGGACTGTATCTTATTACCAGCGAGATTTGTACAGAACTTAGCGTAACAGGATCATGTTTCTGATGAAAGCTGCAATTTTAATTTGTTGCTATAGGTGGTACTGTAAATTAATGCATAATGTTAAAGACAGAAGATGAAATAATAAAAAGGTGAGAACCATCCATAAAAAGAATGGTAGCAAACAATGCTAGGAGGTTGTAGAGAGATGGGTACCGGTCTCTTCTCACAAGTAACAAGTGGAGGAAATGGTCTCAAGTTGCGCTGGGGGACGTTTAGGTTGGATATTACGAAAAATTTCTTCACTGAATGGGTTGTCAAGCACTGGAACTGGCTGCCCAGGGAATTGGTTGAATCACCATTCCTGGATGTGTTTAGAAGTCGTGTAGGTAATGGTGCTTCATGGTTTGGACTTGGTAGAGTTAGGTTAATGGTTGGACTCGATGACCTTAAAGGTCTTTTCCAACCTAAACAATTCTATGATTCTATGAAATACTGATGTTTCATACTGTTTAAGGAGAGTTCCATCTAAGGTTATTTTTAAGCTTGAAGGGGATATGGTGATATTTATGTGGTGGCTTTTGAACTAAGTAGTACAAGGCTGTTACTCTGTTTTCAGATCTCTTCCACCAAACCTCACAGAGCCATGGCTAGATCACACCATTCTCCTTTCTCCTCAGCTGATAATTGTCTGTGATAAAAACCTGAGCGCTTTACAAAACGATTGTTCCAAGATGACCAGGAAGTCTTGACATAAGACATGAAAGTTAGCAGATACTTTTAAAAATGAAGAAGGTTCTTAACATAGGCAACCAAGTAAACTTTGAATGGAGTCTCATCCATAAGACAAGACTTAATCTCCACAGTCTTCTCCAGCCTCATCTTGAATATTTTTTTTTTTACTTACAGAGAGTAAGTAGTTTTCTTTCATTTTATAGTATTGCTATTTTAAAGTCTGTGTAGTGGTTAGATAGGCCAGAGAGGAACCAAAACATAGCAAGACTTGTGCAGAAGTCCCTTCTGAGAGAATTTTGTAGATCTCCCACTTCAAGTTATTCTTTCTGAGACATGTTACTTTGGCCAAAAGTGTGAATGTATCAAACTCTCCAGCTTTTCCTTGGTTACTAAGTTTGGGAATCCAGTAACATAAATCAGTATTCAAGGCAGCTGGATTTTCTCAAAGCTGCTATTCTGACAGGATAATGCTTACTGATCTTCTATAGTGGCATCCATAATAACACATTCTCAAAGAACAGTTACTGTACAATAAAGGTGATTCTTTAGGCTGTTGAGGTCAGCTGGCTTGGGTCTCCTGGCTTGTCCTACAACCTCAGTGTTTAGAGTTCTCACATACTGTACGGGCTCTGGTTGCAAGAGAACAAAGGATAAATGCATGTCTTTCTCTTCAGGACTTCAGAAAAACTTAGAAGGGGTACAGGACTTACATGTTATCAGCAGGCATACTTTGTAGAAATACACAGTTCATTTTTATAGTACTCCTCTGTACCTTGAAGGGCATGTAGACTCTTTTTGCTAAGATAAGTGTTGGGTGGGGATTTGAAAGAAATGAATTCTTTAGCATGTCAAGGAAGACACTTGAAATAAAAGTACATAACAGAATCATGAAGTAATTTAGGCTGGAAGGGGCTTCTGGAGATACCTCATCCAACCTCCCTGTTCAAAGCAGGTCCAATTACATCAGCTAGCTCAGGGCATTTTCCAGCTGAGTCTTAAACACCTCCAAGGGAAGAAATTCCACAACTTTTCTTGGCAACCAGAACGGTTATTTACTGAAGTCTTGTTATCAAAAGTTAGTTACCAAAGTTTTTAAAAAATAGTATAACCTTGAACTAACACTTGAAGTGGGGATGACCAAAACATAGAGGCACAACTGTACATGCATAAAGGAGGGAGCAGAAGGTGGCAGGGGGAAAATCCAGGTAAGTTCTTGAAGTTTAAGGATATATCTTGTACATTTGAGATGTGTTGCTGTGAGATTGAGAACTATATTCATAGAATAATAGAATGGTTTGGGTTGGAAGAGGCCTCAAAGATCTTCTAGTTCCACGTGCCATGGCAGGGACAACTCCAACTAGACCAGGTTGCTCAAGGCTCCATCCAACCTGGCCTTGAACACCTCCAGGGATGGAGCATCCACAACCTCCTTTGTATTACCTTGTGGGTGCCACACCATGGAGGTACTGGAATGCCTGTAAGAGAGACTTCTAAAGAAAGTGTCCCAAGGGACAGAATTAATTTCTCATGAGTTTGTGCTAAGCCTTCAATAGGTAAGACAGTCTTCTGTTCCCCAAAACCAGTAATATGGGACCTGATCTGGAAACCACTGGTAGCTTGGAGATTCTGTACTTAAATGGAGTAAGCCTTTAGTCTTCCCTGCACCTCATTCCTGTTTGTTAAAACACGGATGGTGAAAACTTTACCTGTTTTGCTTATCTACATCACAGGGTCTTTGAGACAGATACTGCTGCTAATTATGCAGTAATTCCCCTGCATGTTACCATAACATTAATAATAATAATAATAGTAACCATCTTTCAGCATGCAATTGGGCATTTCAGTGTAGACAAAATGTTATAGAGAAGGTATTCTACAGTGTAGAATGTTTATCGTATAATCTTAAAGGTCTTTGTGTGGCATGTGCAGTTTTTCAGATATAGTTATGTTTGCTCAGTACTGCCTATAAAATATGTTTTAACCTTCTCCCTCAAAATATATTCCAATGCATCACTATAATATCATTGTGAAACAAACATTTGGATTTTTTTAACAACCAAAACCATTGTTTCACAAGGCTTTATACAAATGGGAAACATAGTTAAGATTTATTTATTATGTAAAATGGCGGGGATTATTATGTTTATTACTTTTAAATTGCACAATGCTTTTACATTTAGATCAATTTTAGAATACAGGATTAGCTACTATAACTACTGGCAGTTTTGGTGCCTTATTACCTTTTATTATATTCTGGAGTAATTTTCATTTATTTAATTTAAACTTCTGTCATTCTGCTTTTTCAAGCCTTAATGTCTCAGTTTCTAAAAATCCAGTTGGTGTTTTCTATCTCTGCTGCTAAAGAAGTGCTGTTATTAAGTGATTCGATGGCTTGTTTAGTCCCTTGACTATTCCAAGGCTCACTTTGCTTAATTTAACTACTGTACTTGCCTGCTCCCTCTCTCCTCCCCCCTGCCCCTTTTTTGTTCTTAATTGTTTTCAGAGTACTCAACTTCCTGTGGGGAATCAGTCAGCATGCCAGACTTCAAAGCACTTGTTACAGTAGACCAATTTGGCAATATGCTAATTTAAGCCTATTTTTATATTTTTCTATGTTGTTTCTACGCAAAGACCGTTTTGGACATTAGTGAAAAAACAAGGTCTTTGAGGCTTTTTATTGCCTCAGATTTTATTGGGGGGAAAAAAGAGAGTGACTCTTAGCTGTTGGAGATGGAAGATACCTATAAGGTCTCACTTGATACATCCTTCTCTTAATTACTTACTCCATTTTATTTGCTTTGCCCAATCCGGCCCTGATCCTTCAAGTGAATCCACATACATTGAATGTGGCTTGGCTTTAAACCAGAGTGACTGGAGTACAGCTCTTACTGTATGACCGTGAGATATGGGGCTGAGGGGCATCAACTGTGCAAGTCATTATGGGTTCACAGAATGAAAATTTGTGAAATCTAAAGAATGCTTAATTAAATGGTTTGGACCTCTGAAATTTATAAGAACAGTGAAACAAGTTGAATCTGTGAAGTTTTACAGTGTGCTGGGCAAAAACATTGCATCTATAATTACATGCACATTTACTGACATTGTACAATTTAAGCTGTCAGGCATCTGACAGGTGAATCTAGGAGATGCATATGAAAATTAAGTACAAATTTATCCACACACACAGCTGGATGACTGAACTGCTTAGAAGGATCATTGATTCATGTTCCTTCATGGATGAAGTTACAGAGTGGTTTGGGCATAATCCAAGTAAGATTTTATGTGTTTAACATCACACATCATCTCAGCGAAGTCAATGAGGTCATAGTTCCAGCTTCATCCATACTGTCTGTGTGCATCTTTGAATCATCTATCTTTAAAGATTTGGTCTCAATCCATCACGAAGCTATGATTAGTGCTATTTCTGTTAAAATAACGAGAGCTGCCAGATTTGTGCTTAATCCTGGTTGTAGGGTAGAGGATAGATGATCTGGCAGGAAGTGTACTGGGGTGATTTTTTGAATGAATCTGAACTGGCAAGACAAGTTCATGTTGGGTCTAGAGAGCACAGTGGTTTTATGACGTTATTAGTGGTCAGTGTCTTGTAGAATCATGACCTTGGATTTATCACCTGCTTATAGTTAGAGATGTTTAGCTTTTCAATGGGATTATTTGATGATAGAGAGAGAAATCCTGGTCAGATTCTGTAAGTCTTCAGTGATATCAGAATCTCAGCTGTTACTAGCTTTGCGTTTAGTAATCGATGCCTTTGCAGTTCTTGATTATGGTAATTTCATTAGTGATACTGTTCCAAAATGACATGGATTGATTTTTGCAAAGAGAGTCTTGTATACAAGGAAACGACAAGAATTCTTTTATTCTCATATTAATTTTTCATCATCTAACCGAGGAATGCATTTTCAAAATGCTCTCTCCATTTAAGAAGGCACTTCTGTGCTGGAGGACTTCAGACATGAATGGAGAAGCTATTGTGTCAGCAGAGGCTGCATGCTTATGAATGGAACAGACAGGTCACATTATGAAGAGTTATCGGGAATCTCTTACATGTAATATATAATTTTTATTTAAGAAGATGGTGAGCGTGAACTCAGTGTAGAGTGCTGGATAAGGACCCTTCTGCGAAAGCTACAAAGCGGATTCCTGCATCACCTTCTTTCTGCAGAGGGGCACTGTGCAAATCTTGAAAAGGCCAATGTGAAGACTACATATGAAGATTGTCCAGCTACGAGAACTACTAGCTGAATCATTATCTTGATATTGTGGCCCGAGATCATATTAAGTTCTTAGGGACTTCCATAAACTAAGTCTGAGGTCTGGCCCTTTGGAGAGCCTGATCTATTGCTGTGATTAGTAATGCTGCCTTTTTGGGTGGGTGTGATCTAAAGGAGGTCTTTCAGTTCACAATCTCCATTGAAAAATGGAAACAAATATTGGTTAATTACCAAAGGGAATTTTATGTGAGGTTTCCTACTATAAAGGAAAAATTAAAGAGACATGTAACCTGTATTTTTTTAAAATGGAATTTACCTTCTTCAGTTACTATAAGAAATAGTAAACATTGGTTGATTTTAAAGTGAAAACACCATTCTTAAACAACAGGTTGAAAAATTTAAAAGAAAATATTTTTTTGACTTTTCCAGACTATTTCTAAATTATTTTCTTATGGCCAAAACTGCTGTCTGAATTCTGTCCATCTGGTAGACAGTTTCAGACTCTCTAAAATGGTATTTTTAAGTTGTTATGCCCTTTGATATTTATATACATTGCTCCAGTACTGTGTTTCTTTAAGAAATGGTCTCTTATACATATAAGCACATCTATAAGGTGGAGTGATGCCTGCATATGCAAAAGATCAAACTATAATAATGTCTTTGGAAATGGAAGATAGCAGACTCTCCAGTAGCCCTCATTAATGGAATGATATAGTTATAGCTAAGAGAATTATTATCTGAATACTACAGATGGTTCAATGGCTTCTTAGTGCAGGGACAGAGTGGAAAAAAAAAAAGAAAGCAAAACATTCTGGGAATGACTAAATGGAAAATGAGAAATTTTTTTTCTGACTCCTAGTAGAAACGGCTTCAAGTCAAAATGTCAGATTCAGATAGCAGCAGACCTTGAGGCTAATGAGATCTGGATCTGTATTTTGTAGCTTGCATCCATAGTTTAAGTGAATTTGAGATCTAAATTTATATGTGTGATGGAGTTTAATATCATTTGAGTTTCTGGTTTTTGTTCCAAAGAGCTCTTAGACAGTGATCTGAGTAGCTCCTGAAGAAGGCAATGGAATTTATGCCTCACATTTTGCCCGAGTCTTTAAAATCAGAAAGATGTTATATTCTTTATGAGTGGGAATGCACAAAAGAAGTGTCTGTATTGTATAAACATAGGACAGTAAAACAAATTCTTTTATAGTAAAAGTTTAGGTCTTGTCCAGTAGATGTTTGTTGTTATTTATTGAATTTTGCTGTATTGATTTCTGTAATTCTGACTATTTATCTTTCTACTGCAACACACATTTCAGTAGAAACTCTTTTGGGGGCAAAAGGCCAGAATGAAGTCTTTGCATGGCTTATCTCTAAAGTAGGAATTGAGAAACTCAGAAGTTGCACCTACAAAAACCAGTGGGGACTCTTTGATGTCTCTCTTAATGTGCTGGGTTTAGATTACTTTGTGAGTACAAAAAGGGTGAAAGGTTTGAGGTTACTTTTAACTAACTCTTAGGATCATGATTTGTCCATGGGGTAGTTTTTAATAGAGCAGATACAAGGGGATGGGCTATCAGATGCAGTGTCTTGAGGCTGAAAATCCAGCCTCTGTCCACAAAAAATTCACACGACCCAAAGATTAATGATATTTTCAATATCATACTTCTTTAAAAGGAAAAGAAAAAAGGTCACAGCATAGGATATTTTTTTCTCCATTTTTTCAGCCCTTTCAAGTTACTTTCTGTAACCAAGACCACGAGATGCTCCCTTTTAGTTTTGATTTTTTTTTAATTTTGCAGATGACTGCAATATGGCTTAACATAGGACATGAAGTGCCACAAACTGCAAGGCAATGTTGTAGGAACTGGCTGCACAATGTAGGGGATTTAGTAGGTATACTCAGTCCTGCAATACTGACGTACGTTTAGAAGTGTTCCTGTTCTATGGCAATCAGTTGGTAGTTCTTTGTTCATTGTCTCCTATATTACTCATAAGTTTCTGCTGAAATGAAGAGCTTTGTAAAAAGGAGAATTTTAAGGCTCAGCCATTCAATCCAGCCATGCATTCTTAAAGGGTTACTGTTTACAGCTGAGCCTGCTAGTTATATTTTGGAGCAAAGTTGTCCTATAAACAAATGTAAAGTAGTGTGAAAATGTTTAAATTTCAGTGAGGGAATTTTAAGATAAATAATTCTTCTCTGAGTTTTGGACATGTCTCCAGAGCATGCACATTCACAGCAATTGTGGGTCAGCTTATTCACGCTAAGAGTAATAATGTGAATTGTGGTTAGGCTTTACAGTGGGGGCCAAATTCTGTCCTTGGGTTCACGTATTGCTTTCCTTCATGTTCTTCCACCTATGCAGGACAACTGAATATGGTGGCAATAGGCCTCCATTCTTCTGACATCCTAATTCAAACCACAAGAGCTTCTAATAAGCTGCCAATCCTATTGCATATTTATTTTTGCAATAGTACCAAACCCACAAGTTGTATCTTTCACTGTTAGATGTGTAATAAATGATGTTCGTGCACAGTTGTCATGACACTGTCCTTTTAACCTGATTGATTAAGACTGGTTTAGGTGCACTGTCTTTAGTTATGATGTAAGGCTTTCAACTCATAGGTGATTGCATCAAGAATTCTGTTAAAGCGATGTTATTGCAGGATTCATGAGAAGTGAAAAAGCACAATGAAGTATGCAAATAAAAAGTATCATGAAAATTGATCCATTTAGACACAATGCTGATAGGAAACCTAAAGATCTCATCAAAATTTTCTTTACAGAGAATCTGAAATAAGTATTAAAATCAGTCTATTCCAGATATGTAGCTGTGCAACTTGGATCAGAACCTAGCCTTGAATATTCCACTTGTTTCTCCACTCTACTCACACAGGGAATTGATAATTTCTGCTATTCTTTCTCAAATAGAAATGTTACATTTTCTCTCTGTGTGTAGAGGGATTAAGGATTTGTCAGGCCAATTTTGCAGCTTTCTTTCAAGAAATTCACAAACCTTTAAAATATCGTATTGCTTTTATGCTTAAAATGTCTTAAAGATCTACCTAAGGAAAGGCTGCATATTATTTATGACTTTCCTATATAACTTGACTTCAAATATTTAAATCTACTAATTACTGGAAGAAAAAGACAGCTGTGATTTCTGAAGGACTTAAAATATCAAAGAAAATTTACAGGTTAGGAATTTGTTAGCGTGGTGACAGTGAGGCCCGGATAATTGTAGACTAATTTATGAGCTAATTATGTAGGCTGAAAATTCTGATTTTTAGATCCATTTTGGACAGATCTGTCTATATATGAATCTTCTATTGCCTACTCATATCTCTCTTGTTTGTCACTGCGCTGTTCCTCGTACTAGAAGTAGGGGAGAAAGCACATTTCCAGGACTGCAGAGATCTCGAGCACTTCATGCTAGAATAAACAGGGCAATGCTGGACGTGTTCTGTTCCAAAGAGGGATAAACCTACCTCTCCCAGGAGAGGAACTGGAGAGGATACAGACATCTTCCTGACCTGAAAGGATTTATGTGAGGGACTCAGGATGGACTTCAGTCCTTACATTGGACTCCATTTTTATTTTTTTTCCTAAATGCAATGCTGTCATTATCTTTACATTTTCTAGAATTCTCATGTAGTGGACACCATATTCAATGGGCAATTTGAATATGGATTGTCCCATAATTGAAGCTAAGCTAAGACACTAATTAATCCCTTTTCTGCAATTCTGTAATGAGTTGGCTAGCTTACAAG
>VYZX01001379.1:43401-56564 GCA_013401335.1 Brachypteracias leptosomus
GTTTATCATTTACTGATCAAACTGTCCTTGCTGAGAAGGTTTGTACTCATGTGATAACTATCCATCAAATTATAAAATAGCCCTATTTAAATACCTGACCTAGTACAAGAAAAAGACCTTGTTATTAAGATCCAAGACTGAATCAAAAGATCCAGGCCCCCATCCTGCTTCTGATGCAACTTGTTTGGATCTGATTAATGTCTCTCCAAAACTGTCCACTGAATTTTATGGTGCTCAGTTAGGGAAATTGTTAGCCAGATTTTTCAGACTGTGGATTTTCATTGTTCCCATTAATTTGCTGGATTTTTTTTTTTAATGTAATGCTCTTCTGATGTTCTGGTCCTTTCAAAAAAAAATGTTTTAAGGACTAAGGCTCCCTAATAATTTATATGATTCTGAAACTGATGTCCTTAATCTTTACATCTTGCCTCCTCATTAATTCCAAATTGATATAATACTTTCCTTAAAGGAATGTGATGAGGCTGACATAATTCAAGATGGTAAATTGTGTTGAGATCTTTAGATAACAAGAGAAAAAGACCAACTCTTTATTCTCTGTTTTTTCCTTTTTCTTCTGTATACATTCATATTTTGTGTACTTTTGAACTGATTTTATCCCTCTAGCTTGGGACTATTCCTCTTATGAGAACTAAGTCATTTAGTACAACAAAATGAGCTTAGTAATGCATAACATTGTTTGATGGAAGACTACTCTACTTTGATCACCAATACATCATCATTCATTACAGTGCTTCATATCTGTTTCTCTTTTCATTTCCAGTGTCACAAATCAGGAATAATATCAATGAAGTCTGTGGAATTAAACTGATGTAAATGAGGATATTCAGGCTTCCCTTCTATTCAGACCTCCTTACTCTGACATGTAAATTGACTACCTTTTTACAATAGAAGCCATTTAGGAGTAAATTTCCAATGTGCTGTGTGATTATTAGATTGGTATGTAATTCATGCGTGCCATTTTGAAAATACCAGTGTCCCTTTGAAAGGGTATGAAGGAAAATGGTTACATCTATAATGTTACTTAAAAGGCTTCTGTTTATCAAAACCTCATTGTGTCATGAAGGTAGTGCTCATGCTTACTGCAGAAAAAGCACACTTGTCTTTGTGACTGATCTATGGAACAACTCTTGAATAATGGAAACTTACTTTGTACATATAAGAGGGATATACAATCCTCCTCATGCCCCTTGGAAAAAAAACCAGAAAATTTGGCTTTGTTATTTCTGAATTTAATCTTAATCTTCAGAGCACTAAAACTCTCCAGTGGGGCCAGTGGTTGAACTGATCTACTGAACATTGCCTATAGAAATTTATCACAAAATTGAATAATATAGTACTTTCTCCATACTGTTTTAACGTGGTTTGTACAACTAAGACAGAAATTTGGGGTTAGAGAATGGGAGCTCTCACTTACTTCTGCCAGCACATAGCATTTTCATTTTGGGTACAGCAAAATAATAAATGATCATAGTTCTGCACTCCCTTTTGCATTTTTTCCTTTTTAGAAACAAAAAGTACTACTGCTGCAGAAGTGGCTGAAGTTCAGCTAGCAGAGAGGCTACAGTGTTTCATGTTTTCAAATACAAAAATAATTGCTGTGGTTGTTAACAGAATTTATTTCATTATTTGGAATTATACTCCTTAGGCAAGATCTCGGGGACTTTTCTGCCCAACTGGGATTCTCAGTGAAGTGCTGGCTGATCCTTGTACAAGGCTTGAGTTTACTGTTCTTGGTAGTGAATCATTCTTCACCAGTGTCTCTGATATACTGACCTATCAAAATGGAAAAGCATTTAAAATATACCATAATTTTATATTTGTAGCATTGAAGACTTAAAGGCCTCTAGGCCTGTTAGCTAAATACAGACAATAAATTACATACCAGAACAAGAAGCCACAGAAGACGTGAGAAAAAAGTCCTGAAACACTGTAACTACCACTACCTTCCAACAGGTAACATACCTGCTGCATATGTGTCCTCTTAGAGATAATTCATGTATGCAAAACACAACAAAGAGAAGACCTCAAAAAAAAATGGAAAACCTGAAGCATTCTGAAGGATGTCAGAAACAGTAAGGCTGTAATTTTGTCTCCTGAAGACAAGGAGGAATTCTATTGTTTACACTGATAGCTCCAAAGTTTTTATTTGTGGAGGGGTATATTTTAAAGTTTTAAAATTTGTTGTATTTAACTGTAGTGTAGAGAGAAGTGTTTCAAGATGCTTGGCTTCTCAAATCATATTCATTCAGTGGTTTTCAAATATTGATATTTTCTGTATCTCTATGAATTATCTGATGGAGCTGTAGATTCTTGTATGAAGGCTGATAACCTGCTGGGATTAGGCATGTTTTGTTAGTATGCAGATTTCCAGGGTCTCAATCACATGTTGAAAATTCCTAATTAGTATTTTTGTTATCAGTTGCCATATCAACAATTATCTTTTGGGGATTTTTAAATTAACTTCTGCAAAGGAGTGGAGGTCCACTGAAGCAGAGCACATGCCATCAATGAGATTTCTGCATGACATGTATATACTTCTACAGTTGTTGTTGCTGTGGGCTTGGTTTAGTTGTTCCTTGACTCTCACTGAGTTCCTGAAACAAGTCCCACTACTCTCGCGCAGAACAGCCATGTGCAGATGCAGTCAAAAGATTTAGGTAGGAGGATACATATGATTCCTTTTTCCAATAGCATACTACCATGGTATTACATTATTAGCTGACTACTATTCAGGTCTTGATCACAGCAGAAAAGTATATTTATGCTGACAGTTTAAATAACACCATTTCACTCTAAGTCAGTTCCCCTCTTTGTCTACATTATGTACATATTAGATTGCTCCTGAGATCCCTTCTGAATCAACTAGATCTCTCACCAGAGAAAATCTGGGAATGGATTGGCAGTAACATTAATTTAGGGTCTGAGCCAATACACAGTATGGATGTGATGGCACCAAGTCTTACCCCCTTTACTCAGCCTTGTTTTTCAGTACTGTCCTAACACTCCTGAAACCATCTCACGCCCTTGTATCACAAGAGCTCTTTACTTCAGGAAAGTAACTCCTAGGACTGTGCTTTCCAAGCACAAGGGTGTTGGACTGCAAAAGAGAAATCTCATTGTCATGCTCTTTTTATGTGGAAATATTATTTCTTAAGGATCCCAGGCCAAAAGGAAGGCCACATGGAGCCAGAAGAGTTGGGTCTTTGTGACAGTGTGTAGACAGGGGAAGACAGTATTTACAGATGCAGAAATTTCCCTGGATATCTATAGGGATGGCCTCCTGCATATAGAGAAGTTGGAGCACAGACTTTTATGCTGCTAGAAATAAAAATAAATAAAAGCAAGCTAGATAAAGGTCCATGGTGGGAATATGACGGCCATGACCATGTGGGAAACAATGTGTGGACAACTGTTAAGCACAGCACAAATAACCTGCTAGAGAGACCTGAAGATGAGTAGATGCAAAGATCTTTGTGGTAAGTAGCCAGAGACCCCTTCAAATGTACACGTGGGCAGAGCACTGTAAAAGGCACTAGCTGTTAACAGTGTGTGGGCCACGTTGTGTTGTCTAGGCAGAGAAGAGGTACTGCTTCCAGGGGCAGGTCATGAGGACATCAGAGATACAGCGAAAGACTTCCCCAGCTCTCCATCCCTGTGGTGCCGTACCCAGGACTGTGTCATGGCTGTTCCCTTCCTTGTCTGCCTGCACCTTTCTATCCCACAGCTGGCAACTAGTGTGATGTGGGCAAAGGTTTCTCCTTCCAGTTGTTCCAGATTATCTGGATGGGATTTCTGACCAAGCAGCCCATATTGGGCTGTGAAACTCAATTTCTCATAGATCTGAGGTCTACATTTGAAAGCCAAGTTCTGTAGGGAGACGCAGGTGCCCCTGGAGTGGCTCACCAGGAGCCAGCAGCTGCTGAAACTATTCAGACTTGGTGGCATTTGAATTCTGTTTGGAAATCTGGAGGCTCAGCTTTGGTGTTGAGCTTCCAGAATGTTTTGTTCTGTCCTGACCCATTTTGGTCCCACTAATAAAATCTTTGTGAGTCACCAATGGAGCCAAGTAGAAGGTAAAGGGGAAACTATGACAAAGCCAAATAATCTGTCTGACTGTCTCCGTTTAGGGCTCNCTCCAAGATACAGATACCATTAGCTCAGTGACCCTGAGAGGATGATCTAGTGTGTTCACAGTGTGAATGGTAAATGAATAAGTGTCTCACTGTAGAAAGATACATTTCGTACTGACTTGAGAGTATATGCATCAAGTGCTGACTAATACATTTATCTGAAAATTTCTCTCTTGATTTCTTGAAATAAAAACATGAGGTCATACCTTGTGGAAGACTAAGTTAAAAAAAGAAGAGTTAAAGTTTATTCCCTGTGCAAGTAGAAGATCATGAGGAGGCGTCTGCAAATCAAATCTGAACACAGAAAATCCACGTTCTGGAGTTTGTTTTACATGGTTGTAGGAAAATAACTGATTTCAGTTTGTAAGATTGACCTGAGTTATAGTGGCTGTTTGTGTCTCCTTCTGATATTTTGTTGAAGCTTTGCTTTAACTTTTATGGCCAGTGGCAAAAAGAATCCTTGTGTCAAAAAATAAATTTGATCTCCTTTCCTTTTAGATAGTCTTCTCCTTTAGCAATTTTTCCAGATACTGCAAGTGAATGTAGAAAATCTCAGAAACTGCAGATTCTTTCATTTCACTGTTTGAAAAGATATGTCCAAGTCATTGGTAAGAGTCAAAATTATACAGAGAACTCTTCTTTGCTTTTCATTTACTTTGTCAAATAGATGCCTTTCCACTCTGCTGTGTCTCAGGTCACTTTAAAAATGGCTTTAATATTTGTAGCAAAGGAAAGACAGCATCAATTTTTCCCTGATAAAAGGAATTAATATATGAACTCTACTGTATATGAAATCAAGTTCCTTAAAAAAAGCTTCATGCACCTTTTTTCCCTGCAACCAATACACTTGTTTTCTTACCCACCTCCTCCAAACATACTTTTAACATCCTTATGGTTAAATCTTCAAGGAGTGGGAAATAACCACTCGGTAACCTTCCTTCATTGGTGTTCAATTGTTAATATAGCTTGGAAAATAAAAAGGTATTTGGTGGTTATAGCAATCCTTTTAAACGTTTGCAACAGAGAAGGTACGGGTTAGAAAGTACATCATGTAAATTATGTTACAGACTACTGCTACTTTTATTGGTTTTATTTTATTTCTCTTCTGTTTGCTGTATAGCAATTTTTAGAGGCATTGGCCAAGCTCTGTTTTAAACAGAGCCTATGTTGCAGCTGCTTAGAATTTCCCACTAATTTTTTTCTAATTGAAAAAAAGATTCTCAAAAATACTAATATCACAAAAAGAAGTATTTTCCCAGGTAAACTACTACTAATTTTCTGGACATATGAAAATAGATTTATATTTTTCTTGGGCTTTTTTCAGTTATTCACTGAAAGATTTAAGTGGGCAACAGAAATGCTACAATTCAAAATAGTGCCAGTGAACCTCAAAGGAACTGTACTTTACATGTCTTGAGGTCTTATTCTCATGTACAAGTATGTTGCCATTCTAGTTGTTTCTCTGCAGCTGGACTGATTTTACTGCTGTCTTACTACAAGCTGGGAGAATTTCCCAATGTAGAGGTACTGGATGTATCAGAGCTACTGCCTGTGTGCACAGCAGCTGCTTTGCACATTGTGCAGTAACCCTGGCATGGCCTGGACCCATCACACCTGCTGTGCGTGCACAACAGATCTGTGGGTATGTGTTAATCATTACCACAAGTAGCCAAGTCTATTTTTCTATGGAATTTTTAAATGAAATGGGGAAAATGAATTTGCTTTCCAGAATAACCTTAATGAAGAAAACAAAGAAACTACTTAATTTCTGACTCAGGCTGGTGCACACGTTTTTCAAATGGATCCTTTCCTATGATATTCCTGAGTATAAGAATAATGTGAATGCATGCGTTGGCATTTGTGCAGGACAAACCAGTTCAAGTCATGGTATACTAGTCGCAGTACTTTGTAGTAGTATTGCAGCTACATTGGTGATGAGAAACCTTTGGATGGTAAAGTCCTTGAACTAGAACTAGGTTCAAAGTGCAGATTTCACATCCAGAGTTCACTCCCGGTAATGTATGCAGGACCCCTGGCTGATTAGTTTTGTTAGAAACAGGAGTCAACTGCAATATCTGGATATACCTTCCTGTTTGTATTTCAGACCACATTAATGCAGCAACAGCAGTGACCAAATTTCTCAGTGCAGCCATGTCCCTAAGTTATACATTTCTTTAATGGGATACTTTCATTAGTGCCTTAGCTGATATTACTCATAAACCAACCCTTGCGCTAACAGGTTTAATCATTGTCTCGAGGCAGAGGCTTATTAGTGCAAGGTCATTCTATACTTTTTTATTTCATATATTCCCTTAGAGAAAGTGAGCGATGTCTCCAGAAAAGTCACCTACCTCCTGCCTGGCGTATCAACATCCACAGACTTGCTGCCAGCATATATGTAATGCCTCTTGGTCAAACTTCAGTTGCACCAAAATAGAGAGTTCACAGTAAAAGACAGATAAGATCAAGTCCTGAAACTTGTATATGGGATAATGTAAGCTGTTTAAAGAAATAATGATAAAACTTCTATTAAAAAAAGTGAACTGTTTATTGAAAATATTAAATCTCCCATTGTGAATTAAGTGCTTCTGAAATGCTGGATTGATAATTCTGGAGATCAAAGTCTTACACCTGGCTGACCTACTTACATGTCCCCATGGCCTTGGAGCACCCCACACCTCAAGGGTGGGGAAGTGCTCTGATTCCTTTGCTACTGTTAAGGAATTGAGGTGCAAAAAGTCAAAGTGACATATTTAAATCATATTAGAAGTCTATGCTGAAGCAGGGATTTCAGACCAGCATCTGATCTCCTTAGGTAGCAATCCAAATGGGAACTGTCACCTTTCTCCTACAGAAAAGGCAATGACAGCCAGAAAGTCTCTGATCAAAAAGCATGGGAGATTTCCCTGTTCGATCAAGTCCCTGGCACTTCAGGAGAGAAATAATGAAAAAAACAGAATCAAGACAGAGAGAGCAGTTTGAGGTGGCTGACACCAGTGGGTTAGCAACTGGACTGTGATCTAAAAAGCTTGGTTTTCATAGAATAGTAAACAATGACACTTAACATAATATTTTTTGTAATTCTTTGCCGTGTGACTATTTCTGGTTTTGGAGTGTATTTCTAATTGAATTTGAAATAGCTTGAAAATCAGGCAACAAATTCTGCTGCATCACTGTTCTCATAGCTTATGATGGGCATGTTTTAGATCAAAATATGCCAATTAAATAGAAACATGTTGGTCCCCCTGGAATTACCATTTTACATTTTCTTCCTGCCTCCCTCTCCAAGCTCCTCAGCAGAACATAGGTGGGATTTCTGGACTTCTTCACTCTTTGATTACTTACTGGACAAAGAACCAAGAAGCCAAGATTTCCCAGACCTCTATGTTCATTGCTTCCCATTTTTTTAACTCCTGGAGAATCTTGCAGAATATACTGGGAGGAATCCAGACTAAGAATCTGAGTCTGAATCAAAGATTTCTGCATGACAGAAATTGTAGTTCTTTGAGCTGAAGTACTGATACTGCTTTGTTCATTTACATCAGTAGAAAATTCAGTCCCTTTTTTTTTTTTCTGTTCTGTGCACACTCATTAACCCCAAATAACAATAAATAATATTTTTTTAAATTAAGCATAATTAATCTATCATATTTATAGCCATGTAAATTAAAGAGGTCTCAATGAATAATGTGAATCACATAATTTAAAATAAATAAATAAAAAGTGGAATAGGCAGAAAAGCAGCCAACCATATGGTTTCACCATATGCTGAAGCATACTTACTGTCTCTTATATCCTGTATTCCCTGTGAAAGCTATGTATACATGCTCACTGACAAAAAAAAACCAACAACCCTACATGAAAGAACTTTAAAGCTACAGCATCAAGTGCTCTGTGTTTGGACTTTGTAAAAATTAATGTAGTCATAATTTCTCTAATAGATGGATATCACAAAGATGGTCTTTATGGGCTTGATCACATCAGTTTTTGCATGGAAGCTCTCCCTCATTCACTGGAGATGAAGTATGGCAATCACTGAATAAGTATGAGTATTCACATGAAGGCATTTATCCATATCCTAAAGATGTTTCATATATACCTCTTTTATTCAATGGGGAGGTAGTTCTGGATTGCTTAGTGTCTGTATCTGATATCTTTTAGATGAGTTGGGGGCTATATATATGCCCAGGAAATACTTCACTTTCCATCATGGCTTTAAGGTCTGGGCTCAACTTTTGCTGCTTTATTGATGGAAAGAAAACAGAGGTACCAAGCAGTATTCATATAGCAGTAGGGCTGGTTGAAAAAGTTAAAAAAATTTTTTCATTGAAAAACATATTTTTCTTGAAGATATTAATCACATTTCTTTTTACTACAGCAAAAAACATTCTTTCAATTGAATTTCCACTGGGAAACCTTGAGGTAAGCTTTTAATTCCAATTGAGATAAAGTTTCTCTGCCTTTGTGCTACCACCATATAGCTTTTAGGTTGCACTACTATATGCTGACCTCTCCAGCTAAAGGTGATCTTCATGATGCACTCACTACATTACTTAGTGTCAACACTTAAATAATCTGTGATGGCCGTTGTTCTGTGAGAAGTGTAGCCGTTTTGATACTTTGGCCCATTCTAGGAGATAAAGATATTCTGGAGTAGCAAAATACTGTAGAGGATGGTAAATCTGTTTTTAAGTATCTCTGTTTAGAAGGGTGCCCACAGGCTCCCATAGAAACTTTTGTCTCATGAAGGATTTTGTTTGGGTATAACTATTCTGGAGTCACTGCCAGTTTATGTAAAGTAGCAGTCTTGATATTGGTAGCATAAATATCAGCATAAGCTCTTTGTTGGAACCCATGCTACTGCAGGATACTGCCACTGGTACTGAAGCTTTGGCATGTGACCGCATTAGTCAGTGGTCTGAGCTGCACAGATAAGGATGGCAAATGGGCTAAGTCCCAAACCCAACAAGAGCTGTGAGTTGCCACTGTTCCTGGAGGCAAGAGCCTGGGAGGTGACCAAACTTTGCCCTCCTCTGTGATCGTAATGCAGGTAGTGACTGCAGTCTAGGTAAGTTTTATTTCCAACACCTTTCCATCAGAGAAGTGATCCTCTATTTCTCTATGTTTACCTGATTGTTCCCTTACCATAATTCACTGAGGCAGGACTCAGAAAGCCTATATGGGTCAGTTAAAAAGTAGATACTGCTCATCATTGGAAAAAAAAATATGAAAAAGAGTGGGAAGGAGCATAAATTTGTTTCATTTTGAAATAAACAGGATGGAATTGGAATTTGAACAGATGAATTATGTTTTTATGTTCGTATCTTCTCTGTATCTGTAACAATCTCAGGAGGTTTCACATCAACATTTTGAAATCTTTTTGATAAATGCATTCACATTCTTATCAAAATTGATTTGTGTTTGGATTTCTCATCTTATACTCCAATTAGCATTTGAACTCAACACTTGAGCACAATACAATGTCTTGAGTGCATCTATTTAATTTAAATGTTTTAGATCATTACTACTGTAGCAACTGAATGCTATTTTGTTTCAGGGTGGGGGTATCAAAAGCTGATTTTACGATCATTTGGCTTACCTTGAAAATGTATTTTTTCTATAATCTACTTTCTAACTCCCATTTATGTCTTTTTAGAAATATAGACAACACTTAAGATTATGTCAGTGCTGAAGATACTGAAGTCTCAGGTTGAAACCTGAAGCAGAGCCTTTCTTTCAAAAAGGAACAGGTCAAAGGAGTTAATGGCTAATGTGTGACTTAGAGCTAATTTCAAGAACAGAATATGGAGTGATGCTGCTATTATTTCCTGATCTTTTTCTCATTCTCCTTTTTTTCTGATCTTTCCTTATGCAGAACATAGAAGTTCTTTATTAGGAAGAAAAATGGAAAAGAAAATAAACCAAGAGGTGATATCTCTAATCTGATAACAGTACAAGATATAAACATCTATACATATAGCAGTGAATTCTTAAAAAAAAAAAAAATTACAGCCCACATTCACCCAGTATTCTAAATACAAAGTTGTAGGATTTTTTCTAATTCGTCCCTAGTATAGTAAGCAAAATGGCCACTACCATGTCTGCCTGTAGCAATACCAAGAATATAGTGAACTTAAAAGACAGACTGTTCAAGGCAGATGAGATCAGGTCCCTGTGTAAAAGAGACAGAAAATCTAGAAGTTTGTCATGTCCCTTCAAACAGTAGTTGGCCACAATGAGAGACAATGTAGTCAATTTTGATCTCTGGTGTAGCTCTCTTTGTGCTGGCTCAGCTGCTGGAAAGGAGCCACAGGGTTAGATTGATCACCCTGTATGGAATACACCTTGCAAGAAAGATGTAGCATATGTTTGGCATGATGACGCCACACTATTCCCTTGATTGGGACAGAGGGAGAGGGCAGAGCACTCCACTATTCTGGCTGATCACAAGCCATCCAAAGCCCCAGTAAATTAGAGAAGCCTTTCTGAAGTGTGTTAATTTATACTGGAATGGGGAAAGACATGGACCTAGCATCGAGGAAGTGTAGAAAATTACTTTCACTGCTCCCTCTTTATTAGTCCTAGGCTGCATCTTGTGACAACTGAAAGCAATACAGGAGTCACCATGGCTAAGCCATTTTATTGCTTTGGGACTCTGCAAGATTAGGAAAATCATGACTATCCAGTTAGGATCAGAGGACAGTAGACTTCAACCATGTTATGCTTTCAAACTCTCCTGTGAAGCTACAGATTACTTCCTTTGCCTGAGCATTCTACTCCATGAAAAGGAGAGAATTACCTGTCTCTGTAATGCTCTTTGAGATCTGTGGATGAAAAGGACATATGTCAGTTATAAATTGCTGTTTGTTTCTGTCACTCACTGCCCAAGCTTTGCTTTGCGTGTAGAATTCAAGCAGCTCCTTGTTTTGCAAAGGATGTGGCTGAGGAGAAGGAGCTAGCAGTGGATTAGGATTCAGAAGAACTTCACTTTGCCACAGGCTCGCTGTGGGACTTCCATTTTTTTATCTCTCTGTGTTTCAATTCTCCATATGTAAACTAAAGATAATAATGCTCCACTTGACTTGATCTTTGTCCTATTTACTTAGTTTATAAACTTCCTGGGGGCAGTAATCATCTCTTTGTATGTATAACACCTCCCCCTGAGAATCTCAGATATCATTTAGGGCCTCTATATACTGCTATAAAATATCCATTAAATAATTTCGTTGTGGCAGGCGTTGCCAAATGGTCTTGTCTCCTTAGACTTCTAAAATTTTTTCGCAATGTACAAAAAAAGATTCAGTCTCCGACGTCTGCAAAGATTTTGCTTTTGTGTGCAAAGCTGTATGTATAACCGTAAAAAGAGACCTCACTGGGTATCAGGAACATTATACAGTCATCTTTGTTCTTGCCTAGAATGGATTCTTAAGGTAGAATTGCTTCTGGAGGATTGTTGAGTACTGGGAGTGGTAGTGGTGTGTTTCTGATCCTATTAAAATGAATCCTGAAAGTGAGAGAAGGGGGCTAAAGAAATTTGATAGACATAATAATACTTTGTACTTAATAATTNCGCGTGCCAAAAGTAAACAAATGCATAAATAATATTGTCCGTCATGCTGTTTAGGCATTTTGTTGCAGGATTAGTGCATAGGTGTAAACCACCTAGATTATCCCCAGAAATTTTTTCCTCACTACTTCTCTGAGAAGCCAATCTGCAAAATCTCTGGATGTCTAATTCTACCCAATAAATTTGACCCTTAATGGGATCAGAAGAAAGGCAGTACCTTTGGTTTGATGACTCTATGCATCTGCATTTAAATATATAAAATCTACAAGATTTCATACATTTGAATGCATAAATGTACATTCTCTCTTGGCAAAGAGAAGATAAGTCATTGAGCTCTGCTGGAGATAATCAATATCGTTCTTTCCAAACACATACCTAAATTCTAGGTAAATATAATTTCTTGAACATAGTATTTTTTTAGCACTGGATAACTCAAGTCTATGAAGGTCTTTCTGTGTTTTGTAGTATCCTATAAAAGCAGAAAAGTCAAGAAAAAATCAAATTCAGATGCTCTCAAAAGATTTCCAAGCTTTCTGATGAATTTTGAGCTTCTAACAAAATTGATGAGTAGACACATTTATTTGGATTTGTATTTTATGTGAAATCATCACCCAGCTGCGTTGTGGAGCTGTGCCCACAAGATACTAATGCTACCAAACTTAATTTCGGTTGTGATCTCTGCTAGATGAAACGAGGAGTTAATAAGTGAGTGTGAATGCTGGTCGCTCTGACACATGACATTGGCTGAGAATCAAGCCCAGGATAATTGTGACTCTTTTACTTACTTACATTTTTGTCTTAGAAACAAATAAACACAGATAAATTTAGGGAAAATTTTGACTGTTATAGTCAAGATGAAAAAGAGGAAAATGATTATGTGAGGACAGCAGAAACTGGGCTGAAGAAGATGCTCAGCAATCAAATCTGCCATTTTTTCCTGTTTTCTCCTTCCTCCCCTCCCCTGCAGGAAAATTGCCCTCTCCCCTGTCCCTTAAAATAAAGCTCTTTTTTTTTTTTTCCCTTTCTTTTTGGTGGTTGCAATAAGACAACTCCAATGAAAGTGATTGTCGTGAGATAATCACACCTCTGGGGGTTATAGGCGTCTGGCTATGATTCATAAAATCCCTCAGGATTGATTCCCCCTTTCCCTCCTCCTTAAGATAACCACACCTCCTGCTGTGTTTTATGACTTGAGAAATGCAGGTTTTGTGATTGTAATGTACAGATATTATTTACATTGAGTTATTTTGTTTTATTGCATTGTGCATTTAAAAGAACCAAAGGTGTTTTACTTCTCATTTTTTAAGTTCACTGTCAAGAACAAACAAGTGGCTGATGACTTCTTCAGAATATTCCCTGAGCATCCATCCCTGTCTGTGCACCCTTCAACCTGAATTGATGACATGTGCTGACCCTTCCCTTCCCTTCCCTTCCCTCTGGCCGAC
>VYZX01001379.1:56621-73218 GCA_013401335.1 Brachypteracias leptosomus
CCGTGTGTGAACCTGAATTGATGTGATGTCCTGACCATTCCCTTCCCTTCCCTTCCCTCTTTGATGTATGCTGTATAGTAACATTATTGAAACATACAATGAGCACTTCCTTTTTTGATGCATCCTGTACCACATCTTAACACTTAAATTCATTGATTTATCCTAAATACACTTCCAAACGTGCAAAAAAGCTCTAGAATATATGTGGCCAACTGTGCATACACACAAAATCATGAAATAATTTGAACAGCATCCTATTCTGCTTGTAATTTCTCTCCATTTCTACTAATTGTGAGAGTCAGAAATTAAAAATGCCTGCTTTCTTCCAGTTTTTACGTGTATGTGGATTTTAGAACTCACTGTAACCAAAGATAGGGATAGTTCAAAACAAGAAAAGCAGCAGATTCTGTAGTAGGAACTGCTGAAGACTTGGATGGTTTTATTTACACATATTTTATTCTAAATTTAACTCTGGATCTTGACATTTAGAATTATGAAAGTGTTAACATCTCCAGAAAGATTTTATTGAAACACAAGGCACATTCAGTGCTTTCTTAGGCATTCCTGCTTCTTCCTGAATTTAATTCTTTTTAACTCTGTTGGTTAAAATCAGATATGGCTTACAAAAAAACCAAAGAGTCAATCACTTTAAAAGTAATTAAAAGCATACAAATTTAGATTGAAATAGCAATGAAGAAATAAAGGGCAAGGGAGAGATTTAAAACATGGTATTAGTATAGTGCACTTAGTGCACTGTAAATGATTTGCTGCTTCTCAAATTCCCTGACAAGGTGAGTGAAACTATTCTAAGAACACTATTATCTAGAGACACCTTTGAACTGATCTATCCTGAAGAATAACCCCCAGAAAGATAAGGTGAGGAGGAAGGAAAAAAAAACCACCAACAACAACCCAGAAAAAAAACCTCAACAACTTTCATATGTTTGTTGGCCACACAGCACAGCTCCGACTTCTGAACATTTTTCCCCAATTATTTTTGTAAAGTATTGATCGCAATTTAATTTTGCAGTCCCAACATGAGAGGCGCTTCATGCTGAAATGTCTCACAGGAGATTGTAATCAGGGTCTAGCCTGAAGGTGAAGCACTAGTACATAGGTTTTACTCTATTCCTCCACTCTTCATCAGTTCTGGGATTGGAGCAGAGGGCATTCTCAGGCAGATTAATTTTTGACGATGGGATCGATGGAAGATGTTTTTTCCTCCTGACATTGAGTCATCTAATTTGCTGTTTATCTTTGGCTTATTGAGTTTCAAGCATTGTTAAATCATACCTTTCAGCTGTTTAATTTCAGATGTGAATTTTGCATTCCCCTCTTGTACTTTGGCATAACTCTTTTACCCAAAATGAGCAGGGTGATGGGCCTTTTTTGACACTAGGTTACTGCTTTCAAGTCTGTTAAGTACTCCAAGGTAATGTTATAGTACTTTCTAGCCTTTTTTCTTTGCTTGTGGCCATAGATCAGGTCATCTCTAGGGAAATCATTACTTGCCATCATTATTATCCCTAGCACCTTCATCTATTCTCCCTTGTTTCCTGACTCCATTGCTTGATGAAGTGCCTACTTGTGAGGACACCTTTAACTCAGGCCTAATAATTAACCCCTTCATTGCTCAGGCTGATTCATTTTTTGTTCCCTTCCTCAGTAAGTTGTGATCTATGAATTTAGCTTTTGGAGCAGCTCATAATAACAGCTCTCTGGACTTGCCTGTAAAGATCTTTTCTTGACAAGGCTGTAGGTTTTTCCCCCTTGATTTTTTTTTAGTAACAAATAAGCATTTTACCAAATATATTGCTAATCATAAAAGGCTTCCACTCAAATGAAAATCGGCTTTATTTAACCTTTGCTAAAGGGTGTACATTATTGCTTTACATTTCATGGGGAATCCCCTAACCTTGGCCCTCTGAACAGTCTATGAAGTATTCTTGCAATTTTTAATTTTTACTGACTCAACATACATGCATATAATTACAAATATTTGTATATTGTGGTAACCAGTGAAAAGCGGCTAGAAGCAATAAGTTATTTTCTCATGGGAAGTTGCTAAACTATTATACATCACACAAACTCCAAACAGCCAATTTGTAATAATCAGAAATATTTTCATTGTATATGGTCATTATCTTAGATTCTAGGCCACGAAGGGCTAGCTTGTGTACTATATGATGGTTCAAAGAGACATTATGAGGAGTCTGCTCCTCCTGTTCAGGAGCTCAATGCGATCGGTGCTTTCATTTCTATCATGTATGTGTAGAGTGTTGATCACAGTCACAGCACCCCTATGAATTCCATAGGAAGCAAATGGTTGAGTCACGCCAGTTCTTATTTCTGCCCAAATCACCCTGGAAATGACCATACACTTCAGCTTGCTGCGTGACTGTTGGGTTCTGCTAAGGCAACAAGCCACCACACCTCTCTCTTACAGCCTGTGACCATGAGATGTAAATATGCTGTAGGGGAGTTATGAGTGCTACCTCAGTGATGCGCGTTGCAATTCAGAGCTGTTCTATGGAAGTCTTAGCTCCTGAAGAAACATACCAGCTGTCATGTATGCCTAATTTTGCTCACACCTCTGCTAATCTAACCCACAGTTACTTGGAGGAGAAAGGCATCTAACTCCTAGTTGTGTCATTGATCCCCTGTTGCCTGTTGCCTGCTCAACATCTTCATCTGGCCTTTTGATCCTTCCCTTTGATCCATTCTGGTCCTGTAGTCCTTCATAATAGTGTCTCTACCAAAGCAGCAGCTGGAGGAGTGTGCCTGCCCCTTGGCACACAGCCCAGTCACCAGTGACCAAACAGAGTTGTGTCATGGGCAAAGGACCCCATAGGCACATGCAGTCTGTATGTGTATACATGAATAAATATATATATACACACACATATTACACATATTCATAATGGTCCCCCTACCTTAAATAAGATGTTCTGTCCTGTTTCTTCTGGCTGTTTCTTTCTGCCCATTTTAATTCATATAACTTCCAAGTTTTCAGCTTTTAGGCAGAAGACTGTCCATTTCACCTTTGAAAATCTCAACTCACCCTGCCTGAAGTTTGAGTAGAAAATATTTTGGCCAATTTATGTGAGAAAAGTTTTCTATATACTTTCATTTTTCACAATGAACTGACATTTCCATACTTTAAGGTACTTAAATTTTTAAGAGGAAGGTTTTACTTGGTGTTTTCCATATAATAAAAATGAAATGCTGATGAAACCCCCAAATGCTAGTTTAATTGATATGTTCAATGAAAATCTCATAAAGGTAGTATTAAACTCACTGAAATGTTATTTTTATGGTGAAATATAAAATATTAGTTTGCACAGGATCTTTAATATAAATATATTAATATTTTATGCTTCTTGGAAAAGAGCTGTGCGTACACAAGTATAAAACACTGCGTAGGGGATGAGATGTTCCGGGGCAAAAATTTAGCTTTTTTTTTTATTTATAAAGAACACTGTATTTGGAAATTAGAATATCACAGCTTGAAGCGATATCAAGCTCCATGGTTTCGGCTAGTCTTTAACTTTTGGAGGTCTCAACAAGACTTAAGATGAGGCATGCTTTGTCTCACTTTTGAGTGCCTACATTATACCCATGTTTTGAAGTAAGTGGTGCATCCCAACTGTTTTGCCAAGCATCCATCCTTTGGGCCCTGCTGTGTGTACAGCTTCCCTAATGCCACCTTTCCCAACTGCTCACTGCCAGCAGCAGCTCCGTCCCTTCATGGCAGGGGAATGAAAGTAGCTATAATTACTGTCTGCAGGTGTAAATGCTTGCTCCCTTGCCCTGAGGGAACTGAACCATAGCCATGATTAAAGGTAGTTAGCAATCCTTAATGACTACAAACATGCAGAGCTGATAATTACAACTACTTTTCATTCCACCACCAGTGAGGACTGACCTACTGCCAAGCAATAAACTTTCTTAAGTTTTATCCTTTTCTTTTCAGAATTCAGTTATTTATTTATTTTTGGGGAGGTAAGATTTTTCCTAATCCTTCTTGATCCTCTTTGGATTTGTGACTGATGGTATGAGAAAGACTACTGTAAGGGATCTGATAGTAGCTGCAATAGGGAGAATAGTGGGTAGAGAGGAAGTCTGACCTGGTATGGTGACTTTCTATATTCATTTTGTGCTAGTCGTATCAATTCATACATTACTTTGATGTTATCAAACCTGTGAAACTCTAGCTAATGTTACTTTTCACATGTTAAAGTCAATTAAGAGCCTATATACCTTGCTACTTGATGGCCTAAATGGTATCCACAGTAAGAGTCAGTCATTTGATTATTAAGCAAATTAGGATGTTCCTATCATTAGGCTCTGAGGCGGCCTTCTCTGAAAAAGACAGATGTGCAAGTTCCATAAAATGCTTATCTATAAATCAGTTGCATTCAAATACAATTCCCTTTGAAGATATGGGTAAAGGACAGAGTCATTGAAACTGGAGGATTTTTTGTCCTGCAATAAAAGACACCCCTCCCTAAACCCGCAGCAAATGGTTTCTGGCAATCTAACCATTACCTATTTTCCCAGGGGACACATCGTTCAGAGGGTCTACTGTCACCTATGTAATCCCCATCTATGACTGTTGCCACAGAAGTGGCAATCTTTAAAACTCATTGAAATCTTTTCTCTCTGCCTTCACAAAAGTTAAAGGCTAATTAAGAAAATGCAAACAGGAGCTGCTTCTGAGCTTTCAGTAACAACAGATTATAACAAGAGGAACTGAAGAAGTGGGCATGCACTTAGTCCCTCTGGCAAAAGAAAACCAAACTAAAAACCATGATCTTTTTGGCATTTAAAAATTATCCTTTCTTCCTTTCTATATTGTAACATATAAACCCTCAAATCAATAATGCAGAGCCACCATTAAAAACGAAGTACTACAGGATGCTCCAGTCCAAATATCTCTTAACTGGCTCCAGAGGGGCAGAGTCATCCCTGGTCCTCTTCAGCTGGAGCAATTTTGACCAAGAGGTGAGGTATCATGTATGGTAGCAAAGCAAAGCCAGAAAAAAAAGGAGTGGAAAGGAGATTTCAAGGTTGAAATGTCTGTACAGCAGACTCTTTCAAGGCAGGCATAAAATAGTCAGGAACTTTGGCATGATTCGTATTTTTGACAGAGTAGAATTGAGTTCAATACTAGACTAAAGATTTGGTCTGCAAATAATTATTGTATGTGATCCCACTGTTGGGGAATTTATTTCTTTAATGATAGATTGTGGGATAATCTTGTGTATTTGAGGACAATTCTGTACAATGTGACCCTGGAAGAAGCAGGATATTTACCATTTACCTCTATTTACCATTTACCTCCATAAGGGATTCCCATGAGTTAGGTTATTGTGGATATTGACTTACGTGATTTGGGGGAAACCATTTCACCTCCTTGATGATGATTCCTCCCTCACCTTTCCTCCCTATTCTTTCTTGTGTTAAATCTTTGTGCCTGGAACTTTTTTACTGGTGACAGAATAACACAAACATCCATTTTTGGGGGGGTCCTCTGCTTATGTAAATTTATTGCTACAAGTAAATAGTACAAATATAAAAGTCTGGGGAGAAAAAAAGACCAAAACAAACAATGCCACATGCTCCTTTAGCTAATTTATCTGCTGTCTAGGTAATTTGGACAATATCATACTTTTGTTTTCTGTCTGGAAATAAATACAAGACTGGACTGCACAGCCTATGTTTTTAAATGTGAAAATCATGACCATTAAATCTGTGATTTGAAAATGTGTCAGCAAAAAGCAGAAAGATATGGATATGTTCTGAGGGTTACTGCCTTAGGATCAATTGAAACAAGCAGATCACAACAGTGAAACAAGCAGGGCACAACAGCAGAAAGAGTAAGCAATTGCAGGTGCAAATATGCCTGGGGCTTGTCTAACTTCGATTAAAATAAAAAGTTTGATAGCACTAATCATTTCTGTCCCTTTGCATTTTAAACAGCCACTGCCATTGCCTAAGCATTTTAACTGCATGCTGGCAGGTTGTGGGCTTGCTAGGAAGAGACGTCAGGAAGGGTGATAAAGGATAGAAAGAAGCAGAGGTGCAAACCTGCATTTTCAGGAGAAAGGGTCCAAATGAATATCTAGAGGTCAAAAATGGAACAATTACAGGTCTCCAAGTTTGCACTGGTGGCATGTCTGTCTGGGCTGAAAGGGTCAAAACCCCATTTGAGAACCCATGAGGCATTTAAGTGGGCTCTGACAGACGAGCAAGACTGGACATAGTGCTGCATATTACCCCCTTCTCCCCAGCAGCCTGTCCCTCATCTCTGCCTCGTATTACCACAGAGGCCAAATATGACAATAGTGGGCAGGTGTGTGCCAGTATCTCAGTAGCCCCGTTCATGCTGCAGTGCCTTACTGTCAACCCACCTTCACTCATGGCTTAAGCTAATGGGCTGTCTGTGGTGTCCTGGGGGTAGAGGACTGTGGGATTATGTCAGAAGAGTTTGCTAGGGCCAGAAAAAATCTTGAACTGCTACAGTAAAGTCTGTCAGAGATTGGTTTTGATATATTTTCATTCACTTGCTTGCCTAAAGGGTAAGATTAGGGCTACTAAAAGTCAAATCTCTTATTTTTGTGTTAATCTGATCATTTTTGTATATAAGTTCTTGCTGGGTTGCTCTGCTGCTTGTAGAAATAGATTTTTTTGCTCTTCAGACGTGTGTGGATTAGTAATACCTAACAGACTGAAGTCTAATTGGAGAGAGACATATGTGCATACAGGAGAGAAGCCTCAAGGAAGAACATTTTTCAGTGTCTTTAAGAGAGATCAGGGGACATGATAACTTATCAAAGTTTCCAACTCTGAAAATCTACAGCCAAATTTTGACTGAGGTGTTGAGTGAAAGTCAGTTTGCTGTGGCTTGAGCTGGCTTCCAATCAACTTATTCTGAGACCTTCTGTAACACGCTGTGTGCTTTGACTAGCTAAAAGGATTAGCCAGGGCTGTGGCAAGCGATTGATATAGAATGACAGAGGGCTGCCTCCTGCTATCCGTTATTCTTCCCATAGGTAAAATCCTATCTCTGCTGCTGTTACCAGCAACGCTTCTTTTGATTTTAGTGAGAATGGATCTGATTTATATGGCCCTTGTGTATGATCAGAGATGTATCCAAATCAAGTCTCTGTAACTGATTTTTGGTCTCTCTGAATTAGTTAACTAATTGTGAACAATAACAAAAGAAAGAGCAAATGTCAAAGTTCAGATTTTCCAGGTTGGGGCTGGAGAGAGAATAACATGTGGATATGGAGGAAAAATTGGATTTAAACAGGCTTTATTTTTTTCAGGGCAAGAGCAGAAGTTGTGTCTATGGGTGATGCTACATAGTAGAAATACTGTTCCAACAGAACTAAATCATCTCTTTGGGTAAGGTAGAGCCAGGTGAGAGAGCAGGTGTAAAAAGAAGATTTGTTATGCTGGCTACTCTTATGTACTCCAACATGTTTATTCCTGTTGCTCTTTGTCCATAGTAAGTCGGACACAGAGGACACACTGACAATGTAGTATGGGCTCAGTTTGTTTGGTTTTCTTTTTTTGCAAGGGGCTATGAGGAAACACAGCTGTATCAGGTCTGAAGGCACCATCTCTTTAAATTACAGTTGCAACATTTTCTTCTTCTGTGAATTTAGCCTCAAGGATCTTATTCACTCTCTCTTTCAGATCTTTCAGATCACATCTCATCCACTTCTGCTTTGTGTAATCAACCAATTAATAATGGCTTGAGAAGCTGGCAAGGATAATTAGCATACACTTTGTAGAAGAATAATTGTGGATGTGAAAATAAATTGTATAGATTGTAATTGTTTTCCTTTGCTCTCATTCTTTTGCACCATATTAGTTCTTGTAGTACCTCAGGGAAAAATATAATGTAAGATGGCCATTCCAGGTCAGACCGAAGTTCTCATCCAGCCAAGTGTCTGACAGGGACTATTAAATGTGGTTTGGAGGTGTGATGAGAAAAAGTAAAGGCAGAGCAATTATTTTCCCAGTACTTCTCTAGTATCCAGTAATTAGTGTTTTTAGACAATATCTAAGCTAGAATTTGTATATATTGCTGTTCCCCTATTTAGCTATTTTATATGCTTGGCTGGTGCTGTTGCAAAATCCCACAATTACTACCCTTACGGATCCTGTGACATAGAAAAGTGGTGTATTATCTCCACGTTATGGATTTTGAACTGAGGAGCAGAGAGACTTGAAATGCCACCATCTAAAAATAGATTAGAGCTGTTACAGTTCATTAGCACAATAAAAACTTTGGAACAAATTGATACCCAGCTTGTCCTTAAAAATTCAACCTCTCTATAAACTTCCTATTGCAATACTACATGATGAGATAAGGGTGACTGCAACCCTGAAATTTTATGATAGTTCTGTATTGCTTCACTTTCCCAGTAAATGCCAGCAGCACAGTCCTATATAGTATGACTTCAATTACACAGAGTTGCTTCCAGATGACTTTCAGACTCCAAGATCAGGTAGCCCCAATTAAAGAAGGAAAGGTGTATGGACATGTGGGATGTTCATCAGAGATTTGTAGATTGTTTAGAAGTATTTTCAGGTTGTTGAAAATGTCAATAGCTCGTGCCACTATGACATCATACTGCTAAAATAAGTAACATGTAGGTTAGAATGACTTTGAATGATAGGTGGGAGAATATATGCCTGAAGGCCTAAGATGATAGTAGGCAATATGCAGGAGATCTTTTATCAGTTGGACTCCATTGCCTTGACACAGTCCTGCTGTTTTATCTGTGGAAAGTTTTCAGTGCTCTGTCCTGCTTAGTTAACTTGTGGCCCTCTCTATCACTATTATTTTAACTTCTTGAATTTACTAATGTGTTCGTCTTCATACTGCTTTCAAGGTGTAATGAGAGCCTAAGCACTATATTCTAAGTGGACAGAAAGATATAGAGGGTAAGTGGATTCAGGTGTGTGCTGCTGCTACCACAATGTCTAACCTTCAAGTGCTTGGCTCCAGGGTTGCCATGTGCCCTTGGTGAGCAGATTAACTAAGCTTGACTTTGAAGAGAGATGTGTGCCTTGCATCCTGCTCATTTCACAAGCTTGCATCCCTGTCTCCACTGGAACTTCATAGTTTGGGAACCTTGCCTCCAGGTAGATCTTCTAGCTGGCCATAGAAAACACAGAAAAGGTGGATACCCTTTTTTTTAAGAGGGCTTTCAGGAGAAAAGAGTGAAAAGGTCTATTATAATGCTCAAAAAATAAACTGAGATGAGTGGCCAAAGCAGATCTTTTCCGTACTGCTACAGTTTTAGTGGTGATATTTTATCATTTACACCATAATTGAGAGACTATAGGAACAAATGTGAGGCTGTCATTCTAAATTAAAGACATTTGTTAGGCAATTTATCTTGCTTTATCTTTTTTTTTTTTTTTTAGTTAATATACATTCATTGTCCCAAGGCTACTCTACTCCAGAAAGGCATTTTGTGCAACGAGTACTGAAATGCTCTGCTTCAACTTCAACAAAAAAATCAAAATACTTTTATATCTATTGCTACATTATTGTTGTTCAGAGTTCATATGTTTGGGTAACTGTGTGGCATCTGGTTTGCATACCTGGATATTGTACTGCAATCATGAATGACTAATAAAGCTATGTAGTTTGCTTATGTATTTTATATAAAAGGAAAGTCAAAGTTTATAGTGAGATTTAAATCCTGATATGCCTGTTATCTTCATCTTGGCATCTGTTTAGAAATAGCATCAAGACAGGGGAACAAACTTGTCATCTCATTATCTTCTAATTTGAATTAAAAACACCTCTAAATACTTGGCCTTCCAATGTAGCTCTTTCTTGTTATTTCTTAATGGCACAGCGTATCATATTGTTAAATGTAAATTGCTCTTGGCTAGTTTTTCAAAGTAATTTGACGACATAGTTTGATTTTGCTCTAACACAATCTAGAAGCTGTTTCCCAGTAGTGGGACAAAGGGAATGCGAAGAAACTATTATACAGAATTCCTTGCAATTTGCTCCTTTTTTACACCTATCATATTTTGCTTAACTATAGCAATTTTCCTAGGTTCAAATGCTCTACTTACAGGTATTCAGTAATCACACGAACTGTACGGATTTCATACATTAGAAGAGACTTTGCTTGGAATACTAATGTAACATGCTTTAAAATAATGCAGTGAATCCCAATTTGGTTTTGATTGCAATAATCTAGAGTCAAATGTGCAAACCCTCGCTAATTTAAGTTGATTTTACCTTTATCACTTTGTATATTACATGATCTAGAGCCACACAAACAAAAGTTTGTTTGGACTTACCGTGCTTTCCTTTTCGGAAAACAGAATTCTTTTTAATTAAAAACACTTTTAAAAAATCAGTATGTGTAATTGCTAACACCTGCTATGTGTTACTAACAGATGTTTCTTACTTACCTAAGGGAACTGTTATAATTACACTATAAGCTTATTGGAATGGCATTTAACCAAGATAGTTTAGGAACTTTAGGTGGTGACTTTGTGTTCTTTAATTCATCTTTCCTCTAAAAAACTTTTAAAACCCTTAAAACAACCAACCCTCCTCACTCACCTCCCCAGCTCATATTCACCAAACACAGTTCACTTCAATCAAGCTTTGGATGTTTGGCCTCGCCTTGTTGCTTGGTCCATCCCTGTGCATCAAGGAGGAGTAGCACTGGAGCCTGTCTTGACAAGGCCCAGGGTAGGACAGTTGGGTGATCTTACAAGTCATGCTAATAGTGGGGTTTGAAGAACGCAGGCTTGCAGCATGATCTTGGGCAGCCCGCTTAATCTCTCTGCCTCTGTATTCTCTGTGAAATACCAGCAACTTGGCTGGTTAGGAGCCTAAGTCAAAGTTGGTTAACCAGGACTTTGAGATCTTCAGAGTAAAATAGAGGTCAGTATGACTAGTCCTGAATGTTGTCCTGTCACTAAGACCTTGCAGTCCAGAGGTGGGCTGGCCTTGTGGGTGCTGCAGAGGTCTGCTGGCACTGCAGGTTGCAGGAGGTATGGTGGATTCCTGCATCTTCAGACTCGACTGCAGAGCAAGGCACTCTGCGTTCTCCCTCTGCATCTTCATTTATGAAACTAATCACACAATTACCTGCAGGCATGTGTTAAATATGACACTGGTCTCTGCAAAATAATGGGCCAATTGCAAACAATGAATAAAGAGAGGCAGCTCCATTTATAACTGCTGTTTCAACAGAGCTGTGTTGTAATCAAAGTGATCTGAGGGTGACTCATTAATTAATTGATGTTCTTTTTTATTATGTGCTATTGAGTTAATGAGTAATTTGTGCTAGATAACTCTCTGAAAACACTGATTACGTGAGATATTTTCTGGGGCTTTCATACCAATGACATGCTGAATAGGTGGAAGATGGTATTTGCTTATGTATACTCATTATTAGCAGGTTCAGGATGAATATAAATCAGCAGAAGGACATTTTAAAAGGTATTAGATACATGCAACCCTTATTTTTAGGCTTTATACAGATACTCTTCAGCTTTTAATGCCTTAAATAGTATTAAAATCACTTCCTTTATAATACTTCTATCACCCACAATTGGCAGCTTCTAGAAAGGGTGCCTACACAAAAGAATTTTACTGGGAGCACATTTGTGCTAATAATTACCTTGCACATATTGTATTTTGGTTTCTTTTTGTAAGGTACTGAACAGTAAACAGGTTTGGTCTGCATCATTGGACTGAAGTAGGAGAAATGTATTAAGTGAATATGTAATTGGCGTTTTTAATCTAAAGTGGTATTTAAAAGAATAAAACCACTGTTCTTATATACAGTATGCACTTCGCTTTCTGTAGTTTAAGTTGTTAAAGCTTTTGCTTTATTGAAACCACAACATCGCCAATGCCATAGGAGTTTTTTATTCATTAAACAACAAATGGCTAAATTGATAATTTAGTCTGACAACAGCAGCACGGTGGAAGCTTTCAGAAGAATCAGCTAAATGTATAAAATTATACCCAGCAATCACTACAGACCTTCATTTTTGACAAGATTTGTTCTAGGTACAGGTGACTGTAAACTACCTACTGCTGAGAAAATTATAAGAAGCTGCTGTATATTACGTTGAAGAAAGAGTTTTGAAGTACTTTGTCTGTACAGGCAAAACCTTGCCACAGTCCCTGTTTGTTTCTTTTCCCCATAGTCTCTCTTCTCATTGACCACTTTTCAATCTGTTTTCCTCAAGTCATTTTATCTGTAGGCAATTAGGAACATTTGAGAGGTTGCTGGATCATTTTTCTTTATTTACATTACATAAGCATAAATTTGAGCATTTTGGGAGGGCAGGAAGAGGCAAGAAGGTGTGCTTAAAAAAACCAAAACAAACCCAGAAAATATGTTAAACAAGATAAAAACAGTTATGAAACATCAACTTTTAGCCCTGGTCACTGTTTCTGCAGAATCCAGGCTCTCTTGATACATTACCAGTCGTGGCAGGCAACAGACACAGCAGCATAGGGTTGGCACAGGAGCTTTCTACAGTTGAAAATAAAGGTTTGATAGTGTGTACTTTTCCATGCGGCTTAAAACCCAGCAACCCAAGAATAATAGATTTTTTAAAATTATTGTTGTTAGTTTTGTCTGGCTAAACTTAGAGATTTGTACAGATAGTGACAAAATACTCTAAAGATAGGAGATACAAGTGGAAGCATTCCTGCCTCGCAAATGAGCATACACTGAGCAGTGGTCACTAGCTGAACATTTTGCTGTATGCAGATAGAGCATGTTGACACATACAGTGATGGAGAAGGAAATCTTAGGTAGATAACTAAAAGCAACCCAAAGGAATGGTCTAAGCCTCTGTCAAAAAGATCAATAAAGCAGCCTGGCAGATAATTTCTCTTCAATATTGTCTTATGATATAATACTTTATTGGAGTTGTAAATGTTTCCATTAAATATTTCAACTCCCAGTTATTATTTTAACAGCCAGGCAAGATGGAAGTTTGAAATACAGGAAAATGTGTAATTGATCTTTGACCTACATCAAATCCAAGTTTATACTGTATCCTCTACATACAGATTTTAGATATGTATGTAAGATATATGAGCTTAAAGTGCTCAAAGCAATGCTGTACCATTGCAGCACTTCAAAAAAGAATATCAGCATTTCTTTATCTTTATATCAATTACTATTGATAAAATGGTGAGATTATTTTTTTCTCCATAGCAGGACCATTCTCATTTTCCCTGTTTTGAGCATATGTCACAAAACACACAACATGCACATGGCATGTAACAATAAGCCACTATTTTCCCATTCCTCTCTCTTCATTTACCCCATAGAGAGCTGAGATGTGGCACTTTGTGGTAATGAGAGAGTACTTCAGCATTTACAGCTCTGGCGTGTAGTTGCCTTCATCCCCCAAAAAAGCCTTCCACAGGCTTAGCTGGTTTTGGTGCTCTCCCACCTCAGATCTGTGGTTACCTACTGCACATACAGATGCTCTTCTTCTCCCAGAATGTTCTAATGCTGCTAGTAACATTTGCATGCATAGCTCTTGGCTTTCTGAAGAGCCAAAAATGCTTTACAAAAGCAGTGTATGCATTAGCCCCACTTGGCAGGCAGGGACAACTGAGGCACAGAGAAGTTGAGTGACTTGCAAGTCAAAGACAGAATCAAGGTCCCTTCTTTCCTGTTCCCCATCCCTATTTCTGAACCAGGGATTTCTATTAAGTCTGTAGTCTACAAGTGGAAAGCGGAAGAGAGAGCTTTCTGGCTTACTACTGAAAGACACAACAGAGGCTGGAGGATAAAATGGAAATTGGCATCAAAATAAGATAATATGATTCTTCCCTTTCTGGCCATCCTCACCTTCGTGGAAAGGACAACTTGTTTATTGCACTTGAAGTAGATCTGGAAGAGCCTAATAGTACCTCTGACATCAACTGCTTCATTATCCCAAAGACATTAAGGGACTGTGGAAGGAAGTGGATGAGAGACATGCTCAAGGTTAGGAAGGAAGACAGTTCACAAAATAGAGCTAAATTTAATTTGAAAAACTATGTGGAGCTATTTCTTCTAATTATCAAGAGCAGCCTGAAGAGTTGTTGCATTTTTTACTGGTCCCATATGAGTCAAAGTCAAGTTTTGTGAGCCATGCTTATTTTTAAAAGGGTTCACAACCAGAACCAAAACCACACTGTAACAATAGTCACTAGAACTAAATATCCATTTCAAAGTTAAGCCACTGTGCAGTGTACTCCAAACCAAACGCTAGAGGAATTGCCCCACTGCATTACAAAGGTTTTTTTCCCCATACCCAGGAAAAACATGTTGAAACTGCATAACAGGACAGGAAGAGCAGGGGAGGACAGCACTCAACTTGAGTAGAGGTGAGGGTTCTTAGTCTAAATAAAAAGAAGAGCTCAGCTTCATAGTAACATAGGATATAATGGGTTTCTTTTCTTTCTTTCTTTTTTCTTTATTTTCTTGGTGTTTTTTAAATGCAGGCTGTTTCCCCAATGAGCTAGAATACAGTGGCAAAGAGAAAAGAATTAAATATGCATTTAACAACTTTTTAGACATTCATCCTGCTCTGTCAGGGGCATGAGCACTTAGGGACATCCTGCTGATGCAATAGCTTCATGGCTTTAAAAATAGAGGTCCACCTCTCCTAGAAAATGGACTGATTGCCAACAGTAGCTGTTAGCAGTGACTCCACCTCTGTCAAAAGGATTTTAATTGCCAGTATTGATGGGACAAACCTGTAGGATATTGTCAGGGACAGCAAAGTACCTGTGCAGTGGAGTGTGGTAGCTCTCACTTTCTGTATTGGTATTTCAAAGTTTTGCCCCATCCACATCAGCATTTAAAGTACCTTCACCATTCACTGAGGTGGGTAATTAGTAACCACTCACTCTCCTAATTGTCAGCTCAGGGTCATTTCCTTAATGTAAATAGACCCTCAGAGGGGCCTGTTTATAGTGCCTTCTACTTTCACTTTTTTTCCAGGGTTTTTTGAGGGGACAGCCCCAGAAAAATTTAGGGTTAAGCCCTGATTAAAAAAAAAAGAGGAAGAAAAAAGGGAAAGAGAGAGAGAGAGAGACTCCTCAAATCTTAAGAAATTATTAAAATGTATATAATCAGAAGTCCTCTCCCTTTCCTCTCCCTGCAACTCAAATGATTTCAGAAAAATAACACATATATTTTATATATATATATATATATAAAATAAGATACCCAGAGGCACCGGTTTGCATTAGGGGTTAATTTCCAGCTAAATTAAAAATCAAATCCAGGCATTTTGAATGCCTAAGGGGCACAAAAGCAGCACCCAAAATCATTAACTTTCACACCTTTTATAATATATCCCAAACCGGTCAGATTTGTTTTTCAAAACTTTGTAGTAAAATAAAAGTGCTCTTTGAGGAAAATCTATGCAATTAAACAGCAGATGCTTAACCCCTGAAAAATAGAGGCTTATAACAGAAGTGCTGATAGACCCTTAACCACAGCATCATTAGCAAGCAGGTGCTGCTAGAGTTACTAGTTTTCTAAATAGTTTTAATGTAAACAGTATTCTTAAGCTCTAAGCGTAGCATAATGGTTGGGATTTTCTCTTTAATGCTTTTTACTAGAAAGATACAGCTCATTTAAAATAGCTGGTAGATACAGAAAGCATAAATATACAGTAAGTTTAGACACTGATTGTACTAAATGCAACAATACAAAGAAGCAAACAGGAACACAAATGGTAACACAATAAAACTGTATTACATTTGTGCTTCAAATATTACAATACATTATATACAATAGTCCAAAATAAACATCTCATGCCAAATGACACAAAAAGAAACAAAATAAACCAAACAAACCGAAAACCCCAAGAGCAAGCAAAAAGAATCCAGCTTTATGTACAGTACCTTTTTAATTAACATTCAACTCTGAACTGGAGCAATTTTCACTACATACAGATGCAGTCCGCCTTTTATTTCACGCAACCATTCTGTCTCCCTATATCTATGCTATTCAGTAGGTTCCTGTGTCATTTTGTATATACATGTTGAGCAAAAAAGATAAAAGAACATAGTGCTTTGTATTCTTAATGATGTGGTATCAGATCAGCGAACCTGGGGTGCATAACCTTCTTTCATTAAACCCTCCTCATAGTCTGTCTGGCACAGAATCATGTTGTTCTTCAGGAAAAATTTGTCTCCAACGCAAAATCTGAAATTACAACAATAAAGAAAAAAAACCCCTGTAGTTTCAGGATGAATGATGTGATATGATCTTACATGTAAGGATTGTACAACAAGTGTTCACGATTTTTCTGTACTGACCGCACAGCTCACATAGCAGCCTGTCGCAGCACACACAGACAAGTGTGCACGCATGTGGAATCCCAGCAGAGGAATTGCTCTGGTATCAGAATTAATCCTGTGCTTTCAATAAAATCTAGTGCATTCAGGCACTTTTGCTTCCCCAGCCAAAGACTTCATTCAAAGTCCACCGAAGACTGTGGGAGTCTTGGATCAGGCCACTAACGCAGAGATAAAACAGAATAAATATCCCAGGCTACTGAG
>VYZX01001379.1:73365-83365 GCA_013401335.1 Brachypteracias leptosomus
GTTTGTTGTCGGGCGAGGGTGTGGGGGGGGGGGGGGGAGTGATAGAGGGACTAGGGGTGGGCACTGGGCACCCAGCCAAGGTAAACCGACCACAAATATAAGAAGGCTCTTCAATGACACCCCCCCTCAACCCTTCCCCCGACAAAGCCAATCTTCTTGAAGATACTTGGGGACCAAGTGAATAGGGCCAATGCATAGAAAAAGAGTTTCCCTAGTGACTGCCTTGGCAGGGTTACGTGCCTTTGTTTATAGTGAACTCTCTAGCTATAAAATATATTGGGAGGCACCGCTCACACTATTTCAATTAAAATGAAAGAAAGTAACCTAAATGAACCCCTTAATGCTGATATGGATAAATGAAACCAGTTTCTAACAGCTAATTATGGATCTCACTACATAAAGTATTGTTTAATGTGTAATGGATTATAATGTCCTTTTTTTGTATCATTTCCAAATGGTGATATCTTGGACACAATTAAGGTCAGATATAAATGCTTGTGTTGTTTATGGTAGATTTAACAATAGAGTAGCTATGGGAATAGCTTTATATGTACTTAATTGTAACAATTTAACCTTCAAATAGTGGTGCCTGCTGTAGTTGACCCAGTAAAACTACGTAAATGACACAGGTTGACCTGCCTGACCTCTGATAGTGGTCTCTCTTTATCAGATAGATAGTCAATTTCTAATGATGTTCAAGCAGAAATCTTGGTGAATTGTCACAGATTAAATTGTGTATTGAAAGTACTCCTTTAATGTTTTGTGAAGTTGGAGGTTTAAATGAGTAGCAGTTGGACTGATTTACATTTGTGAAGATTGGAATGCTAGACAAACAATGAACCCATTTATTTTCTAACTGGGTAGCTTTGGAAATTTATCCTTATGCTAGCTAAATAGATAGAGGGAAAATAGTGTAATAAAAAAGTGGATTGAAAAGAATTAGCTCTGCTCTTAAATGAAAATTGGTTTGTTTATTTGTGGACTTTTTTTTTGGTAGGATTACTGCCTGCTGCTGCTGCTGACTGAACATAGAGATTATGGAATGATCTCAAAATCTTTAAGTTATTTATGGTCAAGACTCTTTTATAGAATTTACGGGTTCCTGCTATCCTTCCTACCCCAATCCTGGTACAGTAGGCTACCAACAACAGAAAAGTATTTTGAGTGGGTGTGTTGGAAAACAGAATTCTTGAAACAAACAAGTTCTTTGGCAGTTTCTCTGTTTTCCATCCTTTATACTTTTGTCCACCACCAACAATGCCAACAACAGTTGTGTGTTTTAACAGACTAGGTAAAAAAGTCTTAAGTTAAACATAAAAGTGTTTTTCCCAAAGAAGTCACATTTAAAAAAAAATAATAGTCTTAGTTTCTTTTAAAGGAACATATGGATTAATGCAGGGGAAGCTAGGTATGGTGACACATCAGTCACTGCATTACAATTAGCCCAAGGATTACTGATGGGGACTGAGCAGGGAATGCCCAGCCAGCAGTGACCACTACATCAGAGGGCTACTGCATAGCAGGCTGGCTCTCCCTGGGGGCCAGGCACCAGTAGGAGACACAACCAACTCTGTCCCCCCAGCAAAAAACACTAACTCTGAACTGTGAATGTTATGCAGCTACGTATTCCTTTGTGTTCCAGCATAATGCAGAGCTTAGCGGACTAATTTGTTTAAAATATTTAGTAAATGAAAAATACGCACAGCTATACATATGTCTTCTTGCAACACTGCTTTCATCAAAATCCTGGTTGAAGGATTTTATTTCTCAGCCCTCAGAGAAGTGCCACAGTTTGAATTAAACTGCATCAGCTACACGAGGGAGTCAGGATGCCTTTCCCAATAAAAAGTGTCAATGCTTTTTGCTTTTGCTATGTTAATATGCTCTACCTATGTCTACATGGCATTTGACAGCTTTATGCATGAGTGGCTTTAAACATACACAGTTCCACAAATCATTTAACTTCCAAGTGTACAGCTGTCTTGCCGAGAAGCTGCCAGTGGCCTGTCTAGACACGCTTGGCTGTGAGATAACCTGTGGGGTTAGGGTCTGTCTGCATGGTAAGACACCCTCTGGGTTCCTCTGGAGCTGCGTTTGCATGCTGGGGGTGATCCTCTCTACCTTGGGGGAAACCTGTTACTTGTGATACTTATGGCCCAAATCCTGCAACCATTTTCATATTATGCAAGTTCAGTGAATGAAACACATTGGCAAAGACTAACAAACAGCGAGGCTTGCATATACCCCTGGGTATTAAATGCATGAATTATGCACTCATTAGGTGACAAAGATGTAAGCACCTCTTTGCTGAAAAATATAAACGTGGCATGCTAGCTTCCAAGTACAATGAGACAAGACAATTAAATGGACTACATGCGCTATCAACCTTATTTGATTCTCAAAAACAGATTTAGCCTCTTCTGAAGTCACAGAGCTAAATCTTGCAACGACTTCAGATTGGTTTTGCACACTCCAGGATTTAAACCTGGCTCAGCTTTAAAATGGAAGGGTAAATTCAAGCCTAGCCTTCCACCTCCAGCAAGTGTTGTGGTGGGTTTTATTAAGGAATTGGCATAGAATGTAAATCAGGGCACAATTTGGGCATGTATATCAAATGGAGTCAAGGAGCATATTGAGATGCCACTGGGTTAAGAGTATATAATGAGGCAAGACTATTACTCTTCTAGCAGGCAGATGGTAGTCTTCAGCCTTCCCAAAAAACCCTCACCCAATTTACTTAATAGGCATGCAAGATGAACGTGAACAAATATACAATAGGCTGCATTAACATGCCAGATTGGACTTACCACCATAAATTGATAATACCACTTTTGACACGACTGTGACATTAGTAGAATGACCATTATAATTAACCTGCATCCTAGAACTCCTGTCATATTTTACAATGGCAAAAGGAAGGCCATTTATATTACAAAATTACCTCTGTTATCACCTTGTTTGGAAGGGGAAGGTGCACCTAGACTAGTCACAAGAAGTATAAAACTTCCATTTTGAGAAATAGCTATTTCATTGTTAAGAACAGATATTTAAGGACATCTCACTGCTGTCTATCATATTTTCTGATGTACAGGACATATGTCGAGGTACCGAAGACTTCTTAAGAGAAATATTGCTGTGAACAAAGATGGTCATGTGTAAAGTGCCTCCTCCGGTAATGTCAGATCTTTGTTGTTGTAGAAAGAAACAAAATCTGAAAGTATTTCATTGATTTCCTCTAGGTTAAAGAAAGCTCAGGCTTACCAAACCCACACCCTTCTCCTCTGCTTTGTGCACTCAGTGATGTAACTTGTCCTCTACTTTTCCTCCTTTCCTCTATTTTTCTAAAGCTCCTTTGAGTTACCAGTATAACTCAAATTAATGTTTATCTATATGCATCACTAAGACAACAAAGCCACTCTTTTTACATCACTGCTCATCAATCCACACCTATGGTTTACTACTTTTAGGGTTCTGTCAAAATGTCCATTTATTCTTAAAGGCTGGAAAGTGGAAGCTGTGCCTGGGTTTGTACATTTTTACCAGTACTATATAGTATATATACACACAGAATCCTAGTTCAAGTTATGACACACCTCAATTCAGTGTGCTTTTAATTTACTAATTTTTTTTAAAGCAGGTATGGAAAGAGTATTAATTTTTACTCTAAATTTAGAGACACTCAATGAAAATAAACAGTATTCAGGTCTTTTGAATTTATAAAATGACCGCTCACTCAAAAATCTAATGTTGGTGTTGGATATAAGGATGTCCCTGGCATTGTATTTGCCCCTCCACTTGACAGAGAAGAAAGGCAGGATTGTGTGGGCATTTTACAGTTTATACTGGAGGTAAGTGTTTACAGCTACAATCAGGACAGCGATTTGAATGATCATGTAACCATTTTCAGTCCAGTTTCAATTAAAATAAAGGCTGTTTCATATAGAAGGATAGAACAGTTGATTTAAACACCCCTCAGTGATAGCAGATGGGGTTTTAAACCATACCCTAAGCTGACTTCAAACGACAGAGAGAAAATACTGCTGAAGTATGGAACAAGCTGCTAAAGCAGCCGACAGAGAGTGAAAGGAAGGACACAGAAACTCCGGAAAGTGGGAAAGCCAAAGGCAGACTGACATCATCACTGTAGTTAAAAGTGTCGGGCAAAGATACAGCTGAGCCCACTTGTAAGATTTTCCACTCCATTTTGCTAGTCACACACATGCAACCTGACAAAGTGTGAAAGGCAGTGTCTGTTTACAAGTTTATTTTTCCAGTGGTTTCCGGTTTTTTCCCTTTAAATTTTCTGCAGAAATTAACTATATTGAGGCTACTGCCAATGTGAGGTGAAGTGCTTCTGAGAAGTTTAATATGTTTACAGAGAAGAAAGAGGAGCACTCACATCATTAAGATGTCTGTCACTAAGCTCTGCAGGTATTTAGAAGATGATAGAAAAACTTCAAATTGGGAATAAGCTGGACAGAGACATGAAAGATAAGGGGATGCTAAAACCTTTAGGCTAGGAGCAGAGCTTAATATTGACAAAGTCCCCACAGCTTTAAGCATCAGTATCAAGAAAAAATGGGGAAAATATGTACAAAACTGCCTGTATGGAGCAATTAGATCCTAGAGCTGAAAATCTTTATGAAAGGGAAAATATGCCCATTCAACACCAGGGGACTACGCTTGGTGGCTCAGATCTCTTTCAGTTCTGTCTTCTGTCTACAGTCTCTCTTCCTAGAATACAGTATGTGAGACAATGCATTTTTCTTGTCATTCTGAAAACGTAGCCTTCGGGAGGCCAATAAAAGGGGACAGGCACATTACAAGTTAGTTCAGAGATGGGGTTTATGGCCCGAACAAAAGTGCTCTGAATTCAAGGGAATCTAACTACCATCCACACCGGGACTTGAGATGGATGGTGAGTTGTAGATACTCAAAAATAATAAAGCAAGTAGTGAAGTTGTACATAAAAGCAGAAAAATCACTGAATCTTTCACAAATAGCACTAGGCAAAAATGGACAGGCCTGTCCTTCAGTGGGCCAGGATCAACTACTTAAAGGGCAGGGGTATGAGGGTCATGCAACAGCAAGCTTGAAGAATGGGCTGCCCCAAGGATTGGTGTGATGTGAGTTAATGTAATTATTAGCTAGCTTGGAAGGCAGAAGGGAATGGAAGGCAGAAGGGAATGGAAGGAACAACCAGGCACAGAATGTCAGAAAAAATTCAGTGTTGGCAAAGACGAAGTAATGCAAACTGAAGAAACGATTTAGTCTACTCATGAACATTGTATATATTCTGTTAGGAAAAAACCTAAATGGTAGATGATAACTGAAATTCTGAAATACGGAATGTAACAGAGAGTATTATATACTCTGCAGTAGTACTCCAGATGTGCTGTACTTTTATAGATATACAGAATGACTCAAAGGATTTAAAGTATAACGGTGGAAAAGAAAGTGAAGATGGGGAATAGTGTCAAACATACAGGTCTTGTGATAGCTGGTGAGCCTTGCTACCTCCATTGGTGATTTTTGGATATGGCTGATGTGTTTGTAAATAAAAATATTCCCCTCAAGAAATACATTCCACACTAGGAATTGTGGAGCATTCATATGGAGTGAAAGGAAAGAAGAGATCTAAAAGAGTCTCCATAACATTGTTTTGCATACAAAAGGGTAGCATGAAATAAATACAGAAAATTAAATTGCTATCTTATAAACCCATACTAACACAAAATCTCCTGTTTGGTTTTGATTAGCTTAACTAGAGGAAGAAAAAAGGATCCTCAGAAGGGTACCAGAAATTATTAATGGCATAGTGATTGACAAGATTATTCCATTTAAAAGAAAAGAAAAAGAGGTTTCATAGCAGATGTAAAAATCTCCGAAACTGGTGATGGGTCAGGTGTCTAGCATTTCTATTTTTTCTTGTTATACAAGTAATGAAAACCAGAAGATTTAAAGCTATTTATTAATGAGAGAATGTAGTCAGTGGGATGCTTTGCCATAGGAACCACGGAAGAGCTATGCTGGAACATCCATGAAATAGGATTTATTATAATAAACAACAGAATTAATTCTTCAGAATGCCACTAGCCCCAAATAGTGAGGAAGAAAGGTACCCTTGGGCAGTCTGTTTTATTATGCTCCGTGACAGCTATTGCAATATAATCAGGATTAGGGCCACTTTTGAGAAATTTTGAAATTCTTTGCAACTTCTGAACTGCTCCCTGTTTTGACTAGATGAACTAGACTGCATCTCAGGTAAATCAATTCTTTTGTTCCCAGCCTAAGACTCCTGCAAGACTGTTTCAGCGACTCTTTGCCCAAACTACATGCGAAGTAAAAATCAAATAAAAGACTAGTTTGAAGGCTCAGGACAAGGCTAAGAATTATTAAATATTCCAGTAAAGCTCTGTTTCAGAAGCACCTAACAGCACTTTTCCAGGGGGATCAGTGGCCCTAGGGCACAGTATGATGTTTATTAGCTGCAAAGTGAAACTGTACATTAGTTCAAACTTCTAACAGCAAAAGAGGAATATTAAAAATAATCCCAAAAGCTTTGCTTTTGGTCAGGGGAGGGGGAGAAAAGGAAAGTTCACTTCCTCAGATCCAAGAGTGCTAACTATGATGAAAATCTTTTGCACTCAGGGTAACAAACATTGTCTGCCTTGCTTGACTGATGAAGATTAGCTGACTTCTTACATTAAAGAAGTTTGTCTTGTATGGGCTGAAGTGACAAGACAATAACTAAGTGCTAATTGTGCATAACCAACACTAAAGATACGCAGCTCCATTATGGCACGTAATAAATGAAGCGAACAACAGAAATATATTAGGCACTTTAATAATGATACTAGAACTGTGGTTTGAAAAAAACAGGGATGTGAAGGGTTTAAGAAAAGAAACCTAGAAGTGTGCATGTGTCTTACTTGAGTACTACAGAGGCTGTCTGCCTTAGAATACAGCCTCTTAGTTCTGTGGCAAGACAAAATTGATATAGGACTTTAAATAGCATTAGAACCTATAATTACTTTGCATTATTACATAGTTTAAGCATTGGTTATTACTTGCCTGGTATTTTAATTTCCCATGCAACATGATGAAAAAGGTCAATTTGGCTTTTTTAAAGGGCATAATTGTAGTGTGTTACACTTATTAGCAGCTGTACATTTTATGGTTCTTTAGAAATGTTTGATTTTGAAATTACTACAGCTTTACAAAATAATACACTGTAGGACAAGGTGAGTTAGCAAAGCTTATTCAGAGCTGTATCCAACTTTGTTTTGTTAGACTATTATCTTCCTAATTTTTTGTTACTTCCCTAGAAATGTTCACCTTGTGTTTCTTCCCATCTGAAAATGAAAAAAATATGAATGCTATAAAACTCTAAGTAGGGTCATGTAATAACTGAAAAAGAACTGAAAATAATATGTACATTAAGGAGCAGACATAATTGGTTCTTTCATTTCCTAGGCCTCATAGAAGTCTCTGGCAAAGCTGCTAGCAGCTCTCATGGAGTCAGCAATGCAGCTCTTGGTGAAATCTCTGACAAGATTTGGCCACTACTCTGCATGTAGTTTCTGTAAGTTCGGCTGTATTCACCACTGAAAAGTTCAATTGCTACAATTTTACCGTTTTTGACATTCGTTCTGCAACTGTACCATATGATGATGCTTTGGAACGAAGTGTGAAGTTTGGATCCTTGCAACTTTTATAACCTACAGTTAGGATATGGAAATAAAAATATAGCATAAGAAGTCCAATGCTGTTGCAGAGAAAATGGTGAGGACAACATCTTTTAAATTTAAATTATTACAGTTCTGTCAACAGGGAGAAACAACATGTACTTTAAAAGAAATACACATGATAAAAATTAAGATTTAAAGTGAAATTAATGTAATAATGACAAATGGTACTGCTATGCTTTTCTGCAGAAAAGGATCTCAAAGTCCTCTATATACATTAATTCATTAAACTTGACAGACAGCCTTTTGAAGGAAATGAAGTAACATTATTCTTTTTTATTGATGCAGGATTTGAGGCACAAAAGTTTTCTGGCCAAGGTCATGCAAGATGTTCTGTATCAGTCCCAGGAAAAGTATCCAGGTCTTAACCTCAGTCTTGGGTTTCCACTACTGGTAGATGTTTCCTCTTCACTCGAATGTATGCCTGTGCCAGTGCCGAATTAGCACTTAGTTTATGGAACAGACCCAAGAAATTTTCTTACCTCTGATTACAAAGTTGACATGCAAAACAGTCCAGGTGATAAACATTGTCCTTTGCTCTCATCACCATCTCAAAAGCAGGTATGAGCTTACTGCAGGCAGCACAGTTTCCTGTCACGCCAAATAACCTGGAGATACAGAAAGAAATATTCTTGAAGATGCTTACCTGACAAGAAAAACACACTTTCTTTTTCTTAACTTTCACCCCCCAGCAGTTGTCTGGGCTTTGGTTGACTTCTCAACACACCCTCCTTTGGAAAGGCTGGGCTTTGGTGGTCCAAGTCTGCCCGATTTACAATATAACGGCATAGTCCTTTTTGCTGGAGAGAGCTTTATGAAGCAGTGACAGACTGATATTGCACCTATTGTGATGTTATTTTTTTCTGCAGGTTATACTGACCTTTCTTGATAAAAGAAACATCTTGTTAAACTAAACAAAGAAATAGTAAACACATTAACAATGTTACATAACTGTGCAAACAGAGGTCAAGCTGTTTGCATAGATGGGAAGAGTCTTCTGCTTGGTTCCTGCTGTACAGACGAGAGCCACATAACCTTGGCTTTCAGTACTATTTATTATTAAAACACACTTTAGCTAGAAAAGAAATAACACTTGAAAAAGCCAATATTCTTCGCATTTTTGACATCTAGTGCTAAAAGCTTTACCACTATTATTAAAAGAACATTTTACGAACAAGTCATTTAAATCGTCAGCATTAGCAGTTCATGTACCTTACAACCCTATACCATAGTTATTGCTATGATTATGTTATTCAGGTAGCACATTAAAGTAAATGAGGCTGTAAACTATATATAGTCACATTATGAGCAGAAGTATAAAATACTGTAAGAACAATATGAAATGCTGGTTTTGCCAGACATCTATATAAATTTTTTTAATTCTCTTTGTTAAAGATTTTTCAATAATTTTCAAGTGGGTGTATTACAAAAAAACCCAAACATACATATGCATCCTTTTGTGACACAGAAGGATCATAATGAACAAGGAAAAACACGTTAGCTCTACATGGCAGCAGTCTTTGAAACTAAGTTTATTTAAACTACTTAATAGTTGTGATGGATTATTAAAAGTAGTGGTCTGCTTGTGCATAGCAGTTAAGGCTGTTTTTAACTATGAAGCACACTAGATGAAAATGCCACATCTGCCAGTTTTCTTTTTTTCCTCAACATCAGGCTGACAGCAGAAAAATATAATGGCTCTCAAGGGAAACACCAAATTAAAACCAGTTCTAAACTAATGAATTCAAAGGTGCTCTGTAGAAAATTCAGTTTGGTAACATAAAAATGAACACTTTTTTTTCATCACATCCCCCCATTTTACTGAATTTCATGGGTTACCAACAAGCCTGCTTAATTCCAAATCCTTTTACCTTCCACTTCTACCTAAGATGTGCTGCCTACATAATAGGCCTATTTGTTTTTAAAGTTGTGACCCTTTTTCTTTTGTCTGAGATGCTGGTTATCGTGATCATTGGGAAAAGTGCTGGGACAAGGCCATCCTCATTAGCTCTTGTTAGAATGACTCATGTCAACTTCTAGTTCTGTCTGACTACTAAAATTATAGATTATTTAAACAGATTATAAATACTTCCTTTGTAAAACATTCTGTTCCAGTGCTATCTCTATCATGCATGGGTTTTGCCAAGGTTATCTAAATCCCACTCAGACTTTCATTTCTCATCTGTAAGAAGGACAGAAGATTTAGTTGCCTTCCATAGCTGTTGGCTGGCTTTACATTAGAAAAGACAATA
>VYZX01001379.1:85865-102630 GCA_013401335.1 Brachypteracias leptosomus
GGATGATGCCCCGATTAAGGAGGGGGCACCTGGTTCTCCTCGTTACCTTAGAAATGCTCCATCACACAACTGCCCCATCAAGCAGAATTGCATACATCCTGAGATGAAACTGATTTGGGCCATAATTCCCTCACAAATTACGTGGGACTTTCATAAGATTTAGGATTTAAAGTTGTTGGTTACAGCTGCTCCAAAAAGCTCCCTCCCTTTTACTGTTCTTGTTTGACAGCTGTCCTCTGTAAGATCCATTGATTTGCTACCAAAAGCACTCTTTTGCCTACTTTAATTTTATATTAAAATGTTGCATGATTTTGATAAGATGTCTGGGTTTCTAGTAGGAGTACAAAATGTATGTTTGCACAATGAAAAGCGAAGGGGAAAAAACTTTTCAAGATTCAGGAATGACAAAGCAGACATTAAATGGAATTTCTCCTGTGGCGCAGTAATTATGGATAGTTTCACATGGTTTCAAATTATTTTTTTTCCTCATTCTCACTATTGGGTTAATAGGTTCATTAGGAAAAAATATATATGTGTGGGAGCTGGGTTCTAAACCTGCCTTCACCACTAACTGAGTGGGTGACCCTGGCAACTCACTTAATTTTGGTCTCAATTTATTCGTTACAAGGAGGTGAAACCTAATCTTCACATTGTAATATCCCTGCCAGATACTGCTTCTATAAAAAATTGAAATGCTACTTTCAAACCTCTGTTCTTTACAGTGCATGAGGGATCAAAATAATACACACACACTGTTTTAAACGTAATCAGACATTTACTGAAACAGACAATCGGCTTTTTTTCCTAGTAGGTTTGTGTATTATTCAGGATTTCAATTCAAGCTGTATGCATCAAAAGGCAGAATTTGTCCCTTAGCAAATATTTCAGACAGCATAAGATACTATTTGGAGAAGCATAAAACCACATAAAAGAATCTAGGTTACAAAGCACATTGAAAACATAGTTTTAGTGAACATGTAATTTTTATATGCTGGGCATTATTTAGATTATTAGAGGGAGAGTTCTTAGACGTTTCTAAGTGGCTTAGGGACACAAGTACTCCTGGCTTTAAATAGTCTGCATTCTCTTACTTCCCACAAGATATTTTTGAAAATCCTCCCTGTCAAATTGTAGAGAAAGGAAGTGGGTAAATTTGTCCCAAATACATTTTTATGAATGCCTGGAAAACTTATTTTACTCCCACCCATCCTCTGTTCCCTGGAACTGCTCTCTAAATGCTCATTGAAAATGAAACATGCCAAGGGGAGAGGAGAAGCTGCCTCACTTTGCCTAACAAAGTTAAGCCATGCAAGTGCAGGAGAAACAAGAGCAGAGTTCCCATTCACTCTGCTCATCCACAGACCTCCTGACTGCACTCACTAGCATCCAGTAAAAGACTTCTGGTGACTCTGCTTAAATTAACTCTGGTTCAGCAATCAGCAGGGCTCAGTGAAAAGGTGACTCCTTAGAAAGAAAGCAAAAATGTGGGAAACAAACTGAATGCAGGAGAAAATGGCCACTTTTGAAATAATTCTGGATTCTCTCCCATATCCTTGTTGCTGCTTATATGTCCTTCCCTAAGTCCCTCTCTTTTAAAAACTTTTATTGACAAAACTGGGGTGTCCAAAGAGGGGAATGCTATGAAGATGCAAACCAGGACACTCAACAGACTGAAGCACTGAGCCTTCAGCTAGATTTCCAGCACTTCCCAGCTGCAGGTGAGGTGGCCAGATTTCCACAAGAGCTCAGCTCTCTGGGCGCTGAATTATTTTAGAAAATGTAAACTCGCAAGCGTCATAACATCGGAGCAGTTTGATAACGTGGTTTAGATGCTTATCCAAATTAGCTTAAAATCTTGTCACTAATTTTAGGTACTCAAAAAAGATGAAGAAAAAGAAAGTCAAAGAAAACAGTCCAGTTAGTTTAAGCGTGTTAAGGAAAGCATTCAAACACAGTTACTGAAGAGTGGTTAAATGTCTACTAAAATCAAAGTCTGATTCAGTGTTTGCCTTGTTTGGTAATGCTGTGAAAAGAGGGTTAGTTATGCCAAACTACAGCAGAGAAACCTTTTCACCTCAGTACCCTTCTTTTTATTTCAAAAACAAACTCAGACACTGAAGAATTAACTTGACATTGGAAGTATGTTGCTATTCCTAGCACTCTTCATAAGGATACACAGCATGTGCCACCAAGAAAGGCAGCTCCGCTTTGCTGAGGACAAGCTGCAGTACATCTCTAGGGCCATTGCTACTAAAAATTTAAGTTGGTAGCTGGATGGCGGGCAGATGAAAATGCGACAGTAGAGCGTGGCTGTAGCCTGGCAGCTCAGTCACACACTACTTGTCTGAGTGTGTTTTCCTTACATGTTTAGCTAACCTGGGTATGTGAGAAACCCCATCTGGGTTCGGTTGGGCTGTGTGAGATGTTTAGCACTTGTGTATCTGCAGCATGATCCGCACGCTGAAAACAGGAGGAGCAAACCTCTCGCAGGTGAAGCTGCTATTTCTCACATTGTTCTACCATATACAACTATTATAAAATAACTGTATGTAAGCTGAAACCCAATAGTAAATGCAGGGTTGCAGGTTTTTTTTGGTCTTTTTGCACCTGGGGTTTATGTACTGCCCTGATCACTGTGGACTGTAACTTAATGTAGCTGAGCTGTTCCCCTTAGTGCAGACTTCCAGTTTGTTCCATCTGTGTGGAGCAAACTACTTGCCAAACTCTGTCCTGTGCCTACTGAAGTTCATGAAACTGAGCCTTTTTTTCCATGCAGACTGCATGAAAGAATTCTTTATGTAAAGTTAACATGGATGAATTCCATTTTCAAACACCTCCGAACCAGACATTTAAAACAAAATATAGATTTACCTCTACATCCTTCACTAATCTGGTTATTTGCGTTCTGTGAAAGAATCAAAGCTTTCATTTCAAGTAGGTGTTACCAGTCTTAATTTTGGCTTGAAAAATTTGAAGCATGACCAGGCATTATGGATGCAATATCATTTTTCTAAATCTATAGTTTGAAAGAGCTGTAGGAGGTGGGAATTTTGTTGTTTGGTCAATGGAGTGTTAACTCTGAAGCCTAAATCATATAACTTTAAAAAACCCTTGTTCATCGTAGGAGCAAATACAGCTACATCATTTATGTCACAGTCTGCTACCCTATCCCTTCAGTCATGCAGTCAGATCATCAAACTTTCAGTTTAAACCTAAAATGCAATTTTAAGGAGTGTTCTGGCCTAATTTACTATCTGATTTTAATCAAGTTACAGTTTTGTTTCATTTTAAATTTTCTTTAACCACTCTGATTGACTCAGATGAAAAGCATGGATGATTGTGCACAATGATCTATGCCTGATATTGTGGAAATAAATTCAAGTTAAAAATGATGTCCCAATGCACTCAGGGCTCTGCTTTGCATCACCACTCATGCATCATGACATCCTTAACCTTCTACCAGTAAAGTCAGCATCAATATTACATCCATTTCTACAAAGCAACCTTATAAACTTCATCTTTCTACACATACTTTACTTTAAATCATGCATATAAATCCATCTACATGCACCGGCTGAATCTAAAAATTTGCAGATACTCAGCTAACGTATTTTCATTGTCAAACAACTTAAAGCCAAATTTAATGCCCCAACTCAAAGAGTAATAAGAATGCAATATCCCAAGCTGGTTCCCAGCTTGGGGGTAGGTCTAACTGGCACAGTAGAGTGGTACAGTTCAGGGTCAGCAAAGTGCTGAGATTATGTCTGTGTAGCACTCCACCAGGGCTAATTAGGTTCATGTCCCAGCTAACTAGTCGCTTGTATTGCTACTTAGATGCATCTACACTGTTTCTAGATCTGGAAGCTACTTTAGGACTTTGTGCCATGTCCTGCATGATATGGATATCACTAGAGCCTATACCTGTACCTTTTTGTCATGACAAAGCATTGCTGAGCTGTTTGCTACCTGCCCTCCCTTCTTCTTACCTGAAGGAATAATCTCAAAGATGGCTCAGCAGCAACTCAACAAGACTGCTGGGAATGGGCTGGAGGTGAGACCCTCTCAGGGATGACCTCCACTACGGTCCCTACAGAAGAGTCATACTTGCCTGCCACATGGATGCTGCTCCATGCAGCAGCCATCTGTCCTTGTGGTAACTCCATGCAACTGAAGTCAAGTGGTGCACAAGACCTGTAGGCCCTTCTCAGAGGGAATCAGTGTCACTTGCCCTATAACCGCATATAGCTCCACATTGCTGCAGAGGAAGTAGAACTCAACAGAGGTTCTTCTAAGGTGTATTTCAGATTCATCTCCCCCCTCCACAAGCACTAAACAGGGAAGGAGGGATGTAGGAAGAAAAGGACCTAAATAAACAGAAAGATCCCTAATGAGAGGTGGCCAAGCTCCTACCATTTCCCAGCAACTCTATTGTTCCTCCAATGACTAAGGAGAAAAGGTCTAAGTGGTGCATACTGAGTTTGCCCCTGGAGATGGGAGAAGGGAAGGAAATTAAGGTACAAATACATAATTAGCTGTCTAATGTGAGGGACATAAAACACAGACATTTTTCATTTTGCCCCAGAGGTGACTGAGAATGTAGAACCTCTGGGTAAGAAATCAATGCACAGACTGTCAGGTAAATACATATTGAAATAGAAGTGGGGGGTAAGTTAATAGTTCTATGAAGTCATATAATAAAGTCTATAGTTCTTTCATCACTGCTGTGAACAATGCAGTTACTGTGTTTCTCCCCTGGTGTAATAGCAAAGACGGTTGCTAGACTCAGAAAATAAATTATGCCACGCTTTATTAAATGGTAAACAGCTGTTTCAGCCACAATACAGCACATGCTAATTGAAGAATGCCTTAAGCAGTCCCATAATAAAAGGCTTTTAAGAGTTGGAGAGGGAAAAAAAGCCAGCATCATGACAGACTTACTATCATGGGTTCCCTTAGTTAAAATTCAACACATGGGTCATTCAAGGTGAGAAATATATTCTGGGAGAAGATCTACAGTAATGAACATTTAAGAATCATTAGCAGGCTCTTTCATGCCATAACGCTGTAGGCAAAGACATGCTTAGGTAGGAAGTACAGCCACAAGGTTCTCATCATGTTTCCACATCTTGTTTTGCTAGGAGATATGTATCCAGGAATACAACAAACATGTGGGAAGAAATGCTTTTTCTGAGATGGTGATCCCCAGCTCAGAAACCTCATGGCTCGTGGGAATCACCCTGGAGATTTTGGCAGAGAATGAGAGCTATGGTGTGAGCTGTAAAAGAGCACACATAGAACAGACAGAAGATGATACATGGCATCGTGAGCCCCAAACTGGCAATGTTTCCTGAGCAGGTGTATTGCTGTACATCCACAGAGCTCCAGCCTCTCCTGCCAGCCTGGTTCTATTGAGCTGAGGAGGTGTGTTGTGCCCAGGGGACTACTAGGAATGTTGAGGTATAGCAATTAATACTTTTTAACATTACAAAAATTGGTAGGGAATGTGAGTTGATGTTTAGAGCAGAGAAAAGAAGTCTCCACCTGTGGTCCATGTGCTACCTTGCTAAGTGGCCTTGTGCAAATATCACCCCCTTTGCTCCTCAGTTTTCCCATCTTTAGTTTACATTAAAAGGACAAGAAGCTTGGTGTGCAGAAGTCCCTTAAGAGCCCTGAATGATAGATACTATGAAAAATACGAGTAGTTATAGCAGCTACTCACTGACATAAGCATTTGCCCAAGAATGACATTCAGATATATAGTACTCAGACTACCAGACACCTGCTCTCTGGAAACTTGCTCTCAGAGCTAAACTAGATGTGCGTACGTATGCATATGTGTAATCATGTGTGTAAAATAAAAATAGCAAAGTAGTTCCACAGGAGATAATAATACAGAAAAGAGTCATGTTTTCCCCACCATACAACACAATAATTTCTTGGAATTTCTTTTTAAAAAAAAAGCTGTAAGATAAGTGACAAGGAGTAAGAAGATTTTTTTTTTAATGTTTGCAATAAGTAAAATGTTTAGAAATTAGGAAAATCCCTTAGATGGCATCCAAATATTTCATTCTGCTCATACAAATCATGATGCGCTTGCAAATTCATGCAACAAAGCGATGGTTTAATAGAACTGCTCTTCCTATAGAAATAGAAACAGGTAAAGTTTTCCTTCACTGGACTATGTGAGCATTTCCTTTATAAATAAAAGCTGCAGTATCTAAGGTATTTCCTTTGTTGTGTCACCTTTAGGACTTACTATTTGAAGTATTCCATTGAAATGGCTCTGCTCTGCGCAGTGTTCAGAATTTTAAGTAAAAACCTTAAACAGTTACAAATCAAAGCATCGGAGTACTTTGAAGAAGCACATAGACTATATACATTGCATTCTGCATGCATATGCATTGCTGATATCTATATATCATTGACACGTTTACAAAAATGTTACAGCTTTTGGAAAAAATATTTCAAGCAAAATACAAACAGTGGAAATAATGATTTAAAAATAATATGGTTTTCAAACCTCAGATTTCAGCATATTTAGGGCTGGTTCTAGAAGTATGCTTTCAAAATATGTCAGATTCTGAGACAAATCTCCATGACATTTTTCTGGCATTAACCCAGTTGTTTCAATAAATACTGCACTAAAATAAGAAGATGCATTAATTAAATAAATACAAATAATCAATTTTTTCTCTCATGTATGTATGAAATTGTTTAGGTTTTAAGGTATTGATATTTTTACACATGCATTTGGTTATATAGTTTCTTTCGCACTCTCTGTGATTTTTGTTGCTCTTTTGAAAAGAATGCTTGAGGAAATTCTGTGCCAACATCTCACTCAAATTTATAATTAATGTAGCAGAAAATTATATTTCTAATTAAATAAAACTGAGCATGAATTGAGGCAAATGCTAGAAGCATTATAAACAGTATAAAGTTAGGAGAGGAACAAAATCACAAACAATGAGCAGGTAATATAACTGCATATATTAGAAACATCTCAATTATTACATCCACAAAGGCAGAATCTAAAAAGTTGCATTTCATAAGGTGTCATGTTGACATATATTGCTCATTAAAAAAGGTGCCGTTTGTATATGGGTTACTGTTCTTCATATGCATGAATACTGGTAACACATTGTGGGAAAAGAAAGCCCTTGAGATTTTGTGTAGTTTGAATATTTAATGTAACAATAGTTTGCTCTCTAATAAAGAAATGAAAGAAATTTGGGAGACAAGGCCATAAATTTGCCTATTTATGATTTTACACTGACTGCAGCTGGGTATCAGCACCCCCCGTATACCTCTCCAGATCTGCTGTTAAAATTGGTGACTGCTCACAGTGGCTGCTCTTTAACCAAAACCACAGAGACTACGAACAAAAAGCTCTCCCCATCCCCTTTTTAAGCAGAAAATACCAAGCAGCATATATAATATTTGTATGCAATATATATATATATGTATACTAACCTACTAGTTCTCTCTGCTTACTCTCTGGCTGTCAGGAAACTGTCAGCTGTAAAGGCGATAAGGTGGGCAGTTTAAAGAAGATACCGAAGCTTCTTAATGTGCCACGAATCAACCCCATGAAAGCAAACAACTTGAAAAAGGGTTATATGTATTTAGGAAATCTCTCAGCTCCCCTCGTCTTGCCTGGAGCTGGAGCTTGCACCAGAGTTTTCTCACCCTAATGACCCCTGAAGCGGCCCGGAGGGACTGTGAAACAAGGCCGTTACAGGAGGCAGCTTGCTAATTGAGAAGCTGATCAGGGGGAGGGGTGGGGAAGAGGGATCCTGCTTTACTGCGTTAAGTGTTCAAATCAAGCATGACTAGACTGACGTCGCCAAATCGCTGTCTGGAGGCCACTCCAAGCCAGGAGCAGCAGGGCTTTTCACACCTGATAGACCCCCGCTCTATCTACATCACGTTGCATTAAGAAAGGGATGTATTACAGGAGTGGAGCCCGTGCCCCTTAAGAGCTCTGCCTGTGCCGGCTAATTGCTGCTCCCCAGCTTTCCTAAAAGTAGCAAATGTGCCTGAGTGTTGGAAGCATGCGTTGCTGGCTCCCGTCACACGGCCCACCTTCCTCTCCTCTCCTAGAAATCAGATGGGTGCTCTCTCAGATCAAGGGGAGCAATTAGAAGAATTAATTCTTTGTTTTGTGCTGAACAATTATACACAAAACTGCTACGGAAAGGAGAGCATTCAGGGGCTAAGTGCCACTGTCCAAAGCCATCCTAACAGGGAGAGCTTTAGCGATATTTCAGCCTCCAGCCATGTACTCCCAGGTGCTCCCAGCTGTGTCGCAGGACAGGAAGGATACAAGCCTCCACTGGAGAGTGAGAGACACTGAGGCAGAGGGACTTGAAGCATAAAGGACCATAAAACAGTGAACTCCTCAGCTTTTCAATCACAGAGGGATGTCTAGCTGTCTTTCACACCCCTGAAAATCCCCCACATCAGCAGTTTGATCAAGGTGATGGAGAGTCCAGGATTTAATCCCATATAGGATTAAAACTCAACAGTTCCTGCCCCACAGTCCTTAGCCTGCATCTACTTTAATAGAGGGCAGTTCCTATTTTCCTGTACCATCAGGAGATGCGTCTGCAGTGTGGTCAAGGTTGTCTTGTCAATTTATCTGTTATTTATGTAGAACAGGGGGCCTCCTGAACTGTACTGAGGTAAAATTTAAATTGAGGAGGAAATATAGCAGAATGGGAGCAGTCACTCTCTGAAATTCAGACAACTGCAGTCAAATACTTAGGAGGACATTTTTAAAGCATTAGTAAATTTTTACATAAACAGCATACATTGTTATACAATGATACATAAGTACGCCCTATAGTAGGACTGTCAAATCCAGACTTTATACCTCTTCATATACAACCTATATAGATCTCAAAAAGGACTGCATAAAGCCAAGTAGTAGCATGATAACATGATTTAGAATAAAAAACATTGGAGAGAGACTACAAGGCTATTTATTTCCATATTTACTTTGAAATTGCACCAAAAACTTGAGATAACTTTTGTTTTACAGAATAACCAAAACCCCCAATACTTGCCACTTCTTTGCATAGACCTATTTTCCCCTCTGAAACTTGGAGGATCTTCTATGAAAAATATCTATCTATGGCTTTTGTAAGGCTTTATTATGTATTTTTTGATAAAAGTATAAAGACAGAATAGTGAGAAAAAATCTCAAAAGCATCAATAAAATTTATTACATGAGAAATGGCATCTAGCTGTAGGTCACATATAGTGTATATACTATATTGCATACCAACTGTTACAAATTTTTTAATGATCGTCATCAAATTACATCCCTGGCATGACAACAGATGACCACAGATATCAGGACGAAATCCTCCTCTACTTGCAATATCCCTAATCCCAGCAAATCTTGAATAGCTTGGCAAAAGTTGGCTCACTCTATCTTGCCACCCTCCCTCTGAAACTGGTTCCCCTGCGTCTGTAGCTGGATACCAGGTATGTTGGATTAAAACAGTATGGCAAATCCAGTGCTCCCAGGTATCACTCTGGGGAAGGGGAAATGGAAATGTTGTTTGGTGTCTACCACTGTTACAACTCCGAGCCACTGAAGATGAGCTGATATTACAGCTTATCCCTTGCCTGCCTGTTGCGGCGATCAGTGGCAGACAGCACGGCAGGCTCTGCTGCGAGCACAGACAAGGTTCAGAGATGGGGAGCGATAAGAACATGGAAAAGTGTGAATGAAGTGATCTTGTTCTATCTAGGCGTGGAAGCAGGTAAATTTATCCTGCTCTGGACTATTTCTGTGATATTCCAGGGCTGCCTTGCTTTAGGTGCAAGGTAACAAGAGACCGATGAAGTTAAGGAAGTGTGTTACTGCTACAGTTTCAGGAAGGGGAAAGAGGTAACGTACTCTGCCCAGCACAGCATCCCCTTTGCTTTCCCTACTGCCCTGTTTATACATGGCTACTACATGCATCTCCACATGTGTTTCTGGAAGAAAGTACACTCTTCCATGCAAACAGTGATGGGTTCATTTTTAAAAACTAATGTGCTGCTCAAATATAAACAAGTGAGCAATGTGGGAGAAGGCATCCTTAGGAGGAGAGACAAGGTTAGCTGTAGGCATTTTCATGCCTTTCCTCCAAATCCAAGGTCACCCTGAGTTTGTGACTGTTGTCTTCTCCTAGGAAACCACCTTCTGCCACAGGAGCAGCACAGCCCAGTCAGACCTGCCCCGGCACCTATACTAGCTGCTATGCTCCAAAAGATATCTGAAAAGTATTTGACAGACACCCCTCCACCCATTCATAACCTTAGAGTGAGAGGAGCCTGGCAGCACTATGGGATATCCTCTATTTTCCTACAACTTTTAGAGGCCTTTGTTTTGGTGCAGACAAGATTTTAGATGCTGCCAAACCAAGAGGAAGCTATTACTGCACCATGCCATTACTGCCATCTACACCAAAGCACAGTTAAGCAGAGGATCATCCCATCTTCCATATCCCTGTTCTAATATCATAAACTACAAGATCCAAATTAAAGGAAAATAGGAAGTAGTAAAAATAAGAGATGCCCACCTCAGCCTTTTCCATCTTGTTTCAACCATCAAAAGACAGGCCATTAGATAAAATGCTAACCTAAATTGCAGATATTTTTTCTTCCTCCTCATCCCTTTGTCTTCCTCTGTTTCTAACTTGTTCTATTTATTTTCCCTCATTCTTATCATCGTTTCTTTTATTGTTGTCTTTCTCTGCTACCTCAGGCTTTTCTGTTTCTGCCAGGTCCATTCTTGCTGTGTATCCTTACTCATTCTAACTTGATATATTATATTCTTGTGTTGACCCTGACCCAACTCACCATTCCACCCAAGTTTCATGCCTCATCTTCCACTGGAGTCCATTTTTTTGCCAGTTTCAGAAATGGAACTTTTTGTAAACTGTAGTGACGGGCTTCCAATGCTTCCAGTCAGCTAGTTAGCACCATTATTGATGATTTAAAGAAATATTTGGCATGGGCACCATGGCAACTTCAGGGCATCTTCTTTTCATCCATGGCCTACCCTGCCTTTCCCATCACTTGTGAAGTTAGATGGGAAGAGTTTTCCCACAAATATAAATGTACCTCAGTCGAGGCTAAATGCCTCCATGATCCAGACAAGGCAGCCACACAGCTGGTGAGGTGATCACGGCATCACAGAGCAAATCACATTCATGTCTCTGAGCAGGGCTAACAGGGGAAGAACACGCAACCACTCATTAGTAGCAGCAATTGACAACCAAGACCACTCCCTCCATTTGCTATCTACAGTAAGACAATAGAAAACCATGCTGTTATCCCAATAGCTTCTTGGTAGCTTAAGAGGTGAGTTTAAAGACCCCACTAAGGATGATGAAAAAGTAGATGAAGCAACAGAGGAGCCATTCTCTTTCTTTATAGCCAGCTACTGGTTCCAAGAACTGTGAGGGAGAGGATGAGGATAGGGCCCCTTAAAATGGAGCCCACCAAAAGCTTTATCATGAATGCAGAAAGAATAGTTACAAGGAATATTACTGTTTATGATTACTGTTGTAACTGTTTACCCTATCAGATCCAATATATATGTATACCCAGGCAGTACACAACCAACTAGAAAAGGCCTGAGCTGCAGCAGTGCTTACTCCACACAGGATCAGTTCTTTCTCATCTCTGGAATAAAAAATTGTCAGATAAGTTGACCTTAGGTCTTTTGGAGTGTTACTCTAGACTTTGAGAAATGGACAGACAAAATTCTCAGAGGTTTCATGTCCACATTCTCTGGAAATTTAGCCCTGAGCTCTTCAGTTTGATGTGGTTCATTTTAGTATAAGAGGATAACTTGGGTTGATTTTGATTTAAAAAAAAGAAAATTATCTTCTTTACAGACATTCACGTGAAAGGGAAAATAATAAGGCCAAAGCCCTTCACGCTACATTTTAATTGAGGCTGGAGAAGTATTAATCAGAGGACAGGGAGACATTTCAGAACAATCAGTTACAGCACCAGATACAAAGTACACCCAAGGCCAGCTCTGCATGGCAGGACAGACAGCAAGCTGTGCAAATGAATGCCATGGCAATAGCATGTAGAAGCCCAGTCCACCCTGCCGGACCCAGCAGTCCACCAGCAGAGTACAGGTAGCTGTGGTCTGTATGCAACCAATGCTCAGCAGGGATTTTGTCACCTGCTGCCCAATATGAGCAAAGGCCACTTTTTCTCTGAGACTCTGCCCAGAGGTTCCAGTACAGGATCTTCCCACTATTCATTTACGAGTACTAAATTGACCTGAAATTGAGGGATTGATCACACAGATAACAGCCACAGATTCTGCAATGCATACCCCATATATCTGCTAGCAAACCCACAGGGGTAAGAGGTGCTTTTTTTGACTGAGCTGACCAAAAAACCTGCTAGTATAAAGAAAGTAGTACTTCTAAAACCTGTGTTTGCAAAAATGTGTGTGTGTGTGTGCTCGCTCATGGGAGACTGTTTTATTATACGGTATATTCCTATTAGGAGTATTTTGCCCATAGTGTATGTCAATATTCCTAGACATGCACGTTTTCATAGTGTTGAATATTCCTTAGTTTTATATGGAAAAGATTGCAGACTTCAGAGAGATGAATCATATCCACATTGATTTCCTGGATCAGACTGTGTATTACCACACTGTAAGAGTCTGTCTAGAAAAAAAAAAACTATGCAAAAATGTAACAAATGCCTGATACCAGGGAGAAGTGCTTTTCCTAATGAGAAAGTCTGCTTGTTAACTAGTCTTTTTTCTTAGCATTTTTAATTTTTATTTAGAGTGTTCCCACAGGCCTATTAAATTCCCCTACTCTTAAAAATAGTTAAAGGGTATGTTAATTATCTAAGATATCTCAATTCATTGATTATAAAATGTAGGAAGGAAAAAAATGCCATAGTCTGGAGCCATAATATGCAGCATATTGCAGTTAACAGATACTTCTTGTAGATCATTGCTTCACAGTTCCGTAGTCTTTCATATTTTCTATTTATTTCCAAAACAGATGCTTCTTTTAAGCTTATTTTGGTTCCAAATGGTTGTCCAACAAAGAAGGGTTTCATATAACACCAAATAATATTTTCATTTATTTACATAATCACGACATCTACTAGTAGACCTAAAATTCAAGAATCAGTGAATACTTCAGAAAACACAGCTGAATTTGTTTCAGTGGTGTAAATGGCTGTTTTATAACCACGGAATATTTGCAGACAGCTCAACTAAAATGCTTCCTGGCACAGACATTAGTTGAAATTAAATACTGCACACTAACCTTGGAATGATGTTTTTTTCTAGTAATAACTAAGCTTATGCATGTAAAACTATAGGTACCACTATTAGATCAACCTTATTAAAAAAAAGAAAAATACAAAATATTTTTTTTTTATGTTGGGCAAAAGAATTCAATTTAGAATTTTGCGATTTCTTGTATTTGATCAACCAAGTGTTTGTAGAACAGGAGCTGGAATATATGACAGTTTTCTGTCAAATTATTCATCTATCAAGAACTCTGGTAAAAGAAAGGGAAGAAGAATCACATGTCAAGTTTGATTAGTGTACTTATTGCTTTTACAGAAAGTGATCTAAAACTCCAGTTTTATTCCTAGGGTGATTCCCAATCCCCAGCATGTGTGAACTTCATGAAGTTTCAGTGAGAGAGTATAGCATCTAAAGTTAGGCAAAATTCTGGCTCCTTGTCCCCAGCTCCTACCCCTGAACTAATGATTTTAGACAGCCTTAGGGAGAGGAGGAAAGCCATCTTCCAGAAGAGAGCAAATTATGGTAATAACCCTCTAACTGATCACTTACAGTGCTAAACAAAGAGCCACAAGTCATTCTATGAATCCTTTCCTCTATGAGGCGGTGGCAGGAGTGACCATACAGAAGCATTGCACAGGTCACATGTACTAAAGAACATCAGTGGCAGCACTTCCCAGGGAGCCACAATTACAGCACTGATGGAAACACACACCAGCCTCGGCAACATCACCTCCACACAAGTACTATCGGGCGTATAAACTAGATTCACAGTAAGAGCTCTCTGTTTTATGAGGAAAAAAGCTTGTATTGCTATATCATATCACTACATCATAAGCATTTCTCCAATAAGTTGTATAAATTTTTAATCAAGCAAATACTCTTATTGAGCCCAGTAGGTTCACTTTTACTAGGAAGATTTGCAGGACTGGCATCAAATGAATGATAGTCATAATCCTCTTTCTTTTTCATTTGCACATGTGTGAGTAGAATAGGAGTGCACCTACATTACAGGAAAGAGAAAACATAAAACCACATCTAAGACAGTTTTTTAAACTATATATATTTGGTGCCTGCACAACAGGTCCTCATCTTCCACCAGTTCCCTTCTTGCTATTATAACCATGGGTCTTCCCTAGTGACTTGTCTGGCATTATCATATATTTTGACAGAACCGGTTGTGCAGCTTTTTTCAATCCCTGCACTACTTCAGACAGTACCATCTTTTGCTACTTCTCCTGCTGAGGCATGGTGAGGGCCCCACATAGGCCTCAGAATTGTGCCTGGCACTATTCAGGCATAGCTGGGTAGTTGAAATCAAGGCACAGAACAGTCACAGGTGAAATCAACAAAAATAGGGAAAGCACAAGAAAGTGATCAAAACCGAAGAATTCTTCTGATGGAGTGGTAAGCACTATACCTTGCACCAGTGCTTTAATCATATGTAAATTTTAGGGGAGGTTTCTACAGCTATCTTCCATGGTGGTTCTTAACCAACCTCTGCATTTTCACCCTCCAAGCAGCTCCTCAGTCTCGAAAGTTAAAGATGTTGAAATATGTCAGCAATGTATGTTCACTTGTTCTCCTTGGCTGCCGGTTTCAAGTGCATGTCCAATTTCACAATGAATCCATTGACTTTTTTCCCCTTAGTACTTATTTGGGCCATTTTCCAATGCTCACTGGCAACCTTTCCCTGTGGTAGAGTGGTTCAGCAGCTGGCCAGATGTGAGACTGCTAGAAAGTTTAATTGCTACTTCTAGGGAAGGGGCAACTATTTTAAGTTAGACAGACGGCCTTTCCAGCTCAAGGAAGAGGAGGTGGCCATCATCTGCTGTTTTAAAGATGATTTCAGCCCAGAGCAAGTTCATTCTGAAACTAGTCACTGAGGGAAAAGACAAGGCCAACCTAATGGAATGACACAATGTTTTTAATGTAATTTAAGTGCTTTATCTGCAACACAAAAGCACACTGCACTATAGTTAGCAGAACTCAAAGCCTGTCCCTTTTACACTTCAGAATAACATCATGCATATTCATCCAAAAATGTGTGTGTATATATATATTTTAAATAATTGTTTTTTGTAAACATCTAAAAATTCACTGTTTGCACAGTGTGTGTGTGAAAGAGAATTAAAAAAAAGCCTACTTTTAAAAATTACATTGAAATATTGAGTAATTATAATGCAGAGTGGAAAACCTACACAGAATTCAAAACCTGCAGGTAAAATTGACTACAAAACCAAAATTGGCTGTGTTGGCTTTATTGCCCTGATCTGCAAGAAATGTAAAAAGCAAACAAAGAAGAAAAGTATTAATAGCAAAAGAAAACTGGATTTGAGACTTATGTTTGTAATAAACAAATCTCTTGCAACAGAAGTCTTTCTTTACAATGTGCAGTACAACTTAAATTTGGCACTACCTCTTTCAAACTCTGTTGAAATCTTGTGTAAAATGAGTATTTAGGTTCAATAATAATTTACTAACTTAAAGGTTTAGCAAGTATTTAGGCCCTGATAGCGCAAAAAGATGAGTAATGCCCACCCATTGTCATCACTTAATACAATTATATGTGTAGAACTATCTCCAAGTTCAGAGTCCAGAATTCAGAAATCTTCAAAGGACAACTTCTGTATGTGCTTTAAAGGGTACATATGGGCTTGGAACATTTTGGGGGAGGTGAGGGGGCAAGTAAACAATTAATTAATACCAACAGTAAGTGTTACATCATTGTCAATCTTCACGAATATGATTGTGTTATTGGATAATTATTTCCATTTTTTTGCATTGTGGTGAATATATTAATCTTACCACCAGCGTGGTAAAATGTTCTTTTAGTAGATGAAATGAGGCTGTTACATGAGGAAAGAGGAATAAGTAAGAAACAATAAAAAAATTAAACCTCTTATTACTTTGATGGGAAAAAGTTACTTTCTTCCTGCACTATTATGACCACCTATTGTTTGTGATTTGCTTGTAGCTGATGATCAAACACAGTTAATTAAAAATACAGTATTTTCCTAGGTGATATCAGAGAATTTTCCTCATGTTTTTACATTTAAAATAAGAAGCATCTGAATAACTGTTCACTTTTAAAATATGACTTAACATACACATTCAATTGCTCTTTCATTTAAACCTTTTAATTCCTCTTATCCTCTGGGAAGATTTTGGGTTGATGAGCACAGAAAGAGCATGAGATTCTGCAGCAATAAGCAGCAAGCCCCCCAAAAGATCCTATCTCTTATTTTAAGTGTAAAAACAAGTGGCCATATCTTCCAAGAGAGCTGGGTGGGTTTTCCAAATGTCTTCAAATAAGGAGCTGGCCCTGGAGCACACCATTTGTTAAATCAGAAAGCTCTGTATGCATTAACAGTGTTTACTCAATTCAAAACCCACATTTGTATGGCCAGGATGCCCACTCTGGTGCCACCTTTACTAGACAGTGCATATACTCCAACATCACCAGAC
>VYZX01001380.1:1337-19387 GCA_013401335.1 Brachypteracias leptosomus
CATCTACAATAAGCAACATATAAAAATGCAGTCTTTGTCAGATATATTGCTCTGAATTCTCTTAGTCTTGGAGTTTGCTGACACATATAACAAAAATAGCCAGTATAATGACCTTATCAAGTGTTACCAACCTCTGTTTATATACTACAAGATCCTGCATGCACAGTACAAATTGTAGGCATCATAAAGGCACATCTGTTAGCTGAATAATGCCACCTACCATATGCTCCATGAAAAGATATATAGAGGGAGAAGTCAGCAGTGGAGCTTGCTAAAACAGACTGGAGAGACTGCAAGCCCCTGGAAACCTGAAGAAACATGCTGCAGAAACACCAACCTCCAGCAGCTCAAGGACTGCTTACATCAATTTCCAAGCATGAGCCATGGTTTCTAAACATACTTTTAAAGTCTTTTATAAAAAAGAGGATTTTCTGGGATCATTATTTATTTTTGTACATGCAGGTCTAGACAGGAGCTGTTTACCATGCACATACCAACCACAGAGAATCTGTCCTTCATACTGTAAAATTCTATGAGAGGTAGGTTTCTCCAGACCACAAAAAATTCTTTGAGACTGTGTAACTTTAGAAAAGTTGAATATAGCTTTTAACATGGCATAATTGTGCAGTGCAGCTGTGACAACTGGGTGAAATGTAGAAGACAATTGCATTGCATAAAACTGAAACCACACTGACAACATGATGTAATCTTATAGAGAACAGGAGTGATCTGCTTTTCAAAATTCAAATTTCAAAATCTAGAAAACTTTATTTAAAATAGAAATCCATATCTACCCAGAATCTAATTATGTGAATTTTCCTACTAATAGTATACAGATTCCTTAGCTGTAATATGTTCCTCTCATCTTAGACTTGGATAAGATGATCTACATCTCTCTTTTTTTCTTAACCCTGAGATAAGCACTATATGCTTTGCAACAGAGGAATATATTTTGACTTTCATCACAATTGTTGACTGGACTTAAAATGACAAGAAAAAATGGAGCAGTACTGACTAATATATTAAAAACATTGCCAGGTTGAGCAACGTACAATTTCTAATTCTTCAAAACACAGACTAGAATAAGGATCCATGTTTAGAAGATGGGAATAGACATTTGTCTTTCAGGAAAAAGACAATCTTTGGAAAGTAAGCCTACTGCTTTCTAGAGAGAACATAGGCTAAAATACTACTTTAGTTTCTTTGTATTCAGTAAAAACACAGTTTAAGAAATGTACTGTTCTGCTCAAACTTTTAAGCAGGTTCTGTTATCATTAAAAATGACCCAACTTTCCCAAAACACAAGCCATGTTGTTTCTAAAGTTTAAAAATGACCCCATGGAACTTTTATAATTATTCCAATTGATCTACTTTCAGGATTTCAGATTTTTAATTTCTGTTGTACCTTTTTCTTTAATTTAAAATGCTTCCTAATTTAAAGGAGTGGAAGCATGTATAGACTTAGACTTTTTTGTGCTTTCTGCATTTTTTAGTTGTAATGAAGAAAAAACAACAATCCTTTTAAGCTATAATGATTTCCCCTATCTAGGTTTTTTGACTAAGACACCAAATCTATCATTAAATAAATCAGTAAGGTGTCCATATATTCTAACTGTAGTTCACTTTATAGCTTGAGAATGTCTGTATTTTTGCCGGGAATAGCTGTGCTTATATATGTGTGATATGGCATGGAGCTCCAACTTGTGGCAAAGACTGGAGGCTAACAGCATCATTGCCAAGGACACAAGAGAATTAAACTTGCCTCATGTTGTTAATCCAAAGCACAGGCTGGTTTTCACACAGAATTTATGATGTGCTCATACCTAATCCACATATCTCTAAGAAGAAAGGAAAGTAATGAATGAATAATCAACTTGCTCAACCTCCATAAAGACAAAACCTAAGTCACTGTCCAGTTTTGAGGACCAAGGATAATTTATTTTTTTCTTGTATTTACTATACTTATATTTACTGTAGACCCTAAGATCCTGCTTCTGCTCTCATTCACACGTTGGGCTGACTAAAATGATGTTAATATCTAAAGCTGGTCAAATAATACAGATAGTTCCAAATTCAGGGTTTCAAGGTCAGTCAAGCTCTTATGGCTAGTTGGTGTAACGTCAAAACCAATTCTTATCAACATTAGCATCTACATAAATTTCATGTGGATATTTCAAGAGTTCCACAGATAACTAAATGTCATGTGAAGAACTGTCTTGTTTTGCTTACCTTGAATTTCCTAGCTCCTCAATCTTCAATTGCTACCTAATCTTCAATGAGTACTCCTACAGTTGGTAGAAAACAATAGTGAATAATTAAGATTTAGTCACCTTTTCTACATTACATATGACAATGAAGACCTGTACTATTTCCTCCCTTAGTTATCTTTTTTCTATGATGAAGACTCCTAGTCACATGAACTTTTTTGGCTCATCCTTTCTTAGCAATTCAAATGCTTTTTGAAAACATCAAGGACTGTTTGAGCTAGAGCTCAGATGGGGTTTTCTGCCATTTTGACCTCTGCTAGTACTGAATGGAGGTTTTCATTGAATAATCTATTACAATCCCAGGGTCCCGATCCTAAATATTAGAGTCTATTACTTTATATGTAAAGTTCAGATAAAGTTCCTTTTTTTCCTATGTACATTGTTTTACATTTATCTACATTGATTTTCATCCTTTCAACATTCATTTGCTAAGTGCCATGTGACATGCTTCTGCAGAATTTCAGTACAATTGTTCTCTCTTTATTTCTTTAAATAATTTAGCACGGTCAGCAAACTTGTCTCCTCGCTATTCACCCTAGCTTCGAGACACTTCAACACTTACGAACATGTTGAATGAGATGGTTCCAGCACAGATGCCTGAGAAAATCTTCAGCTAATTTTCTGCCACTGTGAAAACTCTTATTGACTCCTGTCCTTTGTTTTCTACCCTCCAATACTTTTGAAGCATGATTTAGCTTCACAAAACCTGTGTTGATTCTTTCTCTATCTCTTGTACATATCTGCTACCCTGGCAAGACATGATGTTTTACATTGAAAAAATATTTCAGGTTCTGTCTCTGAGGTTATCTCTGACTGTGCAATATACAGGCCAGAACAGGAGAAAGCGACTCTCCTTGATTGCCATGCTTTATTAGCCAAACTGTGTCTTCCCTTGGGCATCCTTGAGCTGCCCATGGAAGAACAACTTTCAGGTTAAAGTTCAATGCTGTGAAGGGGCCATGAAAGCCCAGTCAGAAGCCAAGTGGATAGATTTATGCTGCCATGGGGAATCTTTCCTCAGAGGCTATCATCAGTTTTTGCCTTGACAGTGCTTTTCAGGGAAGGAGGAGGAATATGCATAGTATAAAACAAACATGAAGACCCAGAAATGTGTGACTTTAAGTGCAGATATTTTTACTTTTCAGCTACATTCAACTGTGTCATAATGTTTATATAAGCCATGCACTTAGAATTACCTAGTAATTGTTCATGGTTCTGTGAAGCATGTTCAACGTGTTCAACATGTTATGTTTAGTATGTTCAACCTAAGGTGCTCACTTCTCCTCTTGCCTTCATTTCAGCCATGAAAAATAGTGAAAAATGAACAAAACGAGTTGGCACATCCCTGAATGTCAAGAATACCCTGAATATTACTACTTTGCTCTGCAAGAAGAATTTTTCATCTCAGAAATATCTCAAGTGCAGGCCTTTGGTGCACAGGTTGAACGTCAATGTGTAAAAGATCCCCAAAGGATGTTAACTGTTTTCATTCTTTTTCTCACTAGCTGGAAACTCCTGAACTCACTAACTTTGCCAGGTGTCTTCTGTGACTAAATAAAATGTCCTTAAAGAAGGCAGCTAGGTCTTCTCTGCACATGCATGAAAAACAAACAGGGATGAACGAGGAGTATCTAAGCGTGCTCACAGTCCATTTAAGATTATACGATTACATCCTTCAGGCTGTGTATTTTATAGCAGTTCTGCTATATGTCTCCATAGCTTAGATATTAATAACAAAAAATACTAAGTATTGTAACTTTTTTACTGTGGGGATTTATTTGCTATTTAGTATTTGGTGTTCTTGGTCTCCTAAATATTAGAAGTTTGAGAACAGCACTATTATTTATGAAAGTGCCAGCATTTAGTGTGATTTTGGTTCTTTTAATGCAAGCACTAGTGGGTTTCTTTTTCTGCCCACCTGAAAAAAAATCCATTACCAACAAGTCTTGAAACATACAGAAAAGTAGCAATGTAGATTGTTTGAGACCTTTCATGTCCCTCCATCCTTCCACGTACGTTTCTCATTAGGGGAAACAATTCACTGATCCTTCTTTATTTTATATAGTAAGGCAAATGAGAGAGCAAAGCACTCTTCCTCTTGCAGCTCTGTTCTGGAATAGGTTAGTAGCTACAAAAAGTTCTATGTCCTCTTCTGGCTGTTCAGCCTTTTAGAGTGACCAGGCAGGTTGCTTATAACATATAGCTCATAACTGTTGCTTACACAAAGCTCATAGTATCATCTGAAATCATTATTTGAAGCATCTATACAGAGGCATGCAGACAGATAGTCAGAACAGGTTTTTATTCCAAAAGAGGACATGCATGTGTAGGAATGTTACCTGCTATTAGGCAGGAAAAATAACTACTCTTCTGGTTCCGTTTGCATCACTAAAATCATACTTAAGAATCATGGTGGAATTATGGAAAAAATAAACAGCAGCCAGCTAACCTTCTTAAATTTCAAATAAAACGAAGTAAAAGGAGGACAGAACTAGCAATCAAACAAAAATACTCTTTCCCCAGGAAGAAGAGGATGAGAAAAAAGAGTAATGGCACAATTTGCTTATAGAATGATTTGAACAAGAGAACTTACATTGCAGCAGTGGGAAGACCAAAGGTGAAAGCTGAAACCTGAGCTCCTGTACACTGTAAACTTTTGTTTAAATAGGGTCTGCCAAATCGTAGGTAATGAGTGTATTACCAGGGTGATCTGTACAAAAATCTTGTTTGCAAACAATAGGACTGTTGTGACCTGAAACAAAAATTACCGTTGCAGCATATGCTTCATGTTACAAGGGAAGTTACATTTAGCAGAGTAAAAATAGTCCAAAATATTCCTTTAGCTCCCTCCTGCCCAGCAAGGTGCAGATGGGGCAAACTCAGAGCAGGAAGGAGCCACAGCAGTACTCTTGCTGATGAAAGCTGTCCTCATACTCGCTACCAGTTTTCCTCAATTGATTTCCTAGCTCATTTCTATTACACTCATGATTTAAGCCTCTAGGCTATATCAAGACCAAGATGCCCAGACTGAAGTCTGACAGAAGACTTAATTACAAGAGCTTGCAATCTTTTTGAGAGCAAGTCTGTGCCAGGCCTGCACTCCTGTGAGATCATGTATGAGTTTCTTTTCACAGTCCTCCAATTGCTCTTTTATGACAACAGTGTTTATTAGAAGCACAATTCCCTCTTTTCCTTCTAGTGAAGCATTTGCGAGACTGAAGCACTTGCTCCGTGCTCCTCCTCCTGCGGGCGCACCAGCACACCAGCCAGTCTCCCTGCAATTTTCCCTTCCAGCTTTCTTTTTCTCCTCACCATCCATACCCAGAGCTGGCTTGTGGCTTTCCAGACACCTGAAGGGTGCCAGTTGGGTAGTCTCCAACCAGCAGTCCCTGCTCCCCAGCCAAGGCCAGCCATGCCAGGGCCACTTGTCCAAGAGGCCTTTGCTGCTGACCTCCTGCAGCAGCATGAAGCAGTGATGGTGTCCAGGGAGACCCTGCTGCAGCCCTGGTCCTGGGTCAGATGTCCAAGCAGGTCCTGCTGTGGCAGAGGAGATCTGTGAAGATCTAGGGTGTCGAGGTTGGCTGCCACCAGCCTGGACCTGTGGGCACCATCAGGGCATAGCAACTGGCAGGGTGTCATTTGCAGAGCTCAGGGTGGGGTGAGAAACCTGGATGGGGACCCTGGGGCACAGGGACAAAGCCTTCTTGTTTAGCCAGAGGGTAGGTTTCAAGCTGCTGCTTGCATGTGGATGCCAGGGTTGCCAGGCAGGTGTCTCCTCCCACTGGCTGGTGTGTTTCTGGGGGTGCTGTTGCATCCCAGCTTGCTCTGTTGTGGCCATCAGCCATCCTGCTCCAGAAACAGTTCTTGCCTGGCCAGAAGCTCCTCTAAACAGGGACATGGCTCTCTGCACAGCACTGGGCTCACTTTTTAGTGCTACCCCCCAAATCTTCTGTCAGCAGTTCAGGAGATGGGCCAGGCCAGCAGCCATTCCCCATAAAGAGCTTTTAGGCCACCATCCTTTTCTGGAGGGGGAGAGAGTTCAGTAATACAGATGTGCATTTCTCTGTGGCCTGTGGCAGAGAAGGGGCACCTTTGTTTTTATTAGTAAAGAGGCAGCTTTTCTCTTGGTGGGACTGGTGGAGGCGCTGTGTTGCCCTCTGGCCTTTGCTGATGTCTTTGGTAGTTTTCTGAGTGATGATGGAGGGAAATTCTTGTTCCTATCTCTGGTTATCTCCCTGAGTGACCTCCCAGGCTTTGCTCAAGAAGACGCTGGCCTCCTACAGATGCTGTACTGCATTTTCCAGCTGTGTGTGGGTATCTCAGAAACTGTGGAGCTTCTCCCAGTCTGCTAGACACCTTCATTCAAACAGCAAAAGCCTACTCTTACGGGCAAAGCTAAGAATTTTTTTAAAAAGATTTGTCCATCTGAACAGTCACGTGAGAAATGTTAACGAGCAGTGTATGCTCATTCAATAACAGCAGCAAAATCTAATTAAATAGCTCTTTTGTTTTAGTTTGGCTCAACTAAAACAAGCAAATAAGCTATCACACAAACCCAGCAGTTCACTGTCATCCTCATAATCCTTTTGGTCCAGAACAGAGTAAACAAATAACAGATATCAGAGATTCCTTTTCAGGAAATCAATTTAAATTCTTAAGCATATCTTAAGCTCTTTAATTTCTATCTGTATTCATAAACTATACTCATTAATTATATATGTAACATTATGTTAGGTGTACTGGGTGCATGGTTTGCTTACATCACTCACAGATGAATTCTAGTACCACCAGATATACAATATTTTCCTACATTAACTCCACAAATGTGTAAAAATAGGGTTGAACTTATTAACATCTAAAGCTGGTTGAGGTAAAACTGTACTTAATTGCTTGGACTGCAAACATTTAGCAGAACATATAAATTCACCATAAGGCTAATTGCTCTTATTACTCCTTTTATGGAACCGTGTAACCTTTTCATATTAAGGTAGGCTATTTTATACTTATTTTAGTTTTATGTGCAATGTTCAAACTCAAATATGTCTATTAAAGACGCTAACAAACATCTAGTGCGTTTCCAAAGCCTTAATTGATCTTTATTTGCATATACTCTGTTGCAAATGCAACACATAGCTTTGCACAGTCAACAATTTTATTCCAGTGGATTAGAGGTACTCGAGTGTGTTCTGTATTACTTCCTGATGGCAATAATCACAACTGGCTTGGACACAAAGGTACACAGAAATATCTTGTGCTGGCAAGGGAAGAATTCCTGGAGATGGGTATGGACATCTGTATGTCAGAAGACGATCAGCCTCTCCTCTTCCTCTTCACAAAAGATATATCAAAGACAGAGTGAACCCAAACAATCAAGGACATTTCTAGAATGCAAAAATCTATGGGCAATTTAATAAAGACTAGTCATTTCAAAGGGGTCTGAGAGAAGAAAGTTTTATAGTGTTATTCTGACAAACTTTGCACTAAGCTGATACACTACTTTTATTATACTTGGGCTAAGCATATGTCTCATCTGGTTAATGCTAATTCAGGTGTTTTTATGATGCACAGTGTTATGCTCTGTAGGTGCACTGCTACCACTTACTGCTTTTCAATGCAAACATCAGAAGTCAGTTACATAACCTGTACATGGTTAGTAGCATTACCTCTTTCATTTAGATGGGAAATATTAGGGAAGAATGATCTTTGCACAATGCAAGTACAATGTTGTGTTTGGGTACAGTGGCCCTTCTCTGCCATCTTGTTTTCAATCATCTCCTGTGACCAGAAAATGTAGTAATAGCAGTGTAACCAGGATATTCAGATTAGGCATAGAGTTGAATTTCTAGGAACAAATGACATTCAATTTTCTAAAATCCCCCTTTTGAAATTATACTAAATTTCACAACATGGATAACATTTTTTTTCCCACAACCATTCTTATGCTTTAAATCTTTCTTAATTATTTTAACACCAGGTATTGTGAAGCAGATGAAGAACTAGAATATAAAATTCAGTATACCTCTAATGATTGTGTCAGCTAACCTCTAATTAAAAGTGAATTGCACCTTTAATAAAGATCATGTTAAGAGGATAGAAAAAAAAAAGACCATGTGAGAAAGTATAGTACAGTGAGAGTTAAATCACTAAAGTCTGTGATAATTTCCCTACTCTCTGCTTGCCTAGCTTCGTTTTTTGACTCACAGCTTTGCCTAGCTATTACTTGGGAATTTTCACCTGAGCTCTAACTACAGGTGCATTTCATCTAGCATCTGTCAGTGGCACCAATACTTCAGATAAGAGTGCAAGAAACCTATCTGTAGGCACATGTGGGATAATCTGCTTCTCTAATACTTAGGGATGGGTGTAGGCTTTGCAGCAACAGATGTAATATCCTTTCCATAATTTTTGTCATCATTAAGTAAGATTACTCTGAATATCATTGATAACAGAAAGCTAACAAATACTTTTTTGCATCCTTTCCATTTCTGAATCTTAGGGTGGCCACAGTTCCTACATTTCAAAGACAAATTTTGTGGAAAAAAGATATTTATGGGCTTTGTTTCTCTCCTTCTTAATTTTGTTGAATGGTCTTTGCTCTTGTTTTTTGATAAAGCTTGAACATGCTATTGTTTTGTACACTTTTATTTTCCTTCTTACTTAACTCTACCCCAGCCAAAACCAGTACATCATCTTTTCTAACCCATAACTTGTCTCCATTTTACTGATGAAACAATTTCTACTTTTATTTACTTGTTAGTAAACCAAGAAAAGGTATAAAAACATCTAAATGCATACCTTGATTCTATTTATTATTATTTTTAGATTCTAGATGCTCCAGAATACTCCTTTACCTGAAAAAAAAAGTCTTACATTAGATTCTAATAATATTGGTACATGTGGGAAGATGATCCTCACTTAAGATGATTGTGGTGTTAAGGAAGCATATGGTGTGCAATATGTTAGAAACATCTTGATGATGGAAGTACTTAAATTGTGAAAGATACACAAAACTGTAAAATACAATGTCCTATTTTGAGTAAAGATTTGTCATCTTCAAGATTTGGAATCTGAGGTAACCTTTAAAAAGATAAATAAGAGCGTTTAGGCCTCCGGCCACTACAAACACTGTCAGCTCCGTGTTTCCTTTCAGGTGAGTCCTTGAGCTGCAGATTACGTTGGGTACTAGAACGCAGAAACCTGCGGTAGATCCATGTGTGTCCAAGAAAGCCCATTTTTTGAGACTTTGTAACACAGGGACACTATATTTACTGTTTGCAGTACAAAATAGGTTGGAAGCTGCCTAGCTGTTATTTTTTTGGTGTGATATTGACCAAGCACATGGCCTCTGCTGCAGAAGTCTGATGTCTCTTTACAGCATTCCCAGGACAGGACTACGTGGCTTCACAGTGCAGAAATATGACAATACTCAGAGCCCATTTGGGCCTAATATTCCTCTGCCAAACAAGAGGAATTTCCATGAATGAAGAGTCAGGAGTTTCTGTACATTACCCAGATTCTAGGAGACCTTATGGAGTCATGGACAGATGAAAACTCACAGTAAAATATTTCCCTTGAAACTGGTGCAACAACAGTTCTGACACCCAAACAGCTCTCAATGGATTTAGTTTGAGTCTGATAGGACCTGCAGTAAGCTATTGCTAATAAACTTTGCTGGGTCCAAGATGATTATGGGTACAGACACTAAACAACAATGCCCAACTTGTACCTAATCTGTTTCAGGCATGTTACTCTATCAGTCAATTTGATTGTATTTTTTGTTAATGATATAAAAGTGATGTGGCTACCATTGAAGTGTAACCAAAGGACAGCCAATGTAAAGAAGCATGGTCATATAAAAGAAGAAGCCATGAGGAGAAGGAAAAACTCTGGATTACTTTTAGGACTTTAGCTTAAAGGTCATTTTAAAATAGTGAACAAACTGTTTATGGCAAATAAAAAGGGCTTGGGTTTATAGCCTGCAGCAACATGTATAATAATTTCTAGTCTTGTGTATGAAAAAATGGACTGTAAGCCCATAAGCCAAAGTGAAAGTCACTTAATGAACCTGCTTAAGATCATGGGTCTGCTTCCATCACAGGCTCTTGTCTTCTTGCTGAGCTGAACAATGCACTGGAGACTTCCAATGCTAAAGATTAATTGAAAGCCTGGAAGACCTCATCCTTGTTTTTCAGGCAGTTGTCCCTTCTACCCAGTTTTTACTCAAGCTTGAAGTACCCTGTGTTTGAGTAGTAGAAGCCATCCTGGCTAGGGGAATGAGCCCATGCCCAGGTTTAGGACCAAGATGCTTGGCCACAGTCCCCAGTGTGTTAGTCAAAGGGGAATACACACTTCCAGTCATGCCCTGGGGACTCTATGCCCTAAAGGTGGATTCCAGAAGCCACTAGAGTTTTTCTCTTTTCAAGATGTGACAGGTCTTGTGTTGAACTGGGAAGAGAATTTGCGCACAGTAGGAAGAAACCACACATCTTTTGTGGAGAGTAAATTCTGAAAAGGTGCCTCATATTGCTGGGTTAATCCCTAAACAGACATAGCAGGGCAGCTAGGATGTGAATTAAGAAGTGATAGAAAAATTGTCTAGGTGAGAAAATGTGCCAGGAAATGGGTCAGAAAGACCCAGATGAAAACTGAGAGGGCAACCACATTGCTGAGAATACAGTGGGATTCACCTGCACTCTGCTCCTGGTGCTTCTCCCTCGCTCTGATTGTGACAGGATGACAATGAAGTAGGAAGCTCTGTCTGCAACACATTATGCAGTTTGGTTTTACTCAGCTCACAAAAGGGGTTGAAAGGGGTTTGCTCACCCCTCTCACAAAAGCAATAGTAGCCTAAGTTCATGTTCTCAATCAAAGCACAACAGACCTTTAAGAATAAAATACAAAGATTCTGTGTCCCTACTCATTGCAAATGGTTGACATATCTCACTACTTCGCTAAAATCTGTAAAACTTAATTTATTTTTTTTTTAAACAGTGTTGCATTAGGACTAAATAGTGTATGGTTTTGAGATTAGCGAAAATACTCAATGACATATCTCCCAGAGTCTTCCTCTGAAAAATAATTGAAACTGGCTTGGCTATAAACATTCTAAATTGAAAAAAAAGTCTGGGTGATGATGGACAAGGGAAGATGGCAAACAGAAATTCATTACATAGCAGTTGTCCAGTGAGATCTCTGGGGATTAGTGTTTCATCTGACCCCTGCTAACATCTCCATTAGTAGCGCAGAAGAGAGAATAATGAGGATGTTAATGATGTTTGCATATGGTGCTTCATATATAGATCAAGATATTTCAAATATATAGTGAAGTGAAAGACTAATGAAAGATCTAGAGAGGTGATAGATAAGGCATTAATAGGATCAGGAAGGAATAGTGAAATTCTTTCACATAATGTCTGAGGGATCAGCCAGCATGAAAGAAAGTGGAATTCTTTTGTAACCAAAACTCAGCTTTCAGTGGAAGGTTTAGAGTCCAAATAAAATAATCTGCAAAGACAATTTGTCTTTTGCAGGGATTGTTAGCTAGCAAAGATAAGAAAAAGGGAAATATCACACTAATTTCACATCTGCTCTTAATAACTTCTCTTTTCTTCCCCAAAAGAAATGGATTTGTTCAGAGCTTAAGATCTTGATAAATGTTGACCATTGGGTATTTAGAAATTCGGCCTGATAGATGCATTTTTGTATTGAGCAAAATTAGTTAAAAACTCTACGTAGTAATATTGTTATACTTACAAAAAGGAAACTGGGAATGCTGTTATGACAACATAACTACAAGACATTAAAGGTGAGAGTACAAGGTCACTCTGGAACAAGTGTGATATAACCCTTGAGTATATTGCTGCTACTGCTGTCATGGTATTTTCATGTTCACAAGTTGTATTCATGTACCAACGCCAAGCACACTAGTGAGGAGAGTTGCAGTGCAAGCACAAGAAACCTAGTGCAAAAACACAGCATGCATAGACCAGCGGGTGTGCTGGTACACAAAACCACAGGAAATAAACTCATGTTATTCCTATTTACACTAATGTAGTTCATCCCTTGAAATGAACTGTCACGGTCATTCTTAATGAGGATGTCATGCGTGAAATGCAAATTACAAACTAGTTCCAAACAGCAAAAATGTAAACCCACGCATTTCAACAGAAGGAAATAATATTGATGAAATTGCTCTCGTTGAGTTTATTCTAACATTTTCCATCTAGTGGTGCAAATTAGCCAAGCAAGTTATATTTAATTTAATTTTATGGTTGTTTTCTTTTTGAAAGCAGTACTGAATAAGATAACTCTTGACTAAGTTCCTTATTCATAGATGGGTAGTTGAATGCTCCCATTGAGCAAACAGCTTATGAATGTGAAGGAAAATATTTGTGTACTGTATGTCAATATTTTAGCAGTAGCAGATTTTTTTCTTTGACTGAACAGTATATAAAATACTCTGGAAGTCTGTTCAATCTAGTGAAGGATGGCAGGGGGTTTTGTGAATTCTTTAATAGTGTTAAAAATGTATGATTAAAAAACTTTTTGTTAACTGCATTGTTTAAACTATAATGGAGTTATGATATAAAAGTCTTCACAATAATGTAAGCAGTATCACTTCATTATTAGTTATGCTAGATCAACAACTTGTGCTGTAAAGAAAAGGAAAACTGAAGGAAATTGTGTAACACCGCAGCAAGTATTTTGGAATCCAGAGAGATGCAACTGACAGAGTAAAATAAGTAGGTTCAGTATTACCTTGTCTTGGTTCAAAATGAGAAGCTTTAATCTGAAATGCTATCATTTCCCCTCTTTCACAAGCAATAATTCATTCATAAAAGTTTAAAAGGAAGTGGTAATAAGCTACTAGAAAGAGAGGTTGGAATTCCTGAAGGTGGCTGGCAGGTGAGTGCAGGGAAAGGGACTGGGAATCCCAGGCTGGTGTTTCTCTATGATTCATTCTCATATGAACTCTCTGTTCCTCATTACAGTATTTGTTGTAAGGTAAACAGAGACAGGATACTGTGAAGAAATATTAAATCATTTTGTGTTGAGAGTGGTAATGTGCCACAGGGCTTGTGTATTTCTACTGACAGTCTCAGGTTTGTTCTGTGTACTCACTTTTCACTTTATTTATTGATCTCATGGCTGGACTAAGACAAATCAAAACACTTATATGTGCCTATTATGTCAATTCCGTATTGCCATGGCCTCTGCTCCTGATTAATGTAGCAGTAGAGGGGCTTTCCTTACCCTTATTTTCTGAGGGGAGGGGGAGATGCAGGAATATCAGTGCCCATCTATACCAGAAAGCTCATTCTGCCTCCCTTTGTTTCTCCTTTTTTTCAACAGCTCCTTTGTGGCTACTATGAAGATGTAGTGAGCTGCTTTAAACTCTCTCCCTGCACAGTATGATGAGAGAAGTAGTCAGAAGTTGGTAATTTTACCATGCAGTGTCAGCCTCAGACATCAGGTCAAAATTACGACTTAATTTCTTACACCTTTTCCCAGAATGTTTGGGTTCAGAGGAGCTGTAGAAACATACTCTGCAGTCTATTCACTACACCACAGCAGTGAAGCCACTGAACATCAACAGTATAAGGAAACATTTTTTGCAGAAGGATCTGCATCCAGAGCAGTAGGATTTCATCAATTTCCTGTAGTTCATAATGTTTAAAGCAGCCTCGGTGGTAGACTACACTTTCTTACTACTGGATCTCCTTAGAGGGCAGCCAAATGCAGAACTGCTCTCACTGTTGGTCTCATATGTCTACCCAAGGTTTGAGGGAACACTTAAACCAGCAGGAACTTCCCTGTGCACTCTCCCTTAAGATACATAGTAGGCAAAGCAGGGGATGTTATTAATAGTCCTCCTCTCCCAGAGAAGGGAGAGATTGGTTCTCTTCCTCCTCTCACCATTTGCTTGTGTTTGGTAGCCCTCATTCGTGAAGTAGTTCAGACAACTGGCTTTAGAGGAGAGGTCACTTACTCTCACTCATTCTGACATCTCTCCTTACTGCTGGCTGGCAAAGACACCTAAAGACAGGCTCTGAAGGAGGGAAGTGATCCTGGGGATCCAGATGCAAAACAGCAAAGCAAACCTTTGGAAGGAGGTGTTTTGCCTGGGAATAAAGATTTACTTTCTTTACACCGGTTTCCTAACAGAGCATTAGGAGTTCACTGGATTTCAGAGGGCAGCAAATAACATCCCAGGGATTGGCTTGGAGGTGCTGACCATCATGTGCTGGTTTTGGCACATGGGGTTATTCCCAGCAAGGGAATAATGTCAGTGTTAGCATTTTGCACTGGGAAGTTCTATATCACTTTGGTTGGTCCAGACTTGAAGGACAGGAAGACCCTACCTGTTGGTGTCAGTGTCTCTCCTCCAGAACAGGACACAGAAATAGAGAGTACTGGCCTCTGGCAGCAGGGATGCTCTGTGGTTTTCATTTTTACAGAATCTTTAAAAAGTCCCCAAGTCTAAATGAATATTAAACAACTTCCTGAAGTTCTACTTCTGTGTCAGCATTTTAAACAAAGATTTATCTAAAATAAAAAAAAGTTCTATGGCGTTATATAAAAATGTGATATTTTACAGGAGTAAAACCAAGTACTGGTATTCAGCCAGATGCTCCAATAATATTATCTTCATCAAAATATGTAGCATCTTCCTTTGGTTTTACACTTAGTTGCTGCTTGAATAAAATTAATTAATTGGCTCTTCTAATTGCCAGTGAAAATAATGTATCTTTTGTTGTAAAGGATAGGGGGGAAATATTCCTTTCCAAATTTTTGAGAAAAAGGTCTTATGTTGGGTTTACAAAATGTTCCAGCTGCAAGAGGATGAGACTATATAGCCCAAAGCCAGTGCCTGTCATTCTATGATATGTGAGCACAACAAAGACTCCAGCTGGCTGCTATCAGGGCTAATAGAGGCATTTTGGCTCATCTACCTGGTAGAGCATTTGTCAGGATGTCACTTGTCTGTCCTTACCTTGAAACCTGCATGGTTCTTTTATTTCTCAATGTCTTCATTTTATTATACTGAATTAGAACAAATGCCTATCCAAATAGCATATCCTACAATCAATAGGATGCTTGTTAAGATCTATGAAGAATCAAGTTTGGGATAGTGGAAGGGCTGCATTTTTCTCCCTCCTACATGATTTCCTCCAACACCTGGGGACTATTAAGATTCAGAAGTACAAGACATTATAAGATTTTTATTAGCTGGTGGCAATGAGATGGAAACTTTATGTTAGTGGGTGTACAGCAAGTCTCTGCTGACTTACTAATGTTCTAAACTATTATGTCAGCTTTCAGAATTAGTTTGTGAACATTTCTGCTAAGAGCACTCCATCTTAAAATGCTTTAAAAATTGTCTTTTTAATCATATGCATAGCTACAAAAGGCATTCTATATAGTCTTGTTAGGTAAATAAATATTTACATTTCTTCTCCTGAGACATATTCGTAAACGTAGTCAGATTTACAGTGCTGACATCGACAGATTAACGTTAGCTATGAGGATCTTTATAATGTCACGAATATCATTGAAAAGTACTTATTTCTCTGCTATGTGTTCATGTGTGATTGAGCTGTACCAGCTCAAAACTAATGATATTAGTGCTGTCTGCACTGAAGATTGATGTTCTCTGTCACCTTTAAACTTCCTTGATTTTCATGAGATGGCCTCACAAATGACTTAAAGCATGCCAAGAGTTGTTCTAATTAAAGATGATTAAAGTATTGCACACGTGATTAAGTATGTCCTCTTGCCCTGCTCTACCTACTTTGTGAATACCAGAAGAGGATCATTTCATTAAAGAAAAAAAAACAAACCCTAATAATTTCATTAGAGCATTTATCCCTTTGTTTTCAGCACTACCATGAGTGGGGCCAAAGCTAGGGAACAGAGCCTATGTTGTCTATATTTTAAGTGCAATTGGCTTTAAATTCTGCTGCTAACAGACCTTACAGTGCAGCTGCTTACATAGGACATAAACAGACATTTTAAAAGGAAATTGGATGATCCCGCTACAGATATGGTGAAGGACAATCAAAATAAAATACAAAGGGAATCTGATATGAATAGGTGAATGAATGAATGAGTAGGAGTGGCAGGTAGGAATATAATGGGATAACACAGGAGCTGTCTTCTTAGTGGGAGCAGCTCCCAAGACAGCCTATTATTCTCTCAACTTCCTCAATTACTTTCAGAATAACTATCTTCTTGTAAATAGATAATTGTAGGGATCAATACTGCATGTTTATGTTCTTCCTTTTTTTTTAAAGTAACTGCAGTTCATGTGACATTGGCCTGAAGAGCTTCCTTTTAAAAAGTCAGAAGTGAGAAGGGAATCACTGAATGAATCAGATTTTTTTCTTGGAATATAAAAGCTGAGATATTCCTCATAGATTGCTAAATGCTTACAAATTAGAGAGTAGAACTCAGGTAATTATCTGTCATTGAGGAAATCCAATGAAGCAGGAAGCGAGATATTGAAGGTACTGGAAGATGAGGATTGTCATGAGAATAGTTATCAAAGAAACCAAGACAGTCCAGTGTAGAAGTCATATAGTTTTAACTATTATCTAATTATTTAGTTCTTTCTAGAAACCATCATCATGGGCAGAAAGTGGTCATATGTTCAGACACCTCAGCGATAATGTTGTGTGGAAACATTAGATACTATAACCCCAACACATTTGCCCCAGGAAGAGTCTTCATTTCAGGCATCTGTAGTGCAAAAGTCTTCACCTGAGCTAATTATGTAAACTCATGTCATAGTCAATAAGGAGAAGCAAGTGCTTCTAGAGCACAGTATTTCTCCCCTGTGTCAGAGGTCCACATTAGGATAAGAGTGACTGTGCTGAGCTTCCACTGACTGCAGTAACCTGAAATGCTGGGGCCTGGGCTGTGGGCCTCAAGTTGGAATTGACCTATGGATGAGTCACAATCCAGCAACATGTTTTGTTCCCCAAGTGGTTCCCTAAGGCTCCAGAGGCAGAACCTGGCCCACCTGTGTGAGGCCCTACCTGCCCCCAGGTGATCGTGGTTGTGGTGGCGGGCAAGGCTAGAGCTATATTAACCAGGAACTGAGGAGTTTGTGAGAAGAAATAAGAAGTTGATCAGTTTGAAGAGAGTTCCTGTTGGAAGCAGCTTGTTGAGCTCTCTTTCAGTAGTGTCATAGAATCATAGAATTGTCAGGGTTGGAAGGGACCTTAAAGATTATCTAGTTCCAACCACCCTGCCATGGACAGGGACACCTCCCACTAGATCAGGTTACTCAGAGTCCCATCCAGCCTGGCCTTCAAAATGTCCGGGGATGGGGTTTCCATCACCTCGCTGGGCAACCTGTTCTAGTGTCTCACCACCCCCATGGGGAAGAACTACTTCCTAACGTCTAATCTGAATCTACCCACCTCTAGTTTTGACCCATTCCCCTTAGTCCTACCACTACCTGACATCCTAAAAAGTCCCTCCCCAGCTTTTTTGTAGGCTCCCTTAAGATACTGGAAGGCCACAATAAGGTCCCCTTGGAGCCTTCTCTTCTCCAGACTGAACAACCCTAACTCTCTCAGTCTATCCTTGTAGGAGAGGTGCTCCAGACCTCTGATCATCCTCGTGGCCCTCCTTTGGACACATTCCAGCATGTCCATATCTTTCTTGTAATAGGGGCTCCAGAACTGGACACAGTACTCTAGGTGGGGTCTCACAAGGGTGGAGTAGAGGGGCAGAATCACCTCCCTCGACCTGCTGGCCACGCTTCTCTTGATGCAG
>VYZX01001380.1:19603-60723 GCA_013401335.1 Brachypteracias leptosomus
TGAATCCCCCTTGATTCCCTTGGGGTGTCCTGGAGCATTGTCCCTGGCTTGCCTCAGGGAAACAAGTTGAGACGCTTTACTAGTGCCCCCTGCCTCTGCCCCTGGTGTGCTGCCCCACTGTTTGTCACAGGCAAGCATGAAATTATTAACCCCTTCCCTCTTCAAATCTAGTTTAAAGCCCTACCAATGAGCCCTGCGAACTCCTGCCCCAGAATATTTTTAGTGTGTTCCTCCTTGGCTGATTCAAGACAGAGAAGAGCAAACAGATGGAGAATAAAAGAAGTTATGCTGAGGAGATGTTGCTGAGTTTGGTGTTGGTCTGAGGAAGGAGAGAGCTAGCAGTGCTTAACCACAGACTATAAGGAAAAGCAAGAGAACCGTTTCTGATATAGACCCCTAGATTGTAGTCCTGCAAGGTCAGGTGAGATGAATTCCACAACATGAATCTGGAAAGAGGTAAAGGATGATAAGGGGGAAAAAAAGCAATGTGTAAGGTGCTAAAGAAAGTATGAGTCCAGGTGATGCACTTAAGACACTGGCTCAGAGATTTTTCACTCATTAGTTCTAGAACAATCAAAATGCTTGAGGTGGAGCAAAAAGTGGCTTAACTGCTGTTGTGACCAAAAGGCAGGTTTTAAAATGGAAGGAGGGTAAGAAAAGGCAAAGGCATTGTGGAAATAGGAAGTAATTTATTAATTTCTTAAATTAAAGATAATGTCACCTATAGCAATGCTGTACAACTGCACAGCTGTAATAATCATTAGAAGAATTGTGTTGGAGAAACTTAGTAACATCAGTGTTTATAGATCTTCATTGATAAATTCTATTAAAAAAACCCTCATGTCTTACATAACTTCTGAACAATGGTTCAAATGGTTGTTATCCTCAATACCTTAAATTTAATTAAATGTTGATTGTATAAATCTTAACATGCTTGTACTAGGTAACTTTAAAGATATGGAACAACTTTATTTAGACATAATGGTATAGATAAGATTACTTAAGAGAAATATATCATTATAGGAAAGCTAAAGGATAAGTCACTATGATACATGAAAACTGATAGCAGGCTAATCACAGCAGGAGAGGATTTTTATCATGCTTCACTGGAGGAATATATTGTGGTTGTCTTCTGCAAACAACAAAGGAAATGTTTGGAATGACCTGTTCTTTTAGGTCAAATAAAAAGCTAAAGCAAAGTAAAATGATCTAATCTATGACTTTTATCTCCAAATACCTTTAAAAGAGCAAAGGGAAGGTAAAAAATAACTTTAACTGTTTTTCCTCCATTTTGGAAGACATGACATTTAGGACCCAGCTTCCTGAAGTCTCGATGTGTCCTGCAGGAATGTGAATGCCTTCTTGGGTACTTTTGTCATCATAGTACATGAACTCTTTGTAAACTAAATTCCTGTCCTCTGCTACAGCACTTTGATAATAGAAATTTATAGATAATAGAATTACAATCCTTATATTCCTGTTGAAAATTAGAACTAAGGGATCTACAGAGAAATGAAGTCCAACATCAGGGTGTTCTTACATGTGGTTCCCCATTCTATGTTGAGAGCATGAAGCTTAGATTTGGATCAATATTCCACTCTCATGGCACCATTCTGTAGAATATTCCAACAAAAGTGTAGAAAACAGATGAGATGTGAGGCACTGAATAAAACAATACTGTGAATCGGGTAAGTTTAAACTGCAGTCACTCTGAATATGTATTGCATGAGTTTTCAAGATTATGTGCTTTGTCAGTTAAGTCTTTTCCACAATCAAAAAAAGAAAGCTATTTTTGGCTAAAAATGTTCAGCTAATTGCATGAGGATTAGTAGAAGCTAAGGAAAATTTCACATTGCCATTTGTTTATTTCTAGGCCAATGAAACATAACAGTGACTTGTGTTGTTTATTAAAGAAGGGTTTCCTGACCACACGATTGTCTCTAGTATGAAGCAGGGAAATGCGTTCCTCTCTCCTCTAACGCAACACCCTCACATGCCTCCTTGATTTTGTACTTAAATCCTAAATCTCTACTTTGATCAGACTCAGAACCATGACAATTCTGCAGAATACTGCAGGGCTCATGTAAGTAACATGTAACTATTTTTAACTGCATAGAAATCTGAAGTATTCAACCTCGCGGCTGCATTGGCAGCTTTTTAGAATCGACTCAGGCTTTGTATTCTGTTGTTTCTTTGCAAAAGTCAGCGATGATCTGATTTCTATTGATTTGTTAGGACTCTAAATTAATCCTGCAAGAAAACTCCGATCCCATTAACATCAGAAATGTTTTGATTTGCAGTCCAATTAACAGTAAAGCAATTTGTAATAAAAAGGGAAGAAAAGTGTGCATGTTTAGGACTGTTTTTAAAGGCCCTATTAAAAATCACGTCTAAGATTCTGTGCAAACCCCTCCCCTGAAAAGCAAATAACTGCTTTTTGAAGCACTGAGAGAGGTGGAAAGATAAATGTTGTGTAGCTTTGGTAAGTTCAACACAAAAGCCAATGTGTATAGACTAAATACAAAACATAATTGGAGATGTATCTGGTTCTAGTATAAAGAAATTTCTTTTCACAACCTACCTGTTCAGCAAGCACTGAACCTAGAGGGTAGATTTTGCTGACTCGTTGTGGCTGGTATTGGCTTTACTTGGCTGGAGGGCAGATTTTTCAGACAGAGACAACCAAAGTCTGAAATAGTTATGAGCTTGGCAAACACCATGGAACAAGCAATGCTATAGCAGAAACTTAAGCTGCTGGTTTCTAGCAGCAGTGTTTCAAATATATCTGTTTATTATATATTATGAAGAGTGATTGAAGGAGCTGGGACTGTTTAGTTTGAGGAAGAGAAGGCTAAGGGGAGACCTTGTCACTCTCTACAACTACCTGAAAGGACATTGTAGGGAGGTTTGTGCTGGCCTCTTCTCACAGGTAATTAGCGATAGAACAAGAGGGAATGGCTTCAAGCTGCAACAGGGTAGGTTTAGACTGGACATTAGGAAAAAATTTTTCACAGAAAGTAGTCAGACACTGGAATAGGCTGCCCAGGGAGGTGGTTTTGTCACCATCCATGGATGTGTTTAAGGGTCGTTTAGATGTGGTGGGGGGGGATATGATTTAGGGGAGAACTTTGTAGAGTAGGGTTGAAGGTTGGACTTGATGATCCCCAGGGTCTTTTCCAACCTGAATGACTCTATGAATATTACATTTGGCATCTCAGGTAGTACTACCTACAAGGAAGATACCTTAGCAGACCAAACACCTCTGATGCATGCTGAAATATCCTGTTTCTAACAGTAGAAATCCTGTCTTGGCATAGCAACTACATGAAACCAATGCACGTCTTAAATCACCCAAAGATCTTCAAGGCAGAAATAGCTTCAGCATGAATATGGAAAGAGGTCTCTGCAGCTGTGTGGATGCACCTGCTCTATGTGATGTGATGTGCATAGGATGCACTGAATTTGCTGGTGTTAAGGACCACTCCTCCAGGTTCCTTCCATGCTGGCATGCATCTGTTCTGTAAGCCTTTCCTCTGGCCAGTTCACACCTGGAAGAATAAAACACAAACACACTAAAATGCATGTAATTCTATGTGCTTTGATTATGTCTCCAAATATAAGCTGTGTTAAAGAGTCATCACAACCTAAACAGCTCATTATTAAGAACAGTATAAGACTTAGTAATATTTGCAGTTTCCCATTGCCAAGCTGCATTAATGTCTAAAGACAGGGCATTAGTTTCCCAGCTGCTGTAAATGGGAGTTGCTTCTTAGTGTTTTAGTAAAGATATATTGATTTACACTGATTGTGGATCTGACTCATCATATCTACCTGCTACAGTGGTAACGATATTTCATGAATAAAAACGTTGGCTGGGAGCAGATGATGAAATCCACAGGATTTATATTGGACTCTTCTCTTTCAAAATGAATCGCAGAAGCTGAGTGTCTTGTGATTCACATCCTAATCCTCAGAGTTCTCGATATCATTACAAGGCTCCCAATGTGTAACATTTTGTGAAGCAAGTGCTTTTCACAGGGAAGAGTCTACCTTTTCTCTACAATTTTGTCTTAAAATATTGAACTCACTTTTCATCTCTGCAGCACAAAGACAAAAAATCAAGACTGTTAATCAGACTTTGTTGTGCCAGTCTCTGCAGTGTCTAAGCTCCATCTAAATTTGCCTAAATTTGAAAGAATGTCTGGGAACAAAGACCTTCATGTTGGCTTTGACAAGGCTCTTGTACAAGCAGCTTGCTTTGAACACGGGTCAAAAAGTGAAACCCTATAGCAGCCACCTCAACACTGAATGTGGCTGCTCTCTTAGGAGCAGTTAGGAAGAATGCTGGGCTCTCAGGGTTTAATCCTGCAATGTTATGAGTATCTCTCCATGTGGCTGAGTGCCATCCCTTCACATAGCATCCAGTGAGAACAGAGGATGCTGATATTTCCAAGAGATGTAAATACCTTGGAGGATTGGGCTCTAATCCTTAGGCAAGACAAATCACCAATGGAATTTAATGTGTTTGGCCTGAGCAAAGCCATGGGGTGGGGTAGGGACATAATAATCTAGCTGTGATTTAATAAATAGAAGGCCTCAAGCCAGTTTTTTCTAGTTTATTCTTCTTTGTGCTTCTCAGGCATCACAGAGCAGATTTTACAATCAAGGACTAATTTTCATCTCTCCTAAGTCTCCCACTCTATAGTATTGTGCAAAGAGTCATGTCTCAAAAAATACCTATACCACTCACTTTTCTGAGAGCACTAGACTGCTAATACTGGGGTTGTCAGTGAGAAGATTTTGGTGCAAAATGATATCTGAGTTTCAAGATTATACCACAATTATTTTGTGAGAATGAAAGAAGGAGACAGGGACATTTTTTAAAATTTTGAAATGCATAAAATGTTCATCTACCTGACTCAAGGAAAAGAAAGGGATGTGGCCAAGTCATGAGCAGCATACTCTGGTGGTTACACTGGGTTTCAGGGTTGAAGAGTAGATGACATATGAATTTTATTTACTTTAAAATGCACATAGAATAAAAGCTGAGGATGTTATTTTCTACTTGTTGTTTTCGTTCTGCTTTGTGGGCTGGCACTGCATTGCAGACTGAAACATCTGGTGTTTGCTTTGTGGCATGTAAGGGAGAAAAAAAGAACGCAGAGACAGAGCATTAGTATAATCCAGGGGTGTCATTCAGAGAGTTGGAAGATGTTTCCCAGCCCTTTCTCTCTGCTTACTGCAAAAGTATCTATTATCATCAGCCCAGGACAGATCTTACCAGCCATGAGCAGCAGTATCCAGCCCCAAAAGAAGCCCTTGCAGAGGTTATGTAAACCACAGAATGCAATTTCACATAATCCTCCCTAATTCAGGTTGAATAGCAGATTCCTCAAAAAGCATCAGGAATAAGGTTACAGTTTTATACTGGATGCATAAGAGTCACCATGCCTCTACAAAGACAACAGAAAATCTATATGTCAAGATAGTACCCTAGAGCAGTTTGGGGGTACTCTGCCCCCAAACAGTCATTTACTTCTCACAGCTCATCTGATCTAGCCATCTCACTGGTGTCCTTATGTACTCAGTGGACTAGCAGAATTAGCAGTTGCTCAGGAGAGGTGTATTATTGCTACAGAACAATTTCTTGGCTCGAAAGATTACAACCTCCTGGGAATTACATGTCCAAATGAAGTTGGCAGCTGGTAAATTGTAATCTGTGATTTTTGGTGTTTATAATTTTGTATTTATAAGGGTGTACAAAAGTGTTATCCATATTACCAATCATTATTTTCACTTTAAAGAGCATAATACTTTTCACATTACAAATGTGTGAGCAATAAGATCTTGCTAAAGAACACATCTTTTCCATCAATTTTAAATGATAGAATAAGTTTCTTACATTTTAGATCTTAAACAAAAATAAAAAAGGGAACTTTTACCAAGACATTTCTTTCATTTTCTTTCAGCCTGGAACAAAACTATGACTGAATCATAGGCCCATGAAAGTACACATTTACAGTGAATAGGTTGAAACTGTTTTGCATACAGCTGCTGTAAAAGACTAGCTTGACTGTAGATCATAAAATCATTTAGGTTGGAAAAGACCTTTAGGATCATCCAGTTGAACAAGTGTCAAGATTAAGATTCAAGACAAGTAACTGTAGACATGTAGAAGTTCACCATCTAGGTCTCAGTTCAGTTGCACATACATAGGTAACAATTGTCATCTGAGTTGTCCTAGGGCATCCAGACACATGGATGGTCTGGCAGATATGGCACAGGGCCTAAAATAGACCCACACCATTGTATGTGGCAGCTGGAGAATAGGTAGGATACTTTGGCTGAGGACATCTTGAGTGGCACTAGATGCACATGTCTGGGCAAGTGAATTGAGCCCTTGGAAGGTTCTACTTTAGAATCAATTTCTAAAATGTGAACTAGAAAACTATAATAGGGGTGAGGACTGGAGCAATTCATATTTTTAGCTGCTGTTGTTACTGATTTTCTTGTTGCTGGTTACCAATGCACTGCAGCTACCCAAGATATACAAATTGTGGATGGGATCATTTCCTAAGCTGCCCAAATAAAGGTGGTAATGCGTGAAATACACATCTAGACCTCAGAGTCAATGGGGACATATTCAGTTGCCTAAGCATAGACATCAGGTTGCCTTTTGGATTCCATAGGATATACTGCTTAGCCTGCTGATGCTCTAGGATTGCCAAGATATCCTCATGAGGCTAGTAGATTTGACACATTACTGACAACTCACCTGGGCCTTTCTGAAGTGGCATCTGAAAATTTGGCAGGGTATTCTGAGGCGCTTAAAGTAAATTTTGATGCTCTATGTAGTCACCTGTATTTCAGCTATCAAACATGGCCTCCAGCTGCTCCTTCAGAAAGACGGAGTCTTCAGAAAGTCTTCCCTGTCATGTCTGCCAGCCTTGTGAGTATGTCTTCAACATTAATGTTGCACCAGATGACTATGTTTGAGCAACTGAAACAAACTACAGATATTTGCTGACTCTAATGGGAACTTAAACAACTAAATCATGTGTAAACACCTACACCAAGATGCTTAAATGGAGCTGTCTGCATTCTGCAGCTGACTCCCACACTGTAGGTTCAGTGAGTTGTCCACATATGGATGTCTAGGCCTATCTGAGAAGTCTCATGGTATCTGAGATTCTGCACAGAAATAGTAGGTAGAACAGAGGGCCTATGGAAGAGACATCTTCTTCAGCAGAGGAAGCTGGGGACTAGAAGGGCACTAAGGCATCAAAGATTGTATTTGGTTGAAATCAGCCCTGAATGAACTCTATGAGTAAACAACAGATAATTTACAAGCATAGTGGACAACTTTAGCTGACACTTTGCTCTTTGTAGCTAATCTGGCAACAGCATCACAATTATTAATGTGCCTGCATTACTTCAAAAAGCTAAAAATGCAAAGTAAACAGAAATCCTGGGCTCTCCTAAAGAAGTCTGCTGGTGTATGAGAATGGAGAGAGCCCTCAGGCACAGATTTGCCTATGACTGAAGTGCACCAGATGTTGTGGTTATGTCTTTTCATTATAGCTGTCCATTTGTCCCATTTAGTCAAATCAAGACTTTTCTTATATTGCATGAAATGTATGTTTAATAGGAAAGGACACTGCCATGCAGCTTTTTTTTTTTTTTTTCATATGTAGAGAATCAGAGTCAACACCAAAGAGCAGGACATTCAGAATTGAATCAGTAAGTGACTGAAGACTTTTTGTGTTCTGAAAAAATAGTGAAAGAAAGCCTCAGAAAATCTTGGTACTGCATAAAAGAAGGTAACTCTGTGTTACCATACTTTGGTTCATGAGAGACAGTGGGGAGAAGTCTACACATTTGTATAAGTGACAAATAGGGGGGGAGTGGTTATTGGGTTTTTTTTCTGTCCTGGATTTGACGTTAGTAACAGAAAACATAAAATAGTCAGGTTCTGAGCAATCAGCATGTTAACCTGGCAGGAATGTTCATCATGTAGAAACTGGCTGTCTTAAAAAGGTTGTGCACACAATGCTGATTGGGAGACATGATAGTCCTGGACAGATAAATCTCACCTACATGGTTCTATGCATGCACAAAAACTCACCTTACATCAATGTTTGCTGAATCTCACTTTGTATGTGGGGCACCAAATCCATTTATGTAGGCACAGGAGGCTGGGTATGTCAGGATTAGTGGCCACAGCAGATCAATGCACATACGCCATAAACATGACATCTGTGACATCTCCTGCAGTGCTCCGATTGCATATGTGCAATTTATCAGCGCCTGCTTAACCACTATTTTTTCCCCAGCATTCCAGGGGTCCTGGGGAAGCAGCTGGCAGCTGGAAAATAACAGTAAAAGAAGAGTCCCACATATTTTCTTCTCCCTTATTGTATAGGAGCGGTTCATGAATGGGGCATGAATGATTCTTAGGACATGAACTCAACAACCTTACTGCATTTATGAACAATGACTATTTTATCTGTTTACCTACTACACACATCTCAGGATATCTGTAGCATATAAAAAAAGTAAGTGAAATCTAGATAAACTCGCTGTGGTGCATCATGAGCTCTTCCTCAAAATTAAGCTTTCTAGGTATAGATATGTACATAGCAAGTCATAGAAAGATACAGATACTGTCTTTAAAAAATATGTGGCTTTCTGTATCCAAATAGTTATATCATTGAATGTAAGAGTTGTATAATTTAGCTCAATATCTAGGCTGATATGAATTGGTGGGAACAGAAAGTCTATTTTAATTAACTATGATTAATATTAAGAGGTCAGCTTCCTTGTGGTAGAGTTCAGCATGAACCCTAGCATAGTCAGCTGTAATATCACTTTTAATATAACATTGATGAAAATTTTGGCCTTGTATTAAATTGTAATGGTTTCTACTCTTACATGTGCATGTATTTTCCTTTTCTTTTTAAATCCTACGCAATAATATTTGAGTGTCCTGCATGTTGTTTGTCTTTGGTATTGTACCAAAACCTATCCCTCTCAGCAGTGTTTTGCATCTATAGCAGTCATACCTGACTGTCTGCAGTGTTCCAGATCCATCAGATTGACAGGAGCCTGAGGCAGAGCAAAAAGGCCCTGGATACATTGACCAGGCAGCAGCAGCAAATCACAAACAGGATGGGTTTCCCTCTCCCTAACAGTTTGTTTCTGGTTCTTCTTTGTAATGTAACAGCTGTGTACAGTGTGGTAAATTTGAATAGGACATGACGCATATAGGAGAAAAGAGTTCTGATAGAAGTGCAGAGGATTGAAACCAAATCTAACGTTCCAGCCTGCATAACCTAGATGATTAACCTGAATCTATATATTAAGCTTCATGTGAAAATGATCCTGCTAAAAGAAGAGTGGTATTCCGTCAAATCATCACTGAGCCCATGCTAACCTTCTAGACTCCTTCTATTCTCCAAACATGAAGGGATGTAGTAAGGAAAGCCAAAACCTATCTAACTTGAGTCTGCTGAGGAATCTCAAGGGCAAAAAGTCAGAAAATGGAAGCATAGGGAAAATGCGGAACTGCTGCTGAATGGGGCAAGGAATCTGGTGGCAAAGGGCATGGAAAAGGCTGAGGCAGCCAATGCTTTCTTTGCCTCAGCCTTTACTATTAACACTGACCTTCAGGAATCCCAGGCTCCAGAGACCAGAGCCAAAATCTGGAGCAAGGAAGACTTATTCTCAAATCAGGAGGATCAGGTTAAGGAACACATATATTTATTAGACATACACAAGTGACTTCATGGGAGGCACCCACAAGTGCTAAGGGAGCTGACTGACAGCATTGTGACATCAGTCTATTATTTTTGAAATATGGTGATGAGGAGAGGGCTTCTTGAGGACTGGAAGAAAGCAGTCACTCCTATTCCTTGCCCCAGAGGGCAAGACAGAGAATCTGGGAAACTACAGGCTGGCCAGCCTCGCCTTGATCCCTGGGAAAATGATGAAGCAACAAATCCTGGAAACCATTTCCAGGCCCATAAAGGAAAGGAAGGTGATTTGAAGTAGTCAGCATGGATTTATGAAGGGGAAATCATGCTTGACCAACATGGTTGCCTTCTATGATGAGATGACTGGCTTGGTGGATGAAGGTTAAGCAGCAGGTATTATTTATTTTTACTTTAGTAGGGCTTTCAAGACCACCTCCCCTAACATCCTCATAGGCAAACTGATGAAATACAGACTAGATAAATGGGCAGTGACATTGACCAAAAACTTCAACAGCTGCTCTGCTGAGCAGAAAGGCTTGTGATCAGCAGCACAAACTCTAGCTGGAGTCCAGACACTAGTAGAATACCCTGGGTCAATACTGGGTCCACTGCTGTTTGAAGTCTTCATTAGTGACCTAGGTGATAGAACAGAGCGGACCCTCTTATTTTACAGACAATAAGAGACTGGGAGGAGTAGCTGACATGCCAGGTGGTTGTGCTGTGGTTCAGAGGAACTTCAACAAGCTGGAGAAAAGGACTGACAGAAATCTCATGCAGTTTAAGAAAGGAAAGAGTGAAGTCCTACGTCTGGGGAGGAATAATCCCGTGAAGCAGTACATGCTGGGGGACTGACTAGCTGGAAAGCAGTTTTGCAGTAAAAGATCTGGGGTTCTAGTGCTAAGGAAGTTGGACACATGCCAGCAATGGCTCCTCAAGGCAGAGGGCCAACAATATCTTGCACATTAGAACAAGCATCATCAGCAGTTCAAGACAGATGATCCTTCCCCTTTACTAAGTCCTGGCAAGACCGCGTCTGGAGTGATGGATCTAGTTCTGGGCTCTTCAGTACAAGAGAGACATGGAGATACTGAGGCAAGATTAGCAAAGGGCCACAAATTTGATTAAGGAATTGGAGCATTTGACACATGAGAAGACGCTGAAAGAGCTTGGCATTGTTTAGCCTAGAAAAGAGAAGTCTAGAAAGTAAATCTTATCAATGTGTATAAGGGAGGGCTTTTAAAGAAGACAGAGCCCGAGTCTTTTCAGTGGCATCCAGTGATAGGAGAGGAGACAAAGGTCACAAATTGAAATACAAGATTACATTTAAACTTGAGAAAAAGCTTTCATGCTATAAGGATGACCAAACACTGCAACAAATTACCCAGAGAACTATGGAGTCTCCATCCTTGGAGATACTAAAAACCCAACTGAACCTGATCCCAGAAAACTTGTTGTAGCTGACTCTGCTTTGAGCATGGGGGTTGGACTGGGTGATCTCCAGAGGCACCTGCCAAGGCCAACTATTCTGTGAATCTGTGATTCTGTGATTCTGTGATTCTGTGATTCTATATTAAGTGTGAAGATACACCTCTTAAAATGCATACACCCCAGCCTATAAGGTAGCATGAATTACCCTTTGCAGTTTCTTGTCTTTCTCCATAGACTATAGCAAACAGCTTAAATAAGGTGGGATTTATTTTCAGATTTAGACATTGGAATTCAGTAGTCTATTACTGTAAGTATTAATGTGTGAGCTAAGTATCTGAGTTTAAAGAGTTTTAAAGGCCTCCTCTTTTAGTTAATCTGTCTCTTTCTTAGAGAGCAAGAAATGGTAGTGAAAGATAAAACTTGAGGAGAGATTGAATTCTGTGTTCACACAACTAACTTTATATGACTACAATATTGGTTTAACTCCCAGTATAGTGAGTAAAGGACTCAATCTATTTGACTAAACAGAAATAATTTGGTTCCCTAACGTATCTGTCCTAATCTACAGTGACCACTCAAGAAAAGCAAGGGTCCCTTGTAGGCCAGCCCCATGAGGATGAGGAAGTCTTCGGTAACAAGGGGCACCTCAGACAGCAGTAGATGCTTATCTGGTTGCCTGAATGAAAGCCTTAGATCTCCACTGATTATTACAGAGCTTAGACATCTACATTATATGAAGGGAGGGATTCAGTCATCTAAATACAACCAACTAGTTTCATTTGAAATACCATGGGATCTGTCAGAGATGTTCCAAAAAGGTGCACTGTTCTCCAGATGGGGAACAGTGACAAATGGTATCTCTCAGAGGTCTGTACTAGGACCAGTGTTGTTTAATATCTTCATTAATGACATTGACAGTGGCATTGAGTGAACCCTCAGCAAGTTTGCTGATGACGCCAAGTTGAGTGGTGCAGTGGATATACCAGAGGGACAGGATGTCATCCAGAGGGACCTGGACAAGCTGGAGAGGTGGGCCCAGGTGAACCTCATGAGGTTCAACAGGGCCAAGTGCAGGGTCCTGCACCTGGGCCACGGCAACCAGCCTGGAGACATTCAAGGTCAGGCTAAACGGGACTCTGAGCAACCTGACCTAGTTAGAGATGTCCCTACTTATTGTAGGGAGGTTGGACTAGATGACCTTTGGAGGTCCCTTTCAATCCAAACCATTCTATGATTCTAAGTTTCCCATAGATCCCATGTCTCAACTACCATGCCCAAGCAGTTGTCCTGATGGGCCTAAGTCATTTCAAATAGCAGTAGCTACTGAAATCTGGAGCTGAATCCAACCTTAAAGCCCTGTAGATGGTTACAATCTTTAAATAGTTAAACTTACGACAGATAAATCCAGATTTAAGCGCATATATTCTCTGCTTATTTAATAGAGACAGTCAAGTAATTAGAGGTTTCTAAGGACCTGGAGTGCTTTGTACCTAAACGTAGGTTTCTAAGACTCCTAGTTCCCTCCAGTGACTATACTGTGAAGGTAGGTACCAGTTTTATGTAGAGGCTTAAATTAGATTACTAACTTAAAAGTTCATTGGATTCTCCTCCTAGTTAGACAGACATAGGCATGTAGGAGCAATTGAGATGCTCTAGGGTATGCCATCTGGCATCCAGGTCTCATTCCAGAATGGCACTTCTGTATTTCTGTATCCGATGTTGTGGCTGCCAGCCCCGTCTGAACGCCCCAGGTATCCTAGAGCACTTCAAATGGCACTAAATAGCATTTAGGCAACTGAATTGCCTCCCTACTGTTCTTTTGGTGCTTAATCACAGAGAGATTAAAAACCTACCATTTTAATCAGAGGGTCATGAACAAAATAAAAGGCAGTTTAATGTATACAAGTGAATGTAACAAAATATTACCTTGTAGACATACAGCAATTGAAGCCATAAGGTGATTGCTGGAACCGTATAATGTGATGTTGGTGTCCTCTTCTCATTAGATTTTTAGTATGTATATAAGAGAATGCCATAGATACAGACATACCTCTAAATATACATAATGTTGGTATAAATTCCCCTCTCTTTTTTTTTTTTACCAATCCAAAAATAACAGTGAAGTCTCATTTCAACATGAAGACTGAGAAAGCAGACAGGCAAATGACTCCCACTGTTGTAATGAGCTATAATTGTGTGCACACTTAAAGTATTTCCCAGTATGGCATACTGAAAACGTTCCTCTAGGGGGTCTATCTCTGAACTGAAATATGCTGAGAAATTAAAAGCCAAAGGTAAAACAGCTCTCAACCCTTCCTAGCTATTACAAGAATCTCTAAGCATTATGACATTTTNGCACCTGGGCCACGGCAACCAGCCTGGAGACATTCAAGGTCAGGCTAAACGGGACTCTGAGCAACCTGACCTAGTTAGAGATGTCCCTACTTATTGTAGGGAGGTTGGACTAGATGACCTTTGGAGGTCCCTTTCAATCCAAACCATTCTATGATTCTAAGTTTCCCATAGATCCCATGTCTCAACTACCATGCCCAAGCAGTTGTCCTGATGGGCCTAAGTCATTTCAAATAGCAGTAGCTACTGAAATCTGGAGCTGAATCCAACCTTAAAGCCCTGTAGATGGTTACAATCTTTAAATAGTTAAACTTACGACAGATAAATCCAGATTTAAGCGCATATATTCTCTGCTTATTTAATAGAGACAGTCAAGTAATTAGAGGTTTCTAAGGACCTGGAGTGCTTTGTACCTAAACGTAGGTTTCTAAGACTCCTAGTTCCCTCCAGTGACTATACTGTGAAGGTAGGTACCAGTTTTATGTAGAGGCTTAAATTAGATTACTAACTTAAAAGTTCATTGGATTCTCCTCCTAGTTAGACAGACATAGGCATGTAGGAGCAATTGAGATGCTCTAGGGTATGCCATCTGGCATCCAGGTCTCATTCCAGAATGGCACTTCTGTATTTCTGTATCCGATGTTGTGGCTGCCAGCCCCGTCTGAACGCCCCAGGTATCCTAGAGCACTTCAAATGGCACTAAATAGCATTTAGGCAACTGAATTGCCTCCCTACTGTTCTTTTGGTGCTTAATCACAGAGAGATTAAAAACCTACCATTTTAATCAGAGGGTCATGAACAAAATAAAAGGCAGTTTAATGTATACAAGTGAATGTAACAAAATATTACCTTGTAGACATACAGCAATTGAAGCCATAAGGTGATTGCTGGAACCGTATAATGTGATGTTGGTGTCCTCTTCTCATTAGATTTTTAGTATGTATATAAGAGAATGCCATAGATACAGACATACCTCTAAATATACATAATGTTGGTATAAATTCCCCTCTCTTTTTTTTTTTTANGTGGTTGTGCTGTGGTTCAGAGGAACTTCAACAAGCTGGAGAAAAGGACTGACAGAAATCTCATGCAGTTTAAGAAAGGAAAGAGTGAAGTCCTACGTCTGGGGAGGAATAATCCCGTGAAGCAGTACATGCTGGGGGACTGACTAGCTGGAAAGCAGNACTGAAAACGTTCCTCTAGGGGGTCTATCTCTGAACTGAAATATGCTGAGAAATTAAAAGCCAAAGGTAAAACAGCTCTCAACCCTTCCTAGCTATTACAAGAATCTCTAAGCATTATGACATTTTATGTAACTTGCTGCAAATGAGACAATATCTTAATGTAGAAAGGTGGAAAAGATGGGGAAAGGGTAGAATTGTAGCCCTAAATCATAATTTTTGTGCTTTTGCTGGACCTACTAGAACATTGCTGTTGGGACAGGGGAATAAAGAGTAGTAGGCTAAAATGTTAGATCCCATAAAGCAATGTCATTTTGAAATGAAATTGTGTTAACACTTCGGTGTTTTAAAGTCTACAACTTCTAAAGAGGCTGTCAATGACTGCTTGTGACCTATATGTAGTGCTATAGAAAGTGATATTTTTAAGGACAGAGTTGGGAAAAGAAGCAACAGACATTTGTGGAGGTATTCTGGTAAACCATTTTAGAGGTGAGTTCTCTTATATGACAATATAAATGTCTCTCTTTAAACAGCCTTCTAATTTCACAGATTCCCCAGTAGATATAGACTTTGCACAAAATGTTGAAACAGTAATGTAATGTAGATGGTTTGGACTGGTTGCAAAGCACCTGAAGTGTAAATAAAACCTGAAAAACGACAAAATGAATGAGCAACTAAGTAAACAAAAACCAGAAAATCCAGTTCTGATCTCTCCAGCAGGTAGCTGAAGACAAGTTCTAAATAAAGTCATACATACTAATCTATCTATTTTATCCCAATGTCCTTTGCTGAGCCTGTCTCTTAGGGCAACATAGCCTGTATGAGGGACTACTGCTGTGCAACTGGAATAATCCCATACGATCCAATATGGAAGAGACAAAAGTATATATAACCCTTTGGGAAAGCTCTTCTTTAGTTTCTGGATTAGGGACAAAAGGCCTTGCAATCCTCAGTGACCAGAAAAGTTTGAAATCTCAATCAACCTCTTTTCTGTTCACTCTCTCACTGTCGCATTTTTCTCCTCTCTTTGGATAATCCCTATTTCAGTGCTGTAATTCACGGCAGTTTCCAGCTGCTGGCTCTTGCCCAACTGACTGGCNAGTCAAGTAATTAGAGGTTTCTAAGGACCTGGAGTGCTTTGTACCTAAACGTAGGTTTCTAAGACTCCTAGTTCCCTCCAGTGACTATACTGTGAAGGTAGGTACCAGTTTTATGTAGAGGCTTAAATTAGATTACTAACTTAAAAGTTCATTGGATTCTCCTCCTAGTTAGACAGACATAGGCATGTAGGAGCAATTGAGATGCTCTAGGGTATGCCATCTGGCATCCAGGTCTCATTCCAGAATGGCACTTCTGTATTTCTGTATCCGATGTTGTGGCTGCCAGCCCCGTCTGAACGCCCCAGGTATCCTAGAGCACTTCAAATGGCACTAAATAGCATTTAGGCAACTGAATTGCCTCCCTACTGTTCTTTTGGTGCTTAATCACAGAGAGATTAAAAACCTACCATTTTAATCAGAGGGTCATGAACAAAATAAAAGGCAGTTTAATGTATACAAGTGAATGTAACAAAATATTACCTTGTAGACATACAGCAATTGAAGCCATAAGGTGATTGCTGGAACCGTATAATGTGATGTTGGTGTCCTCTTCTCATTAGATTTTTAGTATGTATATAAGAGAATGCCATAGATACAGACATACCTCTAAATATACATAATGTTGGTATAAATTCCCCTCTCTTTTTTTTTTTTACCAATCCAAAAATAACAGTGAAGTCTCATTTCAACATGAAGACTGAGAAAGCAGACAGGCAAATGACTCCCACTGTTGTAATGAGCTATAATTGTGTGCACACTTAAAGTATTTCCCAGTATGGCATACTGAAAACGTTCCTCTAGGGGGTCTATCTCTGAACTGAAATATGCTGAGAAATTAAAAGCCAAAGGTAAAACAGCTCTCAACCCTTCCTAGCTATTACAAGAATCTCTAAGCATTATGACATTTTATGTAACTTGCTGCAAATGAGACAATATCTTAATGTAGAAAGGTGGAAAAGATGGGGAAAGGGTAGAATTGTAGCCCTAAATCATAATTTTTGTGCTTTTGCTGGACCTACTAGAACATTGCTGTTGGGACAGGGGAATAAAGAGTAGTAGGCTAAAATGTTAGATCCCATAAAGCAATGTCATTTTGAAATGAAATTGTGTTAACACTTCGGTGTTTTAAAGTCTACAACTTCTAAAGAGGCTGTCAATGACTGCTTGTGACCTATATGTAGTGCTATAGAAAGTGATATTTTTAAGGACAGAGTTGGGAAAAGAAGCAACAGACATTTGTGGAGGTATTCTGGTAAACCATTTTAGAGGTGAGTTCTCTTATATGACAATATAAATGTCTCTCTTTAAACAGCCTTCTAATTTCACAGATTCCCCAGTAGATATAGACTTTGCACAAAATGTTGAAACAGTAATGTAATGTAGATGGTTTGGACTGGTTGCAAAGCACCTGAAGTGTAAATAAAACCTGAAAAACGACAAAATGAATGAGCAACTAAGTAAACAAAAACCAGAAAATCCAGTTCTGATCTCTCCAGCAGGTAGCTGAAGACAAGTTCTAAATAAAGTCATACATACTAATCTATCTATTTTATCCCAATGTCCTTTGCTGAGCCTGTCTCTTAGGGCAACATAGCCTGTATGAGGGACTACTGCTGTGCAACTGGAATAATCCCATACGATCCAATATGGAAGAGACAAAAGTATATATAACCCTTTGGGAAAGCTCTTCTTTAGTTTCTGGATTAGGGACAAAAGGCCTTGCAATCCTCAGTGACCAGAAAAGTTTGAAATCTCAATCAACCTCTTTTCTGTTCACTCTCTCACTGTCGCATTTTTCTCCTCTCTTTGGATAATCCCTATTTCAGTGCTGTAATTCACGGCAGTTTCCAGCTGCTGGCTCTTGCCCAACTGACTGGCAATCAGGAAACAACCTGTTCACTTTCTTACAGTTGGAGGAAGTCTCTGAGGAGTGAAACACAGAGATTTTTCCTGCTAGTTTGATTAGCCATCTCCAGGGAAGAAAACCAACCTCATTATCAAAGGTAATTCCAAGAAGAAAACCTACGTCTTTTCAGTGTTTAGTGGGCCCCAGAATCCTTGTGGAACTTCTGCAGACTAGAAATTATAGTGCCTGGCTCCACTGAATACATCTGAAACTGTTTAATGGAGATTTAAGGCAGGATATTTTAGAACTCTCTCCATCAGTTTGAGGAGAAACTGATCCAATTAATTCTTAGCTGTTCTTCTACTACAGAAAATACAGGGAATAATCTTAGCTCCACTTCATTTATAATTTAAATGATTATTTGACTGTTTAAATAAAGCTTTATTTTATTTTTGAAAGCGCTTTATTGTCAAGCTAATTGACACTTTAGAATCTGCTGCAGATCCTGGGAAAAATGCTATAAAATAAACGGTTTATTAAAATTTAAATAAACCTTAGTTCATATGAAATTCAACCAGACCATATATGTCAGGGGAAAAATTCAAATTTGAGTTTCAGGCATGAAAGAGGGATGGTTTTATGGCCAGATCTTAGTATCCTAAGTTTCCTCTTAACTGGAACACAGACTTACTGAGTGTAGACCACAGCTTAGTTCGATAGACAGCAAGTGATGGCAAACTTTGTAGTTTGCCTCTGTTTTATTCTGAACAGCTCATCCCAACCTCCTGTCTGCACAGTCCCTCCCTCCTGTTGTTTCTACGAGCTTTGCTGTCTGCATTTTTTCATGGCTTTTCTTACCCTTTAGCCTGGAACAAGTTTAGGAATGCATGGAATAGGGAGAGGGGTCAGAAATGGAAGTAGGGGAGTCTGGAGCACCCAGGCTGAAGATTTCAAGGAAATTTCAAGAAATAAGAGTTTTGAAGGAGTAGAAGGGATCCTAGGGAAGGAAAGAGGAGTAGACTAGAAGAACAGAAAGAGAAAAGGGTGCTGCTGCAGCAAATGTAAGTCACAAACTGTATCCTGACATGCCTATGACTTTACCATTAGCCTGGTTCCCCACTCAATATCCACTTGAGGCTCTCAAAATTATTACAAAGTCATATCGTTTAGTAAAAAGCTGTGCCCCCTATTTTATTCACAGAGAAGGTGAAATACAACAAAATGTTCACACTGATTTTGCTGATCATGCTTATAATGTTGTGATATCTCACATAGTCATGTAGAGGAAGCTGCAAAATGTAACAGTAGCCTTAGAACTGTAAGGCCTATGGATTTCCTGGTTATATCCCCCAAAACTGAGAAGGGCAATTCCTGCCAGGCCAAGGAAACTCTGCCTCACCAAGTCTTATGAGAGTTCTTCAATAATTCCCACGGAATAACAACTTTACAAATTAAATTTAAACCTCATGCCTCATCATATTTCGTTCCAATATTGAAAAATACCATTGCTTTACTTCTCATGGTTTTTTTCCCCTCTCTCTCGGTTATTGGGTTAACTAGTCACAAATATCTGTCCTACATAATTACTAGAAGAGATCTCATCTGGGTCAAAGCTTCTCTCCCCTAAGGCACCTGTGTAAAGAAATATACACTCCTGTACACCTTGGATATTAAAAGGGAGGTTGCTAATGATTGTGTAGTTCTTGTCCATAACTCCCCAAAGAAGCAACTGGGAACTTAGTACAGATTCTGCAACATGTGGGCTTTAGTTCCTTTAGTTTCTCTTCACAGGTGATATTTCTGGGTTAACTGCCCTTCTTTAAACCTCCCTGTCTTTTCAGCACCTAAATGTAGTGTGAAGTGCAGGTGCAAGGGAACTGTTAGTGCTGATTAAGTGACTGATAGGTCCGAAGAGCAAGAAAGACAGAGAAAAGTTCTCTACAGCCTTCATTTCCCCATGATTCTTGCTTTAGACAATGGTCAGAAATTTGTGATTTCCTAGATGCTGAGAGCTATGGCCTGCATTGCTCTGGATTAAAGCATGGCTCTGCTATCCTATGAAGGCAGTAAAGACTTTTGGTTAGGACAGTAGAAAGCAGTTCAGTTGGTGTTTTATTAAAAATCTCAAGATACACAAATATTAGGCTCATGTGGCTAAACGGTTCCTGGGTATTACCACACTGCAATTAATAACTTTTGATTTACATATAAGAATGAAAGCATCTGTTTTCAGAAATGGAGACTGTTTTGTTTTCTTAAGCTGTAGTAACAACCCAGTATAACTCCAATATTTCAAAACCCACGGTGTAACCTCTGAGAGATAATAAAAGCAAGGTGTTGTTATTTTCTTGCAATGGATTACATCGCCTTATTTCTGAAAACCTTGTCATAAACAGGATATAATCCTTGCCTACCCTTTTTTCTGACCTATCTGAAAAGATTTTTCTGTCAGGGAAAAATCAGACTGCCTCTGTTTTACCTACTTCAGCATATATACCTCATGCACACGAAGAACAAGAAGTAGATTTCAGGAACAATCTAGTGACACATACATTTGAAGAGGTACAGAATTTCTTTAGTGAAGCCTAGGAAAAGGAATAATCATGCTACCTCTAAGTATACATGACTATATGGTGTTTTGGAGAAAGTTCAATTATTAAGTACCAGATGAAGCATACTTTTTAAAGACTTGATTTCCAATAAAATGTGGAGCAACCATCCTTTTATGTGCTTATTTACTGCTTAGGACAGCTTTGAGCTGTGTGCTAGTGTGAGGGATACTCACTTAGAAAAGTGGATAATGAAGGTATCAGTTTATCAAAGTAGAATACATGATTTTCTTGCCTCCCCTCACAATAAGGTAAATTCTCCCTCCTAGTTCAATCCAGCCAAGACTCTGTTCCCCTTACTCCCCAGTCCTTCACATTCGTTGTTTGAGAACCAAGCCACTTCCTTGGCATCCATCTGTTTAACACATCTGTCTCACTTTGTCTGGCTAAATTCCTTGAGGCACTCTTGTGGTTCTCCACAGAGAGAAGAAATAAGATTTTATGTTAGACAATACCCCACAAATAAGTGAAATTGAGGGGAAAAAAAAGTAAAAGGATTCTTATGAGACATGAAATCATTGGAATTTTAATCTTCAAATAAAAGGACTCTTTTTCGGTGTTTTACTCTCAACGCAAGCACTAGTAATAATGAAATATTTTGTAACCCTTATGTCTCTTTAAATCCCATGGTCATTTTCAGAGCTATGGAATTGAGATAAGTATTTTTTTACAACATATGGAATTATCCTCTGCTATATATTCCCAGTGCTCTTCATTTTTAAGTCATTCAGATAATGGCATTTTCTACTACTTGTCCCAAGGAATCTTTTTTGGAATATTTTAGATCTACATGTTATTCATATATCAATTTGCTTTGTTTATTTTTCAATATTTACGTCTGACTGTACCAACCTGAATTATTTCCTTAGCTTTACTTTTCTTTTTTCATTTACACCAATAATATAGCAGAAGTAAATATGTCAAAAGCCAAATCCACAAGTGAGGTGGCATCTCAGCTGCCTGTATATTTAAAGTATATGTGATTACAATTGGATAAACTCTGCCGTGAACAAGCAGGATGGGGTTAACAGTGAGCAGCTAGTTCCCCAGCTGTGGCTCAGTGACTGACTCACAACAGCTGGAACAAAAGGTTGCAGACCAGGCAAATTGGGGTGACTGCCAGAGAGGTTAGGACTTACCTTAAGGAGACACTTTAGCTACAGTTTAGTAGAGAAGTGCTTTGAGAATAGTCTGAGAAAAGCCCTAGGTATGCTGACTGGGAAAAGGCTGAGGAGTATCAGTCTTTTTAAGGCTTCTTTTGCGAGTCACTGAAGGATATCTGATGTGGGCAGCAGGCCAGGAATATTCTTCCTTACTTCTGAAATAGGCTCAGGGATCTTGAACCATTTGGGTACCGTCTATGTTCTTCTGGGGCTTCTTGTAAAAGAAAATGGTGATTAGAAAGTTAAATAGCAGACAGAGGAAAGATTTTGAGTCACTTTAGCAAGCTACATAGGGTACCATATCACTAGAGACTAGTAAGTGAAAGGCCTGTATTCAAGGGCAGTGAAGTGATCTGGGCATCTGATTTATAAACCCAATCTAAACAGGAAGGAATAAGGGAAAACAAAATAATGTTAAGCATATATTAATCAGAGGTAGATGTGGCAAATTGAGCTGACTTGGAAAAAAAAAAAGGATTTTTATATACAGAAGAATTACAGAGTATCTACATGACTTCAGCAAAGCAGTTGATAGGAGATTGATGAAACAATTGAAAGGTGGATAACATGTGCTTTGAGGAGAAACCAAAATAACCTGTACTGACAGGAAATTATTAGTGTTCTGTGAGGTTCATCTTACTTACTATTGTCATTTAATAGCCTTGGCACGCAAAAGTATGTTGATGTTACAAGGGTAGGAGACAACACTAAAATGAAAGAGGACTGGGATATTGTACAAGAAGAGCTAGACTGGAGTATTGGAAATAGAATATTTTTCTATAAGTTACTAGCGCAAAGCTATAGCTGAGGGAATCTGTGCTGCTGAGGGAATTGGGAGAGAAACCATTGGGAGTTTATCACCAGGAAACTGGAGTAGGGAGAAAATTGATTGTATAATATCTGATTGTTATCATCGTGTAGCTGGGAGACACTTGTGGAAAAGGTATACCTTTCTCATGAGATCTTCCCAGTAAAAGGCACGAAAATATTCCTGCTATATAAAATATGTTAATTAAACCTCATCTTGAATACTGTCTACAGTTCTGATTGCCCAGCTTCAAGAGAAATTAAACCAGTAAAGGGATTACTAGGATGATAGTGGAAATAAAAAGCAATCTTATGAGAGGAGACTAAAGAAGATGTGTTTAGTCTAGCAAAGCAAGACTGATTTGAGAAGGGATGTGATTGCTCTCTATAAATACATCAGGGAGGTTAAAGAACTATTTAAGATGAAGTACAGTGCTGGCACAAGAGCAAGCGTAAAGTAGCCTTGAATAAATTCAGATTGGAATCAAACAGAAGTTTAAGCCATCAGAGAAAAGAGCTTCTGAAACTGAATTTCTGAAGGAGTACTGGGAGTTAAATTTAATTGATTTTAAAATGAAACTAGTTTGTTTCAAGAAGAAATCGTACCACATAATGCTTATGATTGCTCAGGACTGTGTTCCCCTGATAACCAAGAAGATGCCTTGCAGTATCACAAGCTCCCTACGATTCCCAGGTGTTTGACTGCATTCCTACATTGTGGTTCTGCCATACTAATAATTCTGAGTGGGAAGGAAGGAGGGGGGAGAAATAGTGATGACTAGCACTGGCTTCTATTATTACCAGCCTCCAAACCCAAGTGTCAATAAGTAGCAACAGATTCTTGTTTTTGGTGGGAACCTTGAAATAGCTGGTGGTTATCTGGGCTTTGCCAGCATGTGCCACATTAATTTAATGATTGACACACCCATAGGAGTGGCATTTCCTAATGCTGATCAGTTTTCTTGAATCACGCTCTGTTCAGGCCAAGTTAAAGCAAACACTGATAAAAGTAATATAGAAACCCTAAAATCTCAAATAGGTGACTCAGTCACAAAAGTTTCTGTACATCTGCCTTATAGTAAAAGTAACAAATACTTGTCTCCAAATTTTTCCTGCTCTCTACAGGTCTACTACCCAGCTGACACAGCTTTAGAAGTTCTGGATTGAAGTTCCAGCTCTCTGGGAAACTGTGTTTTCAGTTTTCACTTGTGGAACCTTTCGTGCAGCTGACACATGTTTTGGGCAGGAGTGACGGGTTCAAATTCAAAAAGCTTTCTCTCTATTGCACTCTATCTTTTCAAGTGACTTTTAGGGACTTCAGTGAAAGGAGGTTTTCACTTTCATGTCATGGAAAATGCTACATTCATGGTCTGTATCTCTTTGATTCTGAAAACACCAAATGTCCTTTAGAATAGCTAAGTGCAGTTATCTACCAGCATGGTAAACCCTAACTGCTTGGGAGATTGATGAGTTAAAAGTGAATCGTTAACCTATGGTACAATGCAATGCTGTTTACTACCACAGGAGATTACATTCATGCTTCAGCCACATCATTCACAGAACCCTGCTTTTCACATAAACATATTCATTGCCAAGCATTGCTTATACAAGCAACTGAATGAGATTAATACATGCAGGTTACTGTTGGATTTGATCAAGACGGTACAGTGGTGGCCAACTCCTTTGGGCTAATACTGGGCTCCAAAGCCTGTCTCTGAGAGTTTTAATGAAAATCAGTTTAAGTGTTATACATACCTCTTTCATATTTTTTTAAGTTATGAGTGGATTTTAAAGATGTATTTGAATATGACAGTCTTGTCATATAGATATGAGTAGATACTTAAGATATGATTTGTTTAAAGAAAACTTCTTAATAACTCTGAGATTCTACAGGCATAGAGCAAACATTTTGGCTTCACTGTAAAAAAGGTAAACCATCTTTTGACTGTGTACTGGTTTAATGCTACTTTCTCTAATTCTAAAAATGTAACTTAACTATTCAAAACTGTAAAGAACTGTATCTTTAACGATCAGCTTCAACTGCTACTGCAAATAGCAATTTAGGAAAAGCAATACTTTTCAGGCACAGAAAACTAGAAAATTAAGGAGGGAGTTTGATTTTGTGCTATTTGTACTTTAACTTATGCTATGAAAAGTCCCACTAGAGATACAGTGTCATCCATCCATCCACCCATCCATCCATCCATTCAACAGCTACTTTCAAACTGATTTGCTCCAACAAAGCCTGGTTCCATTTTGTATTTGTTTCGCTTTCAAATTTAACATCTTTTACTGTTAAAGCATGAAAATGCACTGATTTCCAGTTCTTGTAAACCTCTTGAAATAAGCACAGCTACAGAGTTTGTAAATCAGGAAAGCACTTGGCCATCTTTCCCGTACTTGTACATGTGAATTCATTGTACCCTGCTTGATGAATGTCTGGAATTCATAATATGCCCTATTGCTGACAGAAGAGTGTGATACCTCATGCTTCCCAAGCTGTTTGCAGCACTTACCAATGGACAGGACTGTATATATTATGGTGTAGCTGCAGACAAAAAAGAAAATTGTGCTACAATCACCTACTCCTGCATATTTTGTGGAAAATGAGGGCTCAAATTGCAGTGTAGCACAGCCCTATCCTACCATTAAAATGTGCTTTTGGTATTGGAAGTAGGGTAGCTGAGGTAGACCCTTCCTGAAGGGCTGTTCTCCTGATCCAAATGTCTTGGGGACTTGGAGCAAGATCTTGTAAAACTACACTATATATATGTTAGTCCATCAAGTTATATACTAAGTGGTATTATACTACTAGGAAAGCAGTCTCCCTGTAGTGTCTGGGGTTAGTATGATTGCTGTACAATTCATATTCACCTTTGTGATCTGTCTCCCTGGTAAATCACAGACTTTTTTTTTTTCTCAGCTATTTCTTCCTCCTCATAGCACACTTGCTTCTAAAATCTTTGAGATCATTAACAATGTAGATTGATGCAGACAGCCTACACTGCAAATGGAAAAGGCTGATTAAGTTATCATGTGATGCGTCTGTTAAGCAAGGATTATCCTCTTGAGCTATTCTAGAGCACTTTGTAATAACATAGTTTTAAATAGATATGGTCCCAAGTGATAAAATTCAGATGAGGCTCCAAAGCTTCTATTCCTGAAGTTTGTAGCATTTAGATCCAGGTTTTCTTCAGGGTCACATTAAGACAACCAAGAACACTCATCACACCAGGTTGTTAGGGCCTCATTTTGTATCTTTTTATATAGCTGTTCCCTTGTCTGGAAAGGATCTCTTCTCTGCTAATAGGGAGAAAAATGTAGGAGCATGATGATGGAAGGAAGAAAAGACCCCAGAAAGAAATATTGAGTCCACTTCACAATGGTGGTGCCCAAAACAATTTCCACCATTTAATTTCAAAAGATAAATGTTATTTTAAAACCATATATTTCACATGACTTTTTGGGTATTTTGTTTGAGACACTATTCAGGCTATTTTTGTTCATTAATTCTAACCCTTTCCAGCCTGAACTTTTCAAACTAGCCTAAAAACATGTAAAGGTACTTAAAGATAAACAAATTACAAAAATTCTAATTAGAATAACAAAAATGCATTCCTTCCATAAATAAAATTGCTGTGGAAGGAACAAATTATAGAGTATTAACAGAATAAAGAGATGTGCTAAACAGCATTGTTAATTAGTTTGCTTAGTCATACTTGTGTATCTTTGGTAATAGTTAATCACATTACTGTAAAACCGTAGCAATATTTGTAATGTCATTATAGATTTTTATTTCAGAAGGGAGCTCCATGTCTTCCAATTGCCTAATGCAAAATAATTTCTAATTAATAATTCCTTTGGAGTAATTATAATTAGCAATATGAATGTGAGGAAACTAATGAATTAGGAAGAAAACTTACATTTTGTGTTTGGATCTGCATGCTAGAATGATTCACAGTTTTTTCTGCTTACTGTGGTAATGGTTATAATTTAATTATGACAACTTCAAGAAATGCTCTCTTTCCACCTCACTGATTCTATTTTTCCTGCAGCTGTCATTGCATTTACTCTCAGAGATCGAGTTAAAAAAAAAATAGCTGCAAGAGGTTATGAGAGAAAGGGAGTTAGTTGTTTCACTTTCTGCAGTGGAGCCTGTTCTGAAGAGCCAACTTCAGTGGTCTGGTCTCTGCAAAATACACTGTAGGCTGCTGTTAATGAACATTGCCTCTTGGCCCCTTCTTCCTACCGTGTTTTGATGTGGTGATCTGTATAGTCCAGTAATTTATTCATTAAACTGTTTCCCAAAAAGACCTGAAGGACAGATACAGGAGCTTGTTATCCACTTCAAGGGTCTGGTTCTCAGCACTGGGATGCAGAGGACAAGCTCTTTTTCAAAGCTGCTATCCTGGGACAACTTTGCTTCCCTCTGCCATTATTTTCTGTGCCCTCAGGTGTGACTTAAAAATTCCTTCACTGAAATAGGGTACTATGACCCTGAAGACATTGCACATTTCTTTGAAAGTTTTGCTCTGAGTTGTTGAAATTGCTGTTGTGGGATGGTGGTCATATGCAATGGCTTGACTGCAAACTAGATGTGTCTTAATTCACGTACATTCACACATATGAAAAATTTCGTCACTTCTGGAGATCTATTTTGCATCATCTTTTTGCAAAGTATCTCAGATTTTATAATAATATGTGTCTATGTAATGTCTTCTACTTTTCAAAGTCTCCATTTTACTGTGGAGATGGAAAAGCTGATGAAAGTGGATGTTGGCACTATTATATCACCTGTCATCTGGAAAGACCAAATACTGAGTAAGGTGTAAGGGTTGGATGTCAGTTTTGCTGTGCTTGGTTCTAGAGTTAGTATGCAATTGCAGAAAAGCAGAAATAGTTAATGATGTCATCCAGGTGACATGAACCACCTCAGGAATACAAAAAGCATCCAAACACATTATAGTCTCTAATGCAACTCTGAAATACACTACAAAGGCTAAGCAAACCACTAACTCCATCCTTTTAAAGAACTGAATTACTCCTATGTGACAATGACCACTCTCAGCTACCATGTCAGCTGCTCTTAACTGACTTATTTAATCTTGGCCAAGATGCTGTCTGAGTGGTGCTCAGTGCAGGATGGCAGAAGATGTAGGACAGGGCAAGGGGAATCCAAGGGGGCTTAATGTGATTAAGTTTGTCATCTTATTCCTGGGGCTGCAAGCTGGTTTGGCCCTTTAGGCTACTTCAAAGTTGCTCTGTGTGGCACCTAGATGCCTATGTCTGCAAGGAATCCTTCAGCACACTGCTAGGACTTTGTCTTAAAAGGGCCAGAGCAGTTGCCATGATCCCTGAATTCAAAGTGAGCTTAAAGATAATCAGCATTTTCTTATAGCATATTTGAGAATGCCTAATGCTTTTTACTTCCTGACTGCTGAAATATCCTATGTTGGTGTTGATGGACTTAAAAAAAAAATTTGTCTTGAGATTTCTTTCACTGTTTTTAAAACAGTGTTTCCTTTCAGCATGGCTATTCTCATCTTTAAATGCATTATTTCTGCTGAGACATCAGTTTTGATTAGAGTTGGCTTCCTAGCCAAAGGCTGTGGAAAAGCTGTCTGGGTTTCCATCGAGACTGTGATCAGATGTTGTTCTGTCCTACTAGTTACCTTACAGTGTGTCTTTTTGTATTTATCAGAAGCTTCTAAATCCCAAAGAACATGGTTTTCATATATATCGCCTCAGTAAATGCAGAAATAACATAAGCCTAAAGTGTATTCACTTTGGTCATCCTATTGTTTCCAAACCAGTATTAGAATAGAAAACAGTAGTAATACTGAATTGACAGAGTATTGTTGATTTGTCTTCCCTCCCCCATGGCCCTCACCTATCTACCCTGACTCTGACACTAGATAAACATTAAACCCTTTTTTAATCCCTGGAGATTCTACATTTCCTCTCATTTAAAAAAAAATCAGGTTAATGTCTGCTACTTTCTCATCAGTGTGGGGGGTGTCTTCTCCAGTCTTTACAGTAGTACTGGTGGACCTTTACCTGAGAAAATCTGGGAGGCAGTACTGGGCCTAACTGGCAGATCTGGGGAGTCAGAAGCTGTGAGGTGCCCTGTTTGAGGGAGGCTGTGAGTTGTCATGTGATGGTTACAGTCAGGTCCAGCCAGTTCTAACACCAACCAAAGTGAGCACCTCAGTATGGCTCAAAGCCACAGCCAGGCAGGGGAGCCCCTGGGGCTTTGGCTCACATGTGTTTAAGATAGAGGGGCAGCTGCTGGGGACAGGAGATATATGAGGAGATATGTGAAAAAAATGTATTTTGGAAATAGAAGGGGAGAGAGAAGGAATCTATGTAAGGGGACATGTGGTGGCAAAGGAATTGGGAGGGATGAGTGTATTGTACAGCAAAATCAAGGGAAATCAAAACTAGGAAGTGGGGATAAGTAGTATTTGACTGAAAAGGAAATTGTTTTGCTTTTGGCAGAGTAAGACTTTTCACCAGTCTCACTGGTAGGGAAAAAAAAGAGTTTCCCTTCTCTTAGCACTACTTTTATTTTCATTTATTCCCAAAGGCTTTGTCCACTAATAAGGAACCTGTAAGAACGAAAACGAAGTTGTATTCTTACTGAGGAATCCTATCAGAGATACTGGCAAAGGTGATGCTTTGGTCAGGGAGTCTAGCTTATGGAACAGAAGAGGGCCACAAGGCACAAAAATCTTGTGCATTTGGGAAAAAGTCTTATTTAATTAGAAAGATCTTGTACTTTTTCTGCTCAGGTAAGTCATTTCAATGGAAAATTAAATTTTCACAATTTATTAATTTCCAAGTGGGAAATAGCCAATCAGTCATGCTTGGAATTCTCACTGCAGACTGTTTATATAGAATATTAAGTAGAAGCTGGCCCTAAAGATGCTTTATGGGAAACCAGACACAGTCCTCTTAGAAATAAAGATGTGGTGGTAAGGAAGGAAAATCAAGTAGTCTCTGATAGATTCCTTCCCTCTCCTCCAGAAGGAAGGATGGAAAGTACAGAGGGTTGAGAAAACTACTTTCATAGATGGGTTTATTCTCCATTTACACTCAGAGCAAGATGAGAGTTTAGATAAAGGGCAAAGATATTATTATATCTCAGTACATACTGTATTTGATACCAGTTTGGACCGAATAAAAATAGTCTTTCATACGCAAGTGGAATCACTCCAGATACTGCATGGTCTTTATACTATTCTGCATGGTTTGGGTGGGACACCCTGAAGATAATGTTCTGTAGAAAAGGTCAAAACAAAAATTAATGTACCATATATTAGACATGCAAGAACAATTCCTTACTATAGTGGCTTAACTTCTATTGCTTCTCTCTGAACTCTGAATTTTTAGGCATAGTAGTAACAGGGAACACATTTAATTTCCAGCCTGGATTCTCATGAGGACTTGCAGAAAAACTGCCCTTTCAGGAAAGTGTCCAGATCTTAAAAATTACTTGAGCTCCAGTAGCATAAGTTAAGCTGTACAGGAGAATCTCAGAGCTGAGTGTCTTCCACTTCAAAGTTCACCTCTGTGGGAGCTTTTGAAAATGAAGTCATTATTTAAGTGAATGAACAAGGCAATCTGGTTGTTCCTGAGAACCTGGCTTTTCTGCTTTAACTTTTCTAGCTCTCAAACTCTTAAGTGTTTTTATTGTGGCATAGTCTGAAAATGAAATTAAATGTCTAAGTAGACATTTCTTCAGACTCTTTCCAACATATTATACTTCAGACACATTATAATAGAGTGTGCCATATCCCATAATGTTTCACAGTAATTCAATAACTGCAAAATTAACTTCATGACTAAAGTACTTAAAGCCCCTCTGGTCTCATCTAGTGTACATATTTTCAGAACCTGAAAATACTGTCACAAGTGAAGTTTACATTGTGATTTGAGGTGTTATTGAAATCTGACTTATAAATAAATTCCTAATTGGAATTGTTTTGTCTTCTCCCAGAAGATTTGGTAATAGATCTAACTATTTTTAGAAGCAAAGAGTATTAAAATATGTTTTAGTCTCCTGATACAAAGCACAAGTACTCATCACATGATTATGCGCCTTCTGCAATGTCAACTTTCTTTTTCTTGGCCACTTCAAAATATTTCCATGAAACAGAAATTTATAAATAGCTGTTTAAAAAACTACCCACCCACCCCAATTTCTTCTGAGTTTTTCTCTCTCATTTCTTCTTGAGAAGGACAGTACAAATTCAGATTTCAAAAGACCCCTAGGAGCTGATTTGTGCTTTTTTTGTGATTTTAGGTACTTAGACAGGAAAGGGAACTTTATAAAGTCATACAAATAGCAATCAAAAAGAGTAGCTGGTATCCAATTCTGTGCTTTCCTAATTTCCTCAAGAAATGACATGAAAATATTAGTGAAATAGAATGTATTTTTAAATTATGAAATTGAACCTGGGAAAACAGGGAGGAAAGGCATTTTATTAATTTGTCGTGGTTTCTCGCTATATATTTTAATTGGCAAAAAACTAAATTGTTTTTCCCCAAGCTGAGTCTGTTTTGCCCATGACAATAACTGGCAAATGATATCCTGGTTTTTACCTTGACCCATGAGCCTTCTCATCCTATTTTCTCCCTTTGTTGTGCTGAGGAGGGGCATCTTTCTGCTTCCCTGTTCTGCTAAGGAGCAGCTGGGTGGACATCTGGCAGGCAGTCAAGGTCAGCCTACTCACACCTGCAATAAATTGCTTAATGGTTCAGTTGCTGTGGTGGAATTTTAAAAAGTTTGCATTCCACAGTCCAGGCTTTCAAGATGTCAGCATTTGGTTGTGACATTCTACCTGAACTTCTTAAGAAGAAATGCTCAAATTTTCACTGAGAAGAGATACACAGTAGCTTGGATTGGCTTTCCCACTGCTATAGAAGAGTATTGTTTTAGAATATGAGGCCAAGTTCAGAGTCAGTGTAGGGAGATGTTGACACCAACTTGGCCTATTAGAATTCCCTTTAAAAAAATTTGGCATATCTTTAAAATGGTAATAAGTCTGATAATCTAACACAACAGCCTCTGATAAAGTACTGGAAGACTGTCTTAGGAAAGTAAGAAAATATTACTTCAGTATTTGCAATATTTTCTGTTCTTCTGTAATGTCTATTTTCTATGAAGTGGTGAGTAATAAGATTTAATCTCGGTCAATTAACCAAATGGTCTGTATTTCATATTTTTAATATTTTTTTTTCCCACTAGGGATGCAATTTGCTTATCGTCATTATTTCTCATCCTGTACATTTGATTTCTACAGAATTTTAATTTTCTGTTATCTCTATTACCTTAGGCAGTGAGCTGAAGTCTGCACTGGGGGAAACTTGCACAGGAACAATTTTGCTTTTAGCAAGACCAGAAAAAGTAGCCTTCCACTAAAAAAATATAGGGAAAATATAAGTTCTGCATTCACAGTCTTCATGAAGGAAAATTTTGAGCTGTTCCTCGAGTCACAGCCTATAAATGGAACTATAAAGAGGAAGAGAAAACAGTAAAGAACATTATGATAACACAACAATTAGATTCAGGGACTGTAGACAAATCTCTTATACATTTGATTTCTGTGGGACTTATGCTTAAATTAAGAATATTCTTAACTGCTTATGTTAACATTGCCTTTAGTCAAGGACTAAAGACCAGGGTAGAAAAATGAAACAGTGTCAGGGTGAGCTACTGCCTTTCTAGCTTATGTGTTTATGTGGATTATCAATCCAAAAACTAATTAGGAGAGTGAAGGGCCAAAATGAGTGAAGAAAGAGGGGCAGACCAAGCCATAAGAAAAGACTTTTTATAGGACAGCAAAGTGGATTACAAGAAAGACTGATAGTGACAAAGGGAAATGGCTTCTGTTCACAGACCAGCTAGTCTTGCTGGAAGACCTCTTGATAGATCACAAAGACCCATCATTTGCTTGGGGCTTTTTAAATTAAGCCAGTGGTAAACTAATACTGCTCAATGTACTAGCTGTATTCAGGCATATTGCCATGGGGCACAACCTGTTGCTTTCAACATGTTCATTTACCAGACGCTCTGTGAAACTCACTCTGGTATCAAAGGGAAAGCAGGAGTAACAGGTGGAGCTGTGTATTTGTTCTTTGATAACTACTTTTAAAATGCCTCTTCACTTCAACAGATGTCTTATATTATTTAGAAGTTAATATAATTTCTTAAATAATGAGTTTATTAGCAATTAACAAACATGAGTTATGTCCTTTTTTAAAATGTCAAAAACTTGTTTAAATAGGTACCTTACATTGTGTTTCTTGAAGCTTACCAAATGGAGATGGTTAGAACAAGAAACAGGAAAAAATGAGTCCTTCAGTCCCCATATTTGCTCTTAAGTGTACAAGCTACAAAAAAAAAAGTATGGAGAATACTCCCACTAAGTCTCAGATAGAGATATAAATGCAAGACACAAACCTCCCTGGCAGAAGAAGGAATTAAAACTAGGGTGGAATTCTGCTCACTCTAATTCATGTGTCTATATTTTACCCACATAGCCATTATAGTGAGTGGGTATCAAGGGCTTGATGCAACAGCCTACCCCTTGGCATCATTTGGGTATGATTGGAGAATCTATAGGTATGTCGTCTGACTTCCAACCGTCCCTTCAGAAAGGCAGGGCTGTCCATAGGTCTTGTGTCATATCTGCTAGGCTGTAGGTGCTAGTTTTATTATGGCATCTTAAATGGTATTAAGTTGCCTGCGTGTAGGAAATCAGTCAGTTAAGTCTAATGGTGTCCTAAAGATGTCTTCTTTAGGAGACCATGAATAACGTGTTACTCCGCTAACAATAATGAGATCTTAGCAATTCTTTAATGTAAATATCTGCAATATAACTATCTAAAATCAGAGGATCTGAATCCCAATCTGAGTGTCACATGTTTGAATAGATGGTCTCAGTCATCATCTCTGGCTAGCTCTTGATGACAAGCTTTTACTACTCTGTCATATACCAAGGCAGACTAATAGTGTTCCCAGACTAGATCTCCAGGATTCAGTTGTCATGTGCAATGGGAATAGGCAATGTTTAATTTGCAGAACCTCATGGGGTGGGCCATGGCTGTCTTCTTGACAAGTTGTCCAACTGTGAGATGAGGAGGTACACAATGCACTGGGTGAAGAACTGGCTGAACAGCAGGACTCAAAGGCTTATAGTGAATGAGGCTACATCTGGCTGATGGTCAGTCAACAGCAGTGTTTCTTGGGGCTCAATTCCAGAGACGGTGACAGGGGGACAGTGCCAAGAAGGTCCCTGAGAGCTCGCCTGGCACTTCTACTCCACCCCTCTTCGCTCCTTTCTCCTTGGCATCATGTGGGACCCGCAGGAGGAGGAGGGGGCTGTCTTGGCCCTTGGTGCAGCAAGGGCCCTTGGCCACCGTAGAGGTGCCCAGGCCCAGGGGGGGTGTCTCTCAGGCCAACCCCTGACAGCTCTCTGGATAGGGGGTTCCCATCCTGCTGGCTCCTCCAGAGAGTTTGTGTCCCCAGCAGAAGGACAAGGAGGCAAGTCCTGACCTCTGCAAAGCAACGGCCTCCTTGAAAAAGCTGTTTTCTACCAGCCACCTCTTGCTGCTGTGGCTACCCCTCTTCTTGGGAGAAAGAGGAACAGAAAAGCATTTCTTTCCTTGAAGCACTTCCTGCAGACATTGGAAGTTGCTCCATGAAGGGTCTCTTCCCAGAAAGGCAGGGATGGAGGGAGGTGGCTGTGTCTTAATGAGGCAGTCCCTCTGCTGTAGACCAGATATAGCCAGAGAGACTTCCCTTGAGAGGGCTTGGGTGAGGTTGGCCTGGCAGACCTGTGTTGACAACATCTGCTTTATTAATGTCTTATTCCTGTTCCCTCAGGGTGACCAGCAAGTTGCCCAAGTCCCACCTCCTCCTGCTCAAGCACATGCTCACCTTGTTTGGAAACATCAGCAGGAATGTGGGTACCAGCAGGATGACTGCTGGCAATCTGGCCACCTGAGTTGGGCCAAGCCTCCTGGGCCCAGCTGTGGAGCATACGCTGCCTGTGGATGTGCTGGTGCAGGTGACAGCCAAGGTATGCTCTGTTTACCAGCTGGCTACAGCCTTCCAGGCCCACCTGAGCTTTGCTCTTTAGAGGTACCTGGCCACCTTCTCTCTTCAGCAAACACTCATGGAGGAGCTGCCAGGAAGAGCAGCCCCACAGCTGCTGCTTTCTCTGCAGAAGAGAGGGCCAGGAGTAGGAAAGGCTGCTGGAGCTGTTTTCAGCCAGCAGGCTGGAAACCAATGGTTTGCTGTGTGTAGGTGATGCAGCTGGTGGAGGTCCTCATTGAGCATCATGGGGAGCTCTTTGAATGAGGAGGAGGTGGCTGGGCTTGTCACCAGCACCAGAGGCAGAAGCAGAAACTGCAGAGGTATGTGAGGGCCACAAACAGCATAACAAAAGCCTCTCTCCTCAGAAGGTAGAACTGTTGCTGCACAGACAAGCAAGGTCATCCCACAGCCTGCAGCTCTGAAAAAGTGCAGAATAAGGCTGACACAGGTTGGCTCTGAACTGGCTCAGCAAACCCATCCAAGGGATCTGCCTTTCAGAGCAAGGGTAGCAACTGGGTCAGTAGCTCCTTGCCACCTGTTAACTTCCACATTTCCACTGCAGGTGCCTCCAGATGCTCCTGAAAGTGAGTGCTTAAGAACCCATCCAGGGAAAGAAGTTAACTGAGCTAACTTTGATTAAGAGGAGGATTGGTTCATGTTTATCATGGCTTTACCTGTCTAACAATACTATTTCATGGAAAAGTTGCCAGGCTCTTCACAGGAAAAGGAAAAACAAACCAACAGAAAGAGAAAATTAAGCTGCAAAGAGGAGAGTTACGGCCAGCCAGGCAAGCAAAGAGGAAAGCTGGAAACAAATCTCAGGATGAGCAACTGAAAAAACCCAGGTAGGGTGAGAAGAACAAGGAGCCCAGGTGTGTTACAGACCCTGATGTCCATCTTTCAATTATTAACGCTGTTCTGAGTATAGAAAACATTTCCAGGGTGCACAGAGATGGCCCAAGAGAGGAAACATGCACCTGCCCTTGGGAGAAATGTATGTTAGGAGAAAAATACCACTCCATCACTGGCAGTTTTCATTTTGTACTTGTTAGTGGATGTTACAGTAGGACTTCTCTCAATCATCTGCCAAAGCTCTTGGGAATCTGGAGAGTTCCCCACTGACTGGAAGCTTGCCAGCATTGTTCCTATTTACAAGAAGGGTGTGAGAGAAGACCCAGGAAACTACATACGTGTTAGTCTCACCTCATTAGTCTGACATGGAAAAATTATGTGTGAGATCATAGTATGTCCTATTGAAAGGCATTGAACATGAAATTCAACTGAACCAAATGCCAGATTCTGCACCTCGAGCAAAGTAATGCCAAACACAAGTATAAACTGGGAGAAGAGTGGCTGGAGAGCAGCCCTATAGAAAGGGGTTTGGGGCTGGTGGTCAACAGCAGGCTCAATATGAGTCAGCTGTGTGCTCTGGCAGCCAAGGGGGCAAACCACATCCTGGGGTGCATCAAACACAGCATAACCAGCTGGTTAAAAGAGTTGGTTATTCTGCTGTATTTAGTGTTGGTGCAGCCTCACCTTTAGTACTGTGTGCAGCTCTGGGCCCCACAGTGATAAGGTACTTGAACGTGTCCAGAGGAGCGCAACAGAAATGGTGAAAAGGCTGGGAGGCATGTCCTATGAGTAGCTACTAAGGACTTTGGGTGTGTCTGGTTTGGAGAAAAAGACACTGAAGAGTGCCCTCATTGCTCTCAATAGCTTCATGAGGAGGGGAAGTGGAGAGGAAGGTGATGATCTCTTCTCCCTTGTATCCAGTGATAGGACACGTGGGAGTGGTTCAAAGCTGCATCAGGTGATGTTCAGACTAGATATTAGGAACCTTTTATTTACAGAAAAAGTGGTCAGACACTGGAGCAGGATTCCTGGAAAGGTGTTCGATGCCCCAAGCCTGCCAATGTTTAAGAGGTATTTGGACAATGCCCTTAATAACATGCTTTAACTTTTGGTGACCCCTGAATTGATCATGCAGTTGGACTAGATGATTGTTGTAGGTCCCTTCCAACTGAAATATTCCCTTCCCTTTTCTTCCCACTGGATTCATGAACAGAGGGTATCACTGCCATCCTAGAACACAATGAGGCTGTATCTCCAATAGTACATACGTATTAATATTCTGATGGGCACCAGAGAAACCAATGATAAAAGCAATTACAGTAGCAGTTAGGTTTGAGAGAAACTGTAACTGCACTCTGAATCAAACATTTCATAGGAAGATGGAACAAAATCTTCTGTAGCAATTTCTGTAACAGTGACTATTTATTAAAAGGAAGAGATCTTATTGCTTTGAGGAGTAAAGATCCTAATGATGGAAACAAGTACTGCATGTGAATCAAAAATATGAGGTTAGCCAGAAGATGCATTTCAGGTCATCCTTTCTTTCAGTTCTTCTTAGCCTGAAGTGTCTACAGCTCCTTCCATATTTTTTACTGTTTTTTCATGTCAGTAGAGTCACCGTTTCTGTCAAAATGATTTAAATATGTAATAAATATACATGCATTTTGCTGTTCTGTCAGAATTTACAGTGAGAGAACTTATCCAAAAGAACTATTTAGTTCAGATTCACTCCTATGGAAAAGTGAATTTGCATAATGATGAGGGCAGATGTTACTTACATCAATCTCACTCAGGAGTTTCTTGTGAATATAGTACTGCTGTGTTAGGGTGAGAATAGAATTAGCCCAATGAGAATCAACCGAACAGGACACTTCATTAGATGAGGACACCTAACACTTTGGAGATATTACCTAAGCAACCGATGTGCTCACTACATTGGAGAAGGGTGAGAGGGTTCTTTAGTTTTGTCAAATGGAAAAAGAAACTGTTCAGATTTGTTAATATAAGTTCTGTAGTTGAAAGAAAAAAGGAAGTATGATACCCATTGCCACAAGATGTCACAAAAATACCAATTGTTTCTATCCTGCAGACGTCTTCGGCACCACTGGCTACCGGTATCAACTGGTCAATGTGTCAGTCTGGTCTAGGAAGAAAGCAAAGCAAATTCCCTGACTTATTTTTCTCACTTTTAGTGCCACTACAAATGTATTAGATGTTCTCTGAATAAGATAAGCCACTAGCTCAAGGTTGTAAAGAATGTAAGGTGAAAATGTGGAGTTAGACCCAAACTTCTGATTCTCTTTTTCCCTGCCTGTTAGAAACCCTGTAGATGTATGTGTGTGTTTCTGTTTTCTCATGGCTCCCTGTTGGAGTTCTGTCTCTGATAATGGCAGGCTACTAACTTTCAAAGTTTGTGAATAATATTTGAACAGAAGAAACATCACAGGGAGTGAAAATATGATCTCTTCCCAACCAGCTTGCCCTGCCTAGGCTTATCTTAACCTCACCTTTCTTTTAACCACTGTTTGTATGCTGCCCAGTATTTTGAAACCCTTTCAGTATAAATTTTGGCATAGTGTTGTAGAATCTATGACACTGTTATATGTGTTAATATGGAGGATTTCTGTTGTTTACCTCCTGTATCCAATGTGTTCCCAGCCCATTTTTTTATCTACAAGCAGGATACTAATACTTTTCTTGAATGAAATTTTTGCTACAAGAGAATTTTTAGTGGGTTTAATTTTGTGGTAAAACCATGTGCAAGTTATACCCTTCTTCCATTGAACAGAGAAAGAAGAAATTGATTGACACACCACTAAAGATGTTAAGAATGAAAGAATGCAATAGAAATAATCTCGTACTGTATGTGGAGTCTGTCCATGTACACACTGTATACTGCCTGGCTGAATATATATCACCAGAAAAAGAATTGATAGATTCTACAGGTTAAATTCAAGGCCAGGCTTGATGGGGCTCTGAACAACTCGATCTGGTTAGAGATGTCCCTGCTGACTGCAGGGGAATTGGACTAGATAACCTTTGAAGGTCCCTTCCAATCCAATGCATGCTATGATTCTATGAAATTAAACAAATGACCATTTGCTCCTTTATATAGTAACTTGCAGAATAATCCCACTGGTACGAATCAGTTTGTCCTTTCCTTGCAGCTTTCCTTTAGGAGAAAAATGTCATAGTGTCACCACATTTGTAAGCACAAGTATACAAACTCTGTTTGTATGTAGAAAAAAATAATCAAACAGGAATACTGGAACCTGTTTTCAGCCTTGGATCTCTGTCCTAGATGTTCCAAAACCCAGAGAGATTGCTGTTCTTAACAGTGAACAACTTACTCTCTTTTTCTGTGTGTGAACACTGTGAGCAGCAGATAGTGCCTTCCTACTCATTCATCTACTGCATTCTTTTTCTTAGTGACATAATTTAGTGATTTATCCTTAGGCTGGTAATCTTGTGGGTGGGAAGGAGATGCTCATTGTCAATATTTGAAATCTGAGTTGAGGTATTTGAACCAAGCTCTTTAGTTTGGACTGTATGTGCTGTGTGTTTCTGTTCTTTGTTCTTCCTCTGCATTCAGAAATTTCCTCCTCTGATACACTACCCAAAGTTACTGTTCAAATGAATGTTCCTTCCATGAAATAAATTCAATAGAATATTCAAAGAAATGGTGATGACAGGGGAACAAAAGGAACTACAGTGAATTTTGGTCCCCACAATATATGTCTAGCCAAGTGCATTATTTTTGTTTAATATGCCTATTTCAGAAGGCATAACATGAAAAATGAAAATGAAGACTTCCTGAACACACTTAGAAACACCTGGAAGGAGCTGTACATACACAGGAAACAATGATGAATAATTATTTGGGCCCCTGTTCTCATTCTGTCATAGCTACCATTGATTTTAATGGAAGCAAGGTTTGACTCTGTATTTTGACTTGACAGAGGACATCTTTCCCTAGGAGTCTAAACCTAGCCACTCAGCCATGTTAGAGCCCAGTCACACTCTCTCTGCCTCTCTGCAGCTGCCACTGAAGTACAAAGAAGGATTTTGAATACAGAAATATTTTAGTGGTCAGCTTTGGATGTTAGAATGTCTCTTGACATTAAGGAAACCTTTGGCATATTTTTAAAGCTTCACCATTTTCAGTAAGAAATTGTTGCTATGATTTGTACACACTTGTTGATCTCTCTTGCTACTCTTTACTTTTGCTCAGTTTTGCCCTCCATTCTTACAGCAGCTGTATCCAAGCCCGCCCATTTAAGCATAGATTTATACAGCAGTTGAATTAAAAGCCTTTGTGCCCACTTGTGTCTCTCTGAACTTGCACAATCTAGATGATTAGTGTGATAATATCAGTCCCTAATACCCAGCTATAAGGAATCCTGCAGACGAGTACTATGAATGGATATTGGATTTCACATCAAAACACAAGTTGCTTGTTCTCTTCTCACTCTTGTCCCTGATTTCTGTCTTTTTTCTCCCTTTCTCAAGGCGGGTTGAAGAGATTACTGAAGAATTGTCTCATATTGGACCTGATTCTTGTACACCTTAATGGCTCATCAGACAATTCTTCTGAGGAAAAAACCATTCTGTCAACTGAAAACTTACTGCACCCTCATGTTGTCACCCTTTTTACTCAGCTGGATGATCTAGAGGAGCTTCAGAGAAACGAGATCAACACTCGTTATTTTTCAAGAGCTTTCACTAGCACAATAAGAAGTCTAATGAATAATATATGCTATAAATGTCAAAATAACTGAACAAAGGACACTTGAGGGGATTTAATGTATTTTTTTCACATAGTAATTTGCTACTTTCAAAAATTTACAATGAGCTTTTCAGACAATAGGGCCAATTAGTGATTTTTTACTGTAAGAAGCTATGTACCAAATAGAGGAAGTCAATATGACATAATGTGTTGTGCTTCACTCATAAACTAGTTGAAGGATAATCTAACTGTTCATGACATCAGTGAGACTCTGGAGAAGTGACATACTTTTACCCATTCTTTCTATGGTGTCATAGGACTGCTGTGGTGTTTTCTTCAAAAGGTTTCCAGAATTTATATCATCAGAGACATTTTGATTGTAGTAGATGGCCATTGTGCTGTCAGGTAGAAACTAAACAGAAGCTGCATTTCTCCAAGATGCTTCACTTTTCCTTTTAAATAGTATGTACGTACACAGTCTGTAGGGAGCTAGGGTATTTTTCCCTGAAAGATTAGAATCAATTTAACGTTAACAAGTTACTGTTCTGACAAGAATTGGTAGAGATGACCTAAGAGATCTTGCATACCTCCTTTCAAAAGTAGTCATTATATATTCTGACTATCTTTGAATACTCCTTTCTCAGTTGACATGAAAAACACTCTAGAGCCACATACCACTTCTGAGCTGCAGATCAAGTGGCTTGTGATCCAGCAAGCTGGAAGAAGTAGCGCTGCTGCTTTCATGCTCACTATCGTTGGCAAGAATTATTCCAACTGCATTATCTGACACTCTGCAAACACACCTCTTCCCAAGCTGTCAGCCAACTGCAACTGGTTTATTCCAAACCCTGGGGTGCTGTCATTACCAAGAGCATAACACTCATTAAAAAGGCTCCTGTCACTGCACTTTTACTCAGTAACACATGCTGTAAAAGGCACATATTTATCTGCAAGAATTTCCTGTAAGTACATAGGTAGTAAAATGGACTGCATTCATTTGAAGTCATTTTCTCCAGGTTGGAGAAAACTGAGAGCAAACACTAAAATGATTTCCATACTGCATTAACATACAAGCATATGGATGGGGGCATATATCACTATTGAAATGCTGGTCCTTTGTGCCTATCTTGCTACATTAGAAAGAATGTGTTTATGTAGATACATCACACAGGCAAACTGTGAGTTTTCCCCTGTTTGACTG
>VYZX01001380.1:60876-72929 GCA_013401335.1 Brachypteracias leptosomus
ACAGGTATTCTGGAATAATGATACACTTATTATGTGTTAACTATGTTGTGATATCACTCCTTAGCCTGAGAGTGCTTAAGAGCAATTTGCTTTGAACCTTATAAAAAAAAAACCCAACAACAAAACCAGCAACAGCAATAAAAATCATAAAAATTGAAGTCCTGAAGAGCCTCCAAGGTACACTTATACAGGTTTTAATGGAAGATAAGAACAAGTGAAATGGAGGCAGTGAATGGCCTGTAAAGCAGTTTACATAAATATGACAGTTACATAGAAAAACCTTGTATTACAGTGGCAGTTTTGGTGTATAAATATGTATGTAATACAAAGATACATGCTTTATTATAGAATGAAAATACGTAATATAAAAGGCTGTTTATGTGAAAAAGTGAGATTCTTCATATTAAACTGTGTTGGTTTCTATGTTCAAGGTGTCAGAGTAACTGGAGGAAATTTGTGTTTTGCCTTCTAATATTTTAGGGTGCAGGCATTCAGGCTTCTATGGGGAAAGTTATGGAAGTTATAGGCAGATCTTCTGATAGAAAAGGTGGTGGCAGAGGATTGCAAAGCATTGTTTTGCTATTAGAGATGCCTTCAGGAGTTTCTTATAGACAGCATAAAAATTCTGAATGAAGACTCAGATATCAGTGATGCTCTATTGCTGTCTGAATTCACTCATTCAAGGGAAAGTAAGCCTTTCTTGCTGTGTGTCTATCTTTTCTTCTCTTTCTGTTAAAGTAATTAAGTATATCACAGAATGATAGGGTTTGAAAGGGACCTCTGGAGATCATCAACCCCCCCAGTCAAAGCAGGTTCACCTAGACCAGGTTACACAGGAACACACGCAGGCGGGTTTTGAAAGTCTCCAGAGAAGGAGAGAAGGAGACTCTGCAACCTTTATAGGAGCCAGTTCCAGTGATCTGTCACCCTCATGCTAAAGAAGTTTTTCCTTGTGTTGAGGTGGAACTTCTTGTGTTCCAGCTTATGCTTATTGCCCCTTGTCCTGTCACTGGGCACCACTGAAAAGAGACTGTCCCCATTCTCTTGACACTCACCCTTCAGATATTTATAAATATTGATCAGATCCCCTCTCAGCCTTCTCCAGGCTAAACAGCCCCAGGTCTCTCAGCCTTTCCTCGTAAGGGAGATGTTCCAGTCCCTTAATCATCATCATAGCCCTCTGTCAGACTCTCTCCGGTAGTTCTCTATCTTTAATGCCTGTACAGAGAGAATTTGTGTGTCTCTGTATTAAAGCTAGATTTAAAACAGTTAAAGATAAGTGATACAAAACTATACTCTTAGTCATTCTACTACCAGATCACAAAAATGAATACTACCACACAAATGTGTTTATGGAAGCTATTTTTATTACAATATTTTCAATACATGTTCTGAAAGGTGAGTTTGTATTTTTTAAGTTAAAGCAAAACTGTCTGATAAGAATTAATCCCACTATTAGAACAATGCAGATGCCTTTAATTTATAAAATGAACATACTATTTATTCTCTTAGGATTGAAGCAGTTAAAAGTGAAGTATTTAGTAACATCTTCAACTGGAGTAGAGAAGGGCATAACCTAAAAAGTCAGAGCAGTAGAAAGTTAACATTTGGAGGAATACTTTGTATTGCATTATTGGTGCATCCAACTACAAGGCAGTGACATATGCTGTGGGAGATTTTGAGTAAATATATTCTTTTATGCTTTTATTATAGGTAAGGATAATCTTAGTTATGCCACTTTGTGGTTCTTTAGTGTATTTTCAGCCCCTTATGTCTAATAAAGCCTAATACTAGAAGGTAAGTGGGCAGCCTACTACCTGGGCCTCTTGGCTAAGCAGGACTCTCTGCTTTGACCCTCTAATCTGCTGCTCTCAGGAGGTTTGAAGGACACAATTCTCATGCATGGGGATCCCAGAAACCCTATATAAGTACTTTGAAAAAACTCACTGTCTGCTTCTTCAGACAGTTGGTTCCTGCTTTGACTTACCTTCTGGAGGAAAAAAAGGCTTTCATTGAATACAGGGTTAGCCCATTGGTCCTAAAAGTAGCTATTACGAGTGCTCTTCTTTACATGTTCTTTTGTGGTGTAAGGGACATGGTCGCCTAGAGGAAGCTGTGAGTAGAATCTAGTTCCGAGAAAGTGCAGAGGTGTGCTGTAAGAAGAGGAAAGCTTAATAATTAAGGTTTAAAACCAGCATCTTATGGCCACTGCTGTGAAGTAAATATATTTCTGGCATGGTCTAATACTTTAATCTGTGCTAGTGTTGTTCTTCAGAATATACAGTATACAGTATGGACTAGGGAGCTTAAATGCCAAAAATATCATGAGTGTGACATAGGCCAGTTTTAAATTAATAAGTATCTGCTTTTGTATTGGAGAATCAACGTACAAGGATTCAGAGTGAAACCCATAGGAATGGAGAAAAGATGAGCATTTTTGTCTCACTCAAACTGGGAATGTATTTATTAATCTATGTTATAAGCACTTCTACTTTAGACATTTCCTTGTACTGGTCAATGATGCAACCTTTTCAGACATAACCAACGAACAGTAGAAGTGTGTAAATAGTGGAATGGCTTTGGTGTTATTCATCCCAAGCTATCTGCATATCTGCAGAGTATCTGAGAGGAGGGAGTATACAAAGACAGTCATTTGGCCCTTTAGCACCCAGAGAACATTATCTCACAAGAGTCCTTCAGTCCGTGAAAGAGGAGTAAAGGAAAACAGAAAGGATCAGAGGAAGAGCTCACTGAGGTTGTGCTGAAGACGAGGATCAATAATGTTTAGTAAAAACCTCAAGAACCTTGTTGAAACTTCAAACCCAAAGGAGCATTGCTTTATGTTCACATACAGCCTTTCACTAGTATGATTGAGACAATATGCCAATTACTAATGTAAACTTGGGTGGCTTTCACGTAACACTAACTGCTGTTGTTCCATGATTGTTCCACGTGTATTGTATTGATACCTCATGGCTTTTCCATCTAGCACACCTTTCTTCTTTCTGGTATATATGCTGTTGGTCTGTTCCAAGGGGCTGCCCATATGCTTCTGATATCATAAAATCTTCAGAAACATGGCAGCAGAAATGCAAGATTGGAAGTGTTATAGATTGAATCTGGTCATTAGCTGTCATACTTAGGCATTGCTTCAGCAAAAGCAGCTGGCAATTGTTAGTTCTGCTCCCTACCTCGTGCTCTGCCACAGTGGGAGGCTTATTTCCTTGAGTTGTGAGTATTTCACTATATTCTGCCAGTGGAGGGTTTGGATTTCCTTGAAAAGGTGCATCTCTTCTAACTAACAACTTGCAACTGTTCACATTTCAAGATTACTGCTTTTTTTCTTTGAAAACCAACAAAGTGGTGACCAAGTCCAGAGGAATAGGATACAGAGTTGAAACAATACAATCTCATCTAGGCAGAGAGTAAAATCAAGCTACTTGGTGAGGCCAAGTCCTTTACTTTCATGACTCAAGTATAATTTCTGAAAGAGAAATAAAAACTCCTGGTCTTGCTTAACATTTCCAGCATTCAGGTTCTGCTTCTCTTTACTAGCCCGTGCAGTGGAAGCATGTGTTGGAAAGGGTATGCTCAGTGGCTGCCATTCATTACCATAACCTTCTTGACAATAGACACAGGATACTCATGATCTTCAAGCTCTGAGTTTCTTAACAGGCCAGCAACTTCAGGAGGAACCGTGATGTGAAAGCATCGGTAGGATGGCTGCAAAGTTCAGCATTGCAGAGCAACAGAGGTGGTGTGGACAATAGACCAATGAGTGCAGAAGAAGGATGCAGGGCATGGATTGTGCCTTCCTCAGTTTGACTGAGTTACAGGCTAAACTCCCAGCTCCAGGATACACAGAAGTACATCTGGATCTCACTTTGGTTCTTCAAATAAAACCTATTTTGTTCCTTGTGGGCACTGGAGAATGCTTTGAAAATGGGACTTAAGTTTGATCATTGTTAACCATAGCCCACAAAAATCATTGTTCTGATAGCTAAAATTATCTCTGTTCATTTTAAGTCTGCTTCATGTTCATCTAAGGAAACTCAGGATTGCCACCTCGGGCTGCAGTCTGGTCTGTTACTCCCACATCATTAAAGCTTCACTAAAATTGTAGTGTTTAACAGATGCTGCTCTCTTAATTTCTGGCCAGGTTTCTGGAGAGAGTTTCCTTTCCTTGGAAACTCCCACAGAGTCAAGGAAAGCATATTGAGAGGTAGAAACATTTCTTCTTCCAAAAGAAAAAAAAAAAAGATCCTGCAGTCAGCATAGCAGAAAGCTGTTACATGTAATGCATGTGCACTTCGCTGTCATCTCAAGGATGGAGAGAGACATGGTTTGCTTAGTGCCCCAGATATATTAATCTAAATCTGGCTCTTTTTTTCATGCCATATGTTGAGACTTTGTGCTGTGGTAAGGTTTGTGAAGTTTTGAATTGCACCCTGAACCATAAATACTGCTGCGAACTTTCAGAAATGAAGTGGCAATACCTATGAGTATTTTTATATCCATTTAATAAGGACCAAAAGCCTCACTTGTTAGTAGCGCTTTATGAGTAGCACATTGACCTCAGTCTTGCTTGGTGGACCATTCAGTTTAATAGCACTTCTCAAGCTGACCTAGTTTGAAGATGAGCCCCTGGGGGTGGGACCCATTGGACTTAATTTTAGAAGTCTAGTAGTTCAGTGTCACCATCTGAACTAGTCACCCGAAGCCTCCTAGCAGGGAAATAGGTACCTTCAGAGGATGATTCATCTGGCCTATTTTAGGATCAAATAAATCACTACCTAGAGGTACCTGTTTTTCTCTATTTTATTATTATAAAGGGATCCTGCAATGGCAACTTTTAGACCTAAATGTCAGACTTCTAAATTCTAAAAATAGGACTTTAAACCTTGTCTTGGATATCATCATGACCAGTGAAATATAGAAGCTTAGAGAGAATGCAAACAACAAAGTGGAAGTAAATGGATAAACTCTTTTTTATTAACAAATAATGGAAAAACTTTATGTTTAAAAACTCTTTAATGTAAGCTTGATCTCTTTTTGAAAAAGACTGATTTTCAATTACTTTGCCTTGCTAATGACAGTTACCAATCTCTGCTCCAACAAGGCCATTAATAAATCACTCTTTTTACCAACTATTTTTTGCACAAAGGTGATTAGGTTCCTTAAAAAGGAGTTTCTGATGTTATCTAAATATATCCAGTCATAAATTTCTGCTCAGAGAATTAAAATACTGATTTGACATTCTGCAAAACTGAGGTACCAGAAACTTCCAGACATGAGTAATCAAAACATTTCTGGGGAGCTGAAGTTAGAGGGAACTGATCAGTCACTGATACATAAAAAAGTTTTATTGATCAAAAGCTGGTTTAGATCCTTTGCTCTCTACTGGACGTTTACCTGCTTTAAATGCTAATAAACTGCTCATGTCATCAAGCTTCACAGCATAAAAATTTCTTGTAGGTAGAAGGAGAGAGAGGGATGATCAATTCCTTCCAGCTTTTTTTTTTTTTTTTCAGACTGATTTTTTGGCTGTACTGATCTGGAAAAATCAACAACATGAGGCTCTGAATATCCAACTCACTGAAATCAATGGAAGAAGATCCAGCAACAGCAATGAGCTGTCTACTGTAGTATTTAACCCATGTTCTATATCTCCATTCTGTAAAGCAAGAACTAGAGTTTTAGAAACGTTACCAGGATTTGCTTTTATTTATTTTTGATCATTTGGTATATTGCTTCCAAACAAAATTTTATACACAAATAAATTAGCTGAGTGTCTTTTGAGGCCCTCATTTCTCCAATAAAAATAATTTGAAGATTCTTATTTGTTTTCTTTTAATACCCTGTGACTGATGAGAAAGAGGTAAAGCTTACAGTTGAAGCCTGCTGCCCACAGACTGTTAGCTAATGATTCACACATGGTTTTTTAAGAAATTTTCCTTTATACAAATGTAGTTTTGCAAGTTTATGTTCAGATAGCAAAGATTTATACTTTTGCTGAATGATGCCAGGTTTTTTGTGCTATTCCCTCTCACCCCATGATTCTACTCAGCTAGGATCGCTAAGAAAGAGAGCAGAGCACTAGCAAGAATTTTGTTACAGTTTGTTTGTATGCACTCTTATTCTTCTTTCAGTGCCTTATAGTACATTATGAAACTATCTTTTGGTGCCTTACAGTATAATAGTAATGAAGGAAAAAATGATTAAAATATTTTTAATGCCTTCTTCCATATAAGTAGTTATTTTCTAGCTCTTTAGGGGAGAATTAAATTATCAGTAGATTGATTAATTAGTGTTTGTGCAGCATTTTGAAGAGTCAAAATACCCTTCCAAGATACAGGTATTGTTAACAAAAGATGTGAACATTTCCAATATTATGGTGACCCTCTGAGATAAATACAATGCAGAAAAATGATGTGATGTGATATACAAATATCTAGACCTGAGTATAAAAACATTGGAAGGACCTCAGGTAGGACAGGTATTTTGCTATTTGCAGAGTGTTGCAGGCCAAGCACACATGCTTCTTTACTTTTTCACGGGAGTTAAACTAAACTAAGTTGATTCCAGTAACAACCAGATAGGCTTTTTCTCTAGTCCCAGAGTGATATCTGATTGCCTATGATGGACAAACACAATTTATTTTTTTTCTCCTCTCATTCCCTAGAGAAATGTTTGACACTGGGCTAGTTGATTACCTCTTATAGTTTTTTGCACTCACATGGCTCTATATCTTGGTAACAGTGCCTCAAACCTGCAGTGTTGGACCTCAGCTTAGAGGGAGTTACAGACACACCAGATGGACACAATCATAATGTAGCCACACTTTCAGGCTCTCAGGAAAAGCAGAAATGCAGCTTAGTCATAGAACAAAACCATGCCAGTGGATTACATTTCTTCAGGACATGGAATCCTGAAGGATGATTTTGTTGCACTTTCTTTGTGCCTCATCCCTGCACTGGGGGCATCTGTTTATGAATCTTCAGATTTCATCCTGGCCATCATGAAATAATCAATTGTCTTTGTACAAAGGTGGTAAGAATTCCTTATGTCCAATATGATTTTGACAAAATGTCTTCAATTTACTTGTGGATGGGAAGAATTTGTAATTTTAAAAATTTTTTTTTAGATTTTTGTAGTGGGAATCCAGAGACCTCTGTACTCCTAGAAGGGTTGTTTATTATGTAACATAATCATGGAAAAATAATTAAGTGGAAATTAATTATTTGTCCACTACTCCCTTCCTTGACCAAAGATTACTGTAGAATTTAATAATTATATCTTCCTAGTGTTTATATTTTATTTAATAATTTTTATCATCAAATTTTTATAATATTTCAAGAGAAAAAAGTTATGAAAAACCCCACAACTCTCCACTGCATTTATAGGAAGTTAATGGTCATTCCTACATGACTTTACTGCATGTTTTTAGTACTCCACTATTTTCAGCTGTTTAATACACAGCTGGTTGAACTGTTCTATAAGGGTTGCCTGATTAACCCCAGAGGTGACATATAAAAGGAAGGAGGACCAGTCTTCCAAGGCAAACCACAGAGATGACAAGCTCAACATGGTGAGTTCCCAAGGGACGTAGCCATTCTCCAACATATCCTATGGCTTTTCTAGGTGTTTTCCTAGCTCAACAGTTCATCAACAGTATCTGAAATGTATTTTCACCTCTTTCCCACACAAAGCACCATCAGTGCCAACCAGAAGTCAGGGACCTACCAATATATATTGCTTTGTGCTAGGTACACTGTAAGTGAATCCTTAAAAAAAGTTCCTGAAACGGCCACACTTCCCTTGTCCATCTCTGGCTACCCATAGACTGTCTGCTTCCTCACCACTCCTTGGAGAGTAACAATGGAAGTAAGGTGACTGTGCAGGTGTGGAAGAGATGGTTTCCTTAAGCAGCCTTTTAGCACTGATTACTCTGGGGTGTTCTTTCAGCTAGATGGTGGAAGCAAAGGCCCAGTTGCGTCGTCTAACTCTGTCAGAGATTTTAATGTGGTCTCTGTGACGGCAGAGGATATAAGTAGCTATCTTTGTCTTAGAACTGATCCAGCTGCAGTAGCTGCACTGCGACACACTGAATCCACATCTGGCTGCCTCACCCCACCTCTCCTCATTTAGGCATGGAAGGGTTAGCTACAGTTGTCAGCTATATTTTCCTCTTTTCCCCACCACCGCCCTTTAACTCCATGAGCAGCTCAGCTGAGGTTCACCCTCCACGGTGTCCCCTGCCACATGCCAATAGTGACAGGAGCAGATACCACTGCAGGCAGTGACATCCCTCTGTGTCAGGCAGAATCTCCTAATCAGTGCACACAGCCCTGTGCAGCACAGCCATCTAATTGTTTACCTTCCAATTTTTCCTGCCCTAGGGAGACAGTGCTCCAAAGAACAACCCATCAGTTGAAGCCCTCAAGACCTGGAAACTTGCCATATGCATCCAACCTGACTGCTGGTCCAGGGGCTAAGGCACAGTTGCTGAGAGAAGCAGGTTCTACATGTCTGAGCTCTTAATCTCTCTTCCCTTTGTTCGCTAGTTTGTGGTTATTCTTTGACATTGCCCTCCTAAAGTGCAGTGCTTAAGCCAGAGCGGCTGACATTAAGAATAGCAACAACAAGACTTAGCAATAATCCTTTGCATTTCTAGAGTGTTTTCCATCTGTGAAGTTCAAATGCCTTCAGAAAAATTGGTATTGTCAGTATCCTCATTGTACATGTCAGATAGCTGCAAAACAGACTAGATAATAGCTCCTCGTCTCCCTTCTGTTCATGTAAGCTATTTTAAAAGCAAGAAAGCAAGGAAGAGAGAGTGTGTGAGAGAGGGAGGGAGGGAGGGATGGAGGAAGTAGCTGAGCTTTGCCATTAGGGCTTCAGTCCCAGGTAAAAGACATGGAATGATATTGAGCCCAGTAAATCAAGTTTTAAATGAAAGTAATGCAGTTGATGTTGATCTACATAGACTGATGGTAAGGAATTGTTGTCAAACTAAACTGATATATAATTTTTTAATAAAGTTAGAAATTTGGCTGATAAAGGTAATTATATTTGCATTGGCTTCTGTAAGGCATTTGATTTGATGGTATAAAACCTGATAATTAAAAAAGAAAACAACACAGAATCACAGAATCACAGAATCACAGAATGTTAGGGGTTGGAAGGGACCTCAAAAGATCATCTAGTCCAAGCCCCCCCTCCCCCTAAAAAAATCAGAAAAACAGCAGAATGGATGTTAAATGGAGCAAATGCTAGGTAATTGATCATACAAAATACATGCATAAGAAGTCATCGCTAAGCAAGAGTTACACACAAAGTCCTGAGTGGATCTGTTCTTGGGCTTTACAGTGCTTTTTATCAATACAGCAGTTTTATCAGTGTTCAGATATGAACATTACACCCTATTGATTACACCTGTAGCTGATCTGAAGATTAGTGAAGCTGCTAATAATGAAAGAGACGGATAGGTGAGATTGAGCTGTCTTAACTTACCAGCAAATTAGATGCAAGTAAAAATGTTCTATTTTTAATAGATGTGATTTTGATAACATACATGTAGGAAGACAGAAGCTAGAACACAATTAGCACATTGTAGAGGACAGTATGTAGGTGCTGTATGGGAAGATGGAGGTCAAGATTAACTTCAATATTTGTGAATGGACTGCACAGTGGTCTGGAGAGATAAACATGGGAAAATACAGTCCAAGGCTTAGTGCCAGTTCATAGAAAATCTGAAGATGATCTGCAGTTATTTCATAAACATATTTAAAAACTCATGCATGCATATTCCCAAACACAGATGGAAATGAGAAAACCAACAAAATGAGGCAATGGGGGAAAAGCCAGTAGCAAACACACATTAAAAGCTTAGTTCAAATTTGGGGTTTTTGTGAATAAGAACTCATGGAAGTCCTGAAGGTTTTATTAACACCAGACATCTTTGGTAATCACTTGGTTGAAAGGGGTTGAGACACTCTAATTTAAGTGATTATGATATGTATTTAATTATGATTAACTAATATCTCTTTGTTTCTTTTATCTTTCTTTTTTTGGAATACTGAAGCCAGTTCATTTGTAAACTCTTCAGAAAGACTGTTAAGAGACAAAAATGACTCAGGAGAATAGCATAAGGACTGTAAAACATGCCTTATAATAAAAGACTTACGGGCTTTAGTCAATTTAACTTACTGAAGGAGACTAAGTCACAATTTGATCAGTCTATAAGTTACCAATTGAAATTTTGATCAACCAGGGCTGTCAATATAACTGTCTAAATTGCAGTAATGTGACATCTAGCTTATATAAATTCAGACTAGACAAGAGATAAAATTAGTTAATGGTACAGGACAGATGATACCTGTAACACATTACCAAGAGTTATGGGTAAATTGCCCAACTATGGAGAATTTCAATCAGTATATGATGGTTTTCTAAAACACATACTCTTTAGTTCATCTCTGACTGATAGATCTGAAATGGGAGTTAGTTTAATGGAAATCCTATGAACTGAATATTAAAGGAATATCCTGTAAGAAACACAAAAGCTGACTAAGCCTCTGTTGAGCAAGTGACTTCTCAACCTGACTGAACATAAGTGAATGTGGGTGGCTCCAAGAGGCCTCCACAATGGGGCAGGCAGAGATGGAACCTTGGTATCCAGAACTGCAGTGTCTTATCCGTGGTCCACTACATCTCAGGTATACTGTTACTGTCAGTGTTTCTTTACCTAAGGTCCTAAATCAGCCCCATTTCAAATAATATTACCAATGACTGCAGTAGGAACGGAGTTGGGTATTGAAGCAACAAAAGGCAACTCCCATTTATGCCACATTTCTTCTTTTCTAATAAATGTTGTGTCTCTTTATTACATCTAGAATTTCAAACACCTGTCTCTGTGAGCCTTCTTAAGACTCTACTAAACTATGTATAAAAATAATAGCCTCATAAAGCAAACACAAGATGGAGAAGTAATAAAGAATTACAAAAATGAATATTATAAAAAGTTAAGCTAATCCCCGGAGCAGGAGAGGACTTCATTTTTCAAAAGTATGCCTGACTACGCTAAAGAATTTGCAGTTTTAAATCCCTTCATGGCAGTCGCTTTGCCAACAGACAATAAAGCTGCAGTTTAAAACTGCATTCATCTTCTGCAAAAGGCAGCAGAGAGCTTTCAGTGTTTTTAACACTATCCTTTTTCTTGTAGAACCAACTACTCCATGGGGGGACAGAAAATACCACTAAAACTTTCAATTATCAGGATGCAGCCAATAAACCTTTTTTCCTCCTTCCTGCCCCATCACATCTTGTCTTTTCTCCTGGTCTCTGAGGGTACACCTGCATATCTGTTCATCCTTCTCTTGTTGCTTAAGCTGTAGTAATGCACCTGAATGTCTTCCTGACCCAAAAGAGCTTTCCTCAGTTATGCCCCAAGTTGAGCAGAAGGTTCCCCTGTCTGTCTATGTAGTAGACGTATCTCTGGTTTGTTTATGCCTTATCTTTTTAGATGCTAAAGTCTCTGAAGAAAGGACTTACCTTGCTTTTGTGTGTAAGCAAAAAGCTCTTTCTATCTCACATCATATGCTCTATCATAAAGTTGTAAATGTCCTGCAATCATCTGAATGTTACGGCAGGGAGGTGTTAAAAAAAAGCAAAACTGAAAAAAGTAGTAAGCTAAGGAAATATTGTAGGGGAAATATTCAAGATAGGAAGAAAGATCTTTTACTAGGTGCCATTATCATAGAGTCATAGAATCATTTAGGTTGGAAAGGACCTCTAGGATCATCAAGTCCAACCTTTGTACAACATCTCCCTGATCCCTAGACCATATCTCGAAGCACCACATCTACTCGTTTTTGAACACCTCCAGGGATGGTGACACCACCACCTCCCTGGGCAGCCTATACCAGTGCCTGACTACTCTTTCAGTAAAGAACTTCTTCCTAATGTCTAATCTAAACCTTTTCTGGTGCAACTTGAGAGGTAATGGTGCACCATTACCTCTTGTTCTGTCGTTAGTTACTTGGGAGAAGAGA
>VYZX01001380.1:72999-100635 GCA_013401335.1 Brachypteracias leptosomus
CTTCTCCAAGCCTGTAGCGCTGCATGGGGTTGTTGTGACCAAACTTGTCTTTGTTAAACCTCATACAATTGGTCTCAACCCACTGATCCATCCTGTCCAGATCCCTTTGCAGAGCCTTCCTACTCTCAAGCAGATCAACTCTCCCGCTTAATTTCGTGTCATCTGCAAATTTACTAAGGGAGCACTCAATCCCCTCATCCAGGTCATCAATGAAGATATTAAACAAGACCGGACCCAGAACTGAGCCCTGGGGGACCCTGCTGGTGACTGGCTGCAGACTGGATTTAAATCCATTTACCGCAACTCTCTGGGTTTGACCATCCAGCCAGTTTTTAACCCAGTGAAGAGTCCACCTGTCTACACCATGAGCAGCCAGCTTGTTCAACAGGATGCTGTGGGACATGGTGTTAAATGCCTTACTGAAGTCCAGGTAGACAACATCAACTGCCTTGTCCTCATCCACTAAGTGGGTCACTGGGTTAAGCCTACATGTTCCTCCCTATGGTGTCCTATGTGTGACTGAGGTGTAGGACTGTCACACTTGGATGAAATGAGTCATTTAAGGATTAAGAAGTCAATCTATCTGTATTCTATGGCTGTCATTATCATAGCTTCTGAGTGCCTTACAGGCTGTAATGTATTTATCCTCACAATAGCTCTAAGAGTTAGGTAGGTCTCCTGCCACTCTAGGTTTTTTTCACAGCCAAATTTAATCTCTCATAGAGTTTAAAAAAAAAGTTTGAAGATAAAGAGGAGCTCATTTGACCTTTCAGTAATTAAGTTTTTGGTACTTTCTCCCTGTTATTCGCTCTAATCTCCATCATTTTCAACAGCCCTTGGATCTGAAGCACAAGGAAGAGGCCATCTTGCCTGGGGCAGGAAAAATCCTGCTTCACTGAGCTGAATATTAGGCTCGCATAAAAAAAAACCAACCAAGGTGATTCATCACAGCTCAAGATGTCTGATTCTCTTAAGCCTCCTGGAGGTGTTGCACAGGCAAGGCAGCATTACTCGGTCCTTAATGACAAGCCTCTCTAAAGTGCAATTTTGTAATTTTGCTGAAAAAGAAGCAAGAGCAACAAAACCAGTGTTTTCCTTATGTTGTTGTTATCTGATGATACTCAAGCCTGTTTTCCCCTGTTCACTACTGTTTTCCCCTTATGTACACACTGAAGACATGTAAAGTAACTGTTGATTGGAAAAGTAGAGAAAAAAACCCAAAAGTACTTAAAGTTTCCGCCTGTTATTAGAAGATTGTTTCATAGTGATGCATCTTACTAAGAGTGAACAAAAGACATGAATAGCTCTTAAATAGCACCACGATTAAGTTCTTGGAACCAAACGACAGAAATTCTTAAGTGCCCTGTTTTTTCAGAGTATGAATGTCCAGCCATCTCTCTGTAACAGTGTCTTCAGAGAGGTTTCACTCAGTAGCCACTAAGGTAAGCCAAGTCATTAGTTTATTGTGAAAATACAGACAATGGTGATTACATTTCCTTTGGGTGTTTATAATAATTAGACAAGTAATGGCAATATGTGGAATCTTACAGATGGCAAAAATAAAATGTTAAAAAGACAATTTGTATTCTTTTGGTCATCAAGCCTTAAAGAAGATACGCCTGTTCCTGTTGCTTGGCAAGAAGGAAGAAATGCTGGTTCTTTAGTTAAAAGAGAGTTTTACATTCTTTTATGTTAGTGCATTTGCTCCTTTCAAGGTGGCTTAATAAAGTAATTTTGATCCTTCTCCATGCACAAGGAAAAAAATACCGAGAGTTTACAGATTTTCTTCTTTAGCATGATCTTCTATCATCACCTCCTTGCAGTTAAACTTTATTAGTAGATTGAACACTCATCTATACAGCTTATAAGGACAGATCTGAACTTTCATTTGTGTTAGTTGCAAAAGCAGGAATATGGGAATACTTATGGCAGACAGCATCTATTTTGCTTTGCTATGAATTCCCATGACTGTATTCATGGATCAATGGGCCCTGCATAAACATGGGACTAAGCAACGGGGATGATCTGGACCAGGCTATCAAAGTAAATTTCATCCAGAGGTGAGCTTAAAGGTGATGTGACACTATGTGGATGTGACATTATCTGAGTGAGCATCTTCACAATGCACGTTGTTTGCCATTATAAACATCTGTGTCCAGTGCATTACCAAAAGCCTAGAATCTGAAAAATGGAAATGGACATAGTGGGATGGCATAGCCTGTTTTCAGACAGATTGTTTAAACACCTTGTATGCATATTATATTGAAATATAAAACAGGTATTCAGAAGAAAACACACGATTCATACATTGCCATTCTGGGTTTTTTCATTCCCTCTGAAGAGAAGATAACACATGGGTATCTAAATAGCTGTCTAAAGTCAAAAGCAGACTGAAAATCCTTACTAGGTAAGAAAAGAAGGCAGAAATATAACTTCTTTTTTCACCTCTAATAAATGACTTCTGTGCTACATGTACTTGTTAGACATAGTCAAACAAAGTACATTTTCTGGCATAGGATGTAATAGGAACTTTGTAAACAGCTACACTAAACTTCTGGGAGCCAGTGGATTACAGCTAAAATTGTACCGAGGTGGATTGGCTTTTCAGCTTACAGAGGGTCTGTTCTTTGTCACCTTCCCTATTCAAATACATTTGGAAAATCAAAATAAAGCTGCAAAGTTTTGCCTGGTTTCCAATCAGAACAGCAAATCCCTGCACTTGGGTTAGATTGACACGGAAGGTTTATGAACTTGAGCTGTATCTCAAGCTCACAAAGTAGCCACAGAGGAGAAATGAATGGTGTCTGATAAGAGTTTTCATTAAAACTGTTTAACATGCTTCTAGTTACAACATATGCGAGAAAACTGGTGAGAAAGGCTGAACACACAGCAATAGTGGACAAGTATCCAAATTTGTATACAAGCAATACTTGCCAAGAAAATCAAGAATCTCCTAAATAAAAAACATATGTGTATTACTGCAGTCTTATAAAGCTGTCCTGTGTTGTTCTGAATAGGTAGAAGATCTGAGATCTTCGCTTGAGTGTTAATAATTTTATATCAGGAGACTATGGTTGTGATTTCTGAGGCTGGAAAAGCCTTTTGGTTTTTAACAGGCAAGTTGGCCACAGAAGGGAAATACTGTTTTTTCTCCAGAACAGTCTCTGGGCAAGGCCTTAAATGACCAAACAACATGTTTTATTTTTGCTTTAGTATTTATATTAGCTTCTTCATATTCTTTTCTGAACAGCTGATTGATCTTTACCACTCTCTCTGAGCTCAGAAAATAGTATTTGTTCAGACATATATATGGAGATGAGACACAGATGCACTAGAGATCCAGAAAAGAACTTCACTGTCACAGTCACAGTCCCATGTACTACATAGTCTAAAACGCTGGAATCTGGGGGTGCTGAATGCTTAGCTTTACATTGAGGTGCCTGAGGAGAACTACAGACATCAGATGGGATAACCAAAACATTCATTACACGTACACCAGATGTGAGGACATACAGACACTAAAGCTGGCCCCTAGGAAAATGCTGAGGAGAAAGGTGTACTATAAGCTCCATAGCTACCTAGGATTTTAAATTTATAGTTAAATCTGTGGGTACATCACTCGTATGGTGTAGTCCTACTCTAATTCAAAATATCCAGATGCTGGAACTTGAGTTTGGTTCATCTTCCTCCGTGAATGTCCCACTTACCAGGATTCAGACTGTGCAGAGGAGAACTTAAAATATAATAGGATAATAACAGTAATGATTAAATAGTAACAATACGTAACTAAGAGTCTGGAGAAATCAGCTTGCCATAGTGAAGCTCCAAGCCTTCTTCAAAGAGTGCTTACTTTATTCAAAGATTACTTCATTAGAATATGGAGCAAAATCCAATTCTGTGCACATTTGTCTGAAAACGTAAGCATTTCTGCCTGTAGGATGAAAGAGAAATACAAGAACCAGTCTTGTGAAAGTTTGGAGAATGGCAGTGCTGAATAAAACCACGGAAATCTTCATCTTAATGATGCTCTTAAGGTCATGGAAATCTAGAAAAAGAACTTAAGCTATGACTCCAAATATTGGGGCTAGCACCATGATGATGGACATATATTACAGTTTTTCAGCTTAATCCTGCATATGCCTACACACGTTTGGCCCTACACATCATCTTAGTTACATGTCATCTCGCTTACACATCATTCCAGTCTTTTTGAGTTGATGATTTTGGAATACATTTAGGAACAAAGCTATTGATATGTGTAAATATTAACAGAATTGGACTGAGAACTGTCCAAGTAAAAGTCTAAATAATCTGAACTGGACAGATGGATATGATATGCTTTTGGCAGGCTTTTGTGTTTCCCCCTCTAACAGGTCACAAGTGCTTATAAAACAGGGTTTTACTGCAGTATGCACTTATATGATTTGTTTTTCTAAGCTTGGAGTTTATAACTCATTTTCTCCGTTTCCTGTCATTATTTTCTTACCTCTATGCCAAATTTGTCTATATATGTGCATATATTCCTTTACATAAATAAATATAAATGTTCTCCCCCAAATACTTATGTTTTCCAGTGAACAGTTATTCTTTTTATCTTTTACCAATCTATTTAGATAAAAATTAGGAAGATATTAAATTTTAGCTGATCTGACTGCATTCTGTCGTGGAGATTGCACTCTGTCATATTATGCTATGTTGAATATTGTGACCAAAGAATAATGACAGCAGGTAATGTCAGAATGTGTAATATTTACTACATACTTACATCGCAAATCTGGGAAGGAATATTAGACGGTGGAGATAAAAACAGGTTAGAGGCAGATTTGTTCTTCTTCCAAGTTATTTTTATATTTCATATAGAGGAAGATCATGGCATGAGGGCCTTTTCTTGATTATGATTGTCTGGTTCTAATTATGAATCTAAGGTGATCCCACATAACTCAGGGGATCCCCTTTGCTACTCCACACTAAACCAATGTGAGAACTGCTCCAGTACTGAAGCTTTGTGCTGATGCAAAGTTAGGCTTTATTTGGATCTCATCTTCTCTCCTTCATTCACCAGACTAAATCCTATATAATTTGTAGGAAATTACCATGATTTTGTTGAATCATCCAACTTTAAGCCAATATTTTTTTTCCAGACAACTCTGTTGATTTTCTGCAGGAAATAATGGTTTCACCATTCTGACTTTGGTAGCAATCTTCTACGAATGGATAAAGATACCAATCACGATTTTGTCTTGGGTGATAAGCAGCAGTAGAACAACTCAAGGTCTTTAAGGAAGAGTTTCACAAACATGTTTTACTAGAGTGGGTTTGAGTACAGAACTGCAAACCAGGCATCTTCATTGCTGCCCTCAGTCCCAACTAAAGTCAATAAAAGGCCTTTTATTATTCTTACTGGGAAATGGACCAGGCCCTACACGCCTGCCTGTGCTCTTGGAAAACCTATTTTCTTCATAGTAATTCCTACCTTTCAGATGAGATGAAACAGAGGGAAGAGAGGTCAAGATATTTTCCCCCACTTTAGAATTTGCAGTAAGCCAAGCTCCTGTAAGGTTTTTTTCAATGAAAATGCTTTTCTGTAGACCTAATGTATTGATTAAAACATTCATGCAAGCCATTAATATTGAATTTTAGCCTTAAAATACTACCTGGAAAAGTTGTTACCATCTCCATCTGGTTCTGCATTAAAGAAAATGAGGTAGAATCATAGGATAGTTTTTGCTAGAAGAGACCTTCAAGATCATNTCTGTGGGCATAGCCATGTGTTGGACCCTGTTTCCTGGTGACCCCAGAGAAACAACAGAATGCTGTGGGAAAACTCACATTGCCATATTCTACCTCTTCTAAGGAGAAACAGAATCAGTTTTCAAGACTGTCTTTATTACACAATAAAAGAAGAACAATAGATGAAGTACTGACCCCACAGTACTGTTATGTGAATAACCAATTTTTCAATTTTCTGTCAGTTCTGAATTTGGTTTAGTTTGACCTATGAAGTGATTTGTCATACAGAGTATTCAGCTAGCTAAAAGCCAAAGGGAAAACAATTCCAGCACTGAACAATGTATTTCTTCCAAATAGTTGGTATTTCTTCACAAATGAAAATTGAATTTTTAATAAATAGTTTATTTTGGAAAGTTTTAAAACATAATGTCTTGGAGGTTTTCTCTGGTTTTTTTAAGATTTTGAAACAACTGGTTTATACCATGTTTGTCCATCAAAAATAATGAGACTTTACTGCAAAAATAAAATAAATCTTATTATACCATCTACAGGGTCGTCAAACAGTTTTAGAGGACCATATAACTGATCACATAAATGCCCCCCTCAAAAAAGCTATGATTGCATGTTTTGCAATGTCTCCAGTGTCCTTTTCAATATCCCATTTGCTCAGCATCCTGTAGTAACTGCAAGAATCTCTACCATCAGAATAGACTGGGTCCCCAGTGCCAGCTGCCTTTATACATCTGGGATCCTCTTATCTGGCTGAATAAATGAATGGAAAGAAGAAGGGATCGGCAACGAGTGATCTTCCAGCTTTGCATGATTTACTAAGAGAACTAGACATTCCCACTGCAAATGGCTCAAAGGCGGTATATGGGGAATTGTGTTATTTCCAGCTTTGTAGTGTTAAACACAGAAAAGTAGCTTTATGGTTCAGCTTATTTGGTAATCCTTTCTTAATTATGGGAATATATATGAATCTGAAATGAAAGCCTATGCTCTTTTAACTTCCCATTTTTCTGTGTACACATTCCTCTTTAGCCAAGGAAACCAAGAGTGGGATACATCTCACTTGATCTTAAAAAAGTAAAAAATAGGAACTTAATTCAAAGCTAGTCTCCCTAGGCTTCCTTTATAATTAATAGAAAGACATAGGTACCTTTACAGAAGGATTCATTTCAGATGAATTGTTCTGATGCCTACATGAGGATGAGATGAACAGCCTTCTGAAGGTGTCTTTTTCCATTGATTTAAAAGGGACCCTGGTGTGACTTAGATGCCTGAGGTGAGATTAATCCTGTCTTGTACCTAAAGGGACAATATGGTTTGATTCCTGTACATGTACATAGACTGCAACAAGTCTAAGGATTTTTCCATTACAGATCAATAATTTCCTATACTACATATTTTCTGATGAACACATTTATAAACATTTGCTTAAGGTACTTTTAGTAGCTATCATAAGAGAGCAGGACCTTGCTCTTTCCCACCTGTTCTCAACAGGGTGCTTTTGAGTGTCTGCATTTATATTTTGCCCAATTACTAGTAAGAAGAAAAGCAGTGCTGAACTTCAAGGGGGATAGAATCATTCGAAAAGAAAGTCTCTAACTTCTATAAAAGGAAAAATTATGACTTTATTAATATGCTTGTGTAGTCAGCCCAGGATGCCAAGGTGAAAAAATGAACAATACTTTTGAAAGGTTGTGCATGTATCTTGACCTGGGAAGTATCTAACAATGGGTGCAATTATCTTTTCCAAGATGCCACATCATTAGTTTTTGCTTTAATTGTCACACCAGAAACTTGACAAAGATTTATTTGATGTCTAATACTAGAAGCCAAGCTCTGGAAATGCTTGTGAATTAGAAAGAATTGTACCTTTCCAGGGACAAGGACTGCTGGATCTCTATGCCAAGGTTTAATTACACATAAATTCACAGCGTACTGCTACTTCTAAGAGATGGTGAAGTAACTCAATGTGTATTTCTAAGTGGAAATAGCAAAGAATGAATCCCTGAGCTGTCTTTTTTCAGAGGCAGTGGAAGAGGGAAAACAATGTATATGTACTGCCAGAAAACCTAAAATAAGTGCAAACTTGTAGTTATACTTTACACAGAATGACATTTTTTATAGTCCCAATGTTTGTACTAGCAAAATGTAAATGCGATGGTGTTGATGCAGTCAAGCTCTTCCTCATTGTTCCAGCCTCCCCCAGCAGTTGGGGTCAGCAATAAGGACATGAAGCACATGAAGTATGGTTGGCCACAGCAAGACCCAGATGCTAAGCCAGGGATGATATCTTTTCAGTAGCTGCATCTGGCTCATTGGCAGGCTCTACAGGCTGATCTGCTGGCAGGCCTGGATTTGCCTCTGGGTCTGTCATCTGTCATGTTGTTACGCTGTTGATGGGCTGTCTCTTGCTGCCTTGTCCTCCAAGACTGCATTTGCCTTTCAACCACTTTTGCTGCTGAGGATTATGCTGCTCTTCCAGCGTTTAAGGACAAGGGGATGGCAGTACATTGCTAAGACGTGTAGTTCAGAGTGTAAGATCAGGGCAGCACTCTCAGAGTCAGAAATATGCTTGGTACACGCTTGTTAATGCATGTTTAGAAAACAACCCTGCAGATTCGGAATTCACTTGCAGCCTATTTGTTATGCTTTGCTGCTAGTTAGTAATTCAGGGTTCCCATGACTCATGCACCTTTGTTTTTAATTATGACACTTTCATTTCAGCATATACCTGGTGATGACATATACAATTGTTGATTAGCAAAGCAGAAGCCTTAATGAATTTGGGGTAGCTTAGTGAGCTGGCTGTAAAATAAATATGAAATGTATCACAGATTTCTGCATTCTCTGCTGCATGGTGCATAATAACTTGAAAAAAACAGTTAAAATAAAATATTAATGGGCTAGCAGAACTGGGATAACAGCTCACTGTTAACATGCCCAGTACTGAGAGAAAATTACAGGTTTCATTGTGTATGCTGCACCATCTGCCTACACAGAGAGCCTAAGCCATAGCCTCTCCCGAGGGAAATAGCTGTGGATAAGTTATTCAATTAGAACAGCATTATTGGCCAGCTACCTTGGAGAATTGGGTTGATGATGTTGTGATTATCCTGCTCTACATTCCTTCATGTCCCAGACAGGCTGCATTGCTTTGCAACTTCCTTAAGTGTTCACTCAACTGTACAGTAGGTGAGCAATTGAAACAGGGAATATCAGGGATGCCTGAAAGAAAATCAATTCTGAATGTACTTTCTCCGCTTAGACATAGCCTACATATTCTGAGTCATATTGTATTTTTGTGGACTTCAGTGTAGTAAGTGACAGAGCTGGCAGTGGGAGGAAAAAGAATTTCATTGTGTGCATTTAACCTGTAGCTGGGCACCGGAAATCATATGGTAGTTTACAAAATATTACAATGCTCCTTCAAGTATGACATTCTTATTACTGACTACAGCAGGACTTGTTTTGAGAAACTGCTTTGACTCTTTGTCACCAAAGTTCTGAAACGGTTTTTCTCTTCTTTGAAACTCTGTTTTTTGGGGGGTTTTTTTGCAAAACAGAACAAATCAGGGTCTGATCCCAATCTTTCAAACCCATTTTTTGCTGACCTCCTGCTGAAGTTAAGGACATCTAAGAAGCACCATCATATTCTCAAAATAGAATTCAGTCTCACTATGCTGTCTTCATAGGAACACAGAGAAACCTGCTTTTTAATATTTTTTTAAAAATAAGCAATGCTGCACCTTAAAATTTTGTTTTAATTTTTAAAAATAAAATTATAAATCTCCATCTGTTTTCATCACCTAGTCTTGTTCTAGTTGTCCCTGATCTACTTAGCTTTCATCAACAAGGGGATTTTAAGACAGTGGGGACTTGCTGTATCATTTGTTTGCATGCCTTGTATCACACAAGCTGTAGAATTTTTAATGCCATTAAATGAATTGGTGCCCCTTTTAACTAAGCAGCAAAGGTTTATTTTATTGTTTTCCCAATACTCAAAAAGTCTTTCATTTTTAAAATTGTTTCTGTGCTCAAAATTGTAGTCATATTTCTTTCATGTATGTCATACACTGATCTAGTCTGGAAAACCTAAAAGGGAATGTTACAAGGGGAATTCTTGGGAGAGGCACGGTTTTCAACTGTGCCTTAATCAGAGATGATCTCTCCTGGAAAGGTGACTTATGCCTGCTCTGAGCTCATATCACTATCAGCAATCTTTTCCTCCTCCTTCAAAGCTGGATGTCTTGTTAAACAAAGATGTACATCATCCACAAGGTCCACAGGAGGGAGGCATTTGCAGGTGACAAATGAGGTCATTGGCTTTGCAGCTGAAGAGTCCTCAGATGAGTTCAGAAAGGTCCAGTCTGAAAACAGTGGTGATACCACATGACTGATAGCAACGGGTCAGTTCATTTCCTTGCCATTTATTTTTCGTTGTATATTATGGGTGCAGGTGGGCAGCAGGGAGACAGCTTGCCTGTTCACCTTGTCCTTTGCTTTGCTTTTGCAGTGTTTTGCTCAGGGAGAGAGGAAACATAATCAGTCATCCCAAATGTTTGGAGCTAGGCAGGCCCCAAAGGAAGGAGGAGGAGAACTCTGAAGCTGTGGGAGTTCTTGTGGATTTAGATCATGATAGTGGCTTCTTGTGTAAAGTGCCTTGAAAGGACAAGATAAAAAGCAATATCTAGGAATGAAGTAATATTATTTATTAATGTCTATTTGCATTAACTGTTTTGATTTCTTTTTTTCTGCAAATCCTCTTCATTCTGCATCTTATGTGTTTTATCTCCCAGATCCCACCCTGCTTTTTTGTCTGAACAACTGATACCTCCAGAGGACATCTGCTGACCAGGGTGTCTTGCACCACTACATCTGTGTGACTTCTAGACAGTGGGACAATGGGTTTAAACTTTATGATTGCAGGGCACCAACACATAAAACATGAATACGGATGAAGTGCTACTTGTGCCACGTGTGCTCATGCTGCTAATGATAAATATGACAATAATGGAGTCCTTAAAGCCAGCAAGAAAATTCAGTTTCCCCAGCACGTGGTCTTACTGAGTGCCTCTGGAAAGGATAGAATTCATCTGTCAGCTCTTTGTAGGGCCATAAAATACATTGACTTTTAACTTCTTCCACTCCATGGAACCACATTTTTAGCATGCAGACAATGACATGGAGATTAATATGGGACTTCTGGGATATTGAAACCACTGACTAAAAGGATGAAGTGCCGGGGCCTGGGCTTTGGGCCCCCAGTTGGAATTGACCTATGGATGAGTCACAACCCAGCAATATGTTTTGCTTCCAAGTGGTTCCCCAAGGCCCCAGAGGCAGAACCTGGCCCACCTGTGTAAGGCCCTGCCTTGCACCAGGTGATTGTGGTTGTGGGCGAGGCTAGGGAGAGATCAACCAGGTTGAGAGAAGTAACAAGGAGCTGAGTGGTTTGAAGAGGGTTCTTGTTGGGGGCAGCTTGCTGAGTTCTCTCTCAGTGGTGTGTTCCCTCTTGGCTGATTTGAGACAGAGAAGAGCAAACAGATGAAGAATAAAAGATGAAGTTATGCTGAGGGGATGTTGCTGAGTTTGGTGTTAGCCTGAGAAAGAAAAGACCTAGCAGCACAAGGAAGTGTCCTTTTCCTTTCATACTACCAGTGAAGAAAATAGTGCCAGCTGAATCCATCTGCTCACCTACTCGTGAATGTGGGGCTACTAATGTTGTCTTCATTCAGAGCTTTCATGTCCATTTTCCTGGTATTACTAATTGGCGCTGTAATTTGAAGCTGTGAGATATCTGTAATAGCATATTGTATTAGTCTAGTTGTAAGACTGTGTTATAATCTTTAAAATAATGATATTTTGAATAAATTTTGAGGGGTTTTTTGGAAGAAAGGTTCTAAAAAACATGCATTTTCTTAAAAAAAAAAATCAGGTAGGTACATTTCCTCCTTCTTCTTGTGCCACATTATTGATGCCTAACAGAACAAGAATTATACCTAACAGATTAAGAATTATACCTGTTGCATAACTTGAGTGAAGTGCTGGCTGGGTGTTGGGAGTTTTGCCTTGGGGATTTGTCATGGGAATTTTGTCCCTGAACTCATCAAGACTGTGCTTTGTCCATAGCATCTTCACTCCTGGTGAGTGTTATTTTCTTTCTCCTGTTTCCTTAACTATGCACTTACAATTCGATAACCTCCCTAAATGACATTTTAGAAATATTTATTGAAATAAATATAGGGTAATACTACAGAGATAGATAAAGCTACTGTGCTTTTAAACAGTAGCAGTGAGTGAACCAGGTACCGTGCCTTTGTATCTACATCAGCAAGAAGTTCAGAATGAGATGGAAAGAAATGAAACAGTTAAAGCAGTGGCATTTGACTTGTCTTTTCACATGCTGCAAGAAGCCCACAAACTTCATAAGCCATCAACTTTTACTTGTGGCTCGTTATTAACATTGTTGCAAGCACAAGTGATCTATTTTATAAAGAGAGAGTGTGTTGCTCTACTTTTTTAAAAATTTGCTCTTCCTTGGAGAAGAGACAAAGCCATGGTCCTGCTTCTACACCATGTTCTGCTGTGCACAGTTTCTGATATCACAAAAGAAGCCCACACTCTGTTTAGATGGAGCACATGTGAGCTGCCCTTAAGACATGGCTCACTGCCTGAGCAGAGAAATCTGGAAGTGCAGCCCTGGATCTGGCCAGAGGCTGTGGCTGGAGCACAAGGGTCTCTGCACACCTGTTTGCATAATCTTGGTATGATACTACATCATTTGGACACAGCTGGACCTTCCTGGACAAGCTTACTGGTGTTTCCACAGGCTGCTTGTGAGATGAGTGGACACACAAGCTGCCTGCTCTGCCACTTACTTCTGAGGCTGTCCTTCCCTCCCAGATGGAAAGGATACTGTCCAGTTAGCCACCTGAGTGCACAAAACACAACCTGTCCCTGAGAGGTGGTGCTTGCATCTTTAAAGCAGATGGAAATTTTTCAGCTGACTTAACTGGGAACCTTCTGGGAGTGTGACCTTACTGCTCTGCGTCCTGTGGATGGCCTCCAAGAGGTTTGGGACCCTCCCTGGCTCAGAAATGGGAAAGACAAGTTGGGTCAGCAAGACGCCTCATTGAAAGCTGTGTCTTTTAATTTCAGTTTTCTCAATATTTATTTAAGTTTCAAGTACTGAGTGTGAGAATTTATTATCTTTACTGTCTAAAGAAGAGCTTAGGGACTCAGCATGAGAACAAGATGATGGCACAAAAAATAAGTGAAGTTTGAATCTTGGTCCAGTGAAGTAAAGAAAAGGGAAAGTGCTTGGTTATGAGATGTCTAATTGTTCTGCTTTGCTCTGGCTTTTGCTCGTGCCTCATCCAGGCATGAAAAACTCTGAACTTCTCGATAAGCCTGGCTACATGGACTTCTTGAAGAGACCTGACACTAGGAGGACTTATGGGTGAAAAAACCCCCATATTCCTAGTAAACGCACCCTGTGTAACCGTGACAAATAGCTAGTTGTCCTGATTGCACAATTTTTCCATGGCAGAGTCAGGCAAACCAAGCCAATCTGCTTGCATGGCCATGATCTTGCCAGTGCTGGAGTGAGCCGTGTTAAAAAGCTGGGGCAAGATGCCTGTGTCTGAGGAAAAGGTAAGGCTGGAAAGTCCTGAATGGATTTGCAGCTGAGCTCCTCAAGCAACTCTGATTATAAATGAAGGCGCAGCCTCTTTTGTGCTCCTACATTTGTTCAAACTGACAAGAAGGATGACCAAGCTACCAAAAATTAAATTGTTATATCTTTATTTGGACACATATGCCAATTTTTAAATCAGATTCTCCACTGTGGTCATTTCCAGAGTAGGAGATTTCTTTTTTTAAAAAAATGTAAACCAAAATTGAGTTATTTTGGGATGTTTTTGTAGATTCTCTTCCTGAAGGATTGCTTTGCACCTGAGGTTCAGATAAAAAAAACAAACCCTGTATCAGCTAGTTTAAGAGGAGCATTTTTGGACAAAGGACATATTATTACTTAGGCCACTGAAACCACTTAGTAATGTTGCAGTCAGAAAGACATTTCCAAAGTTACTGAAACAATCCTTTACAGGCTATGGAAGGAAGCTAAATGTCCCTAGCAGACAACATCTTTGGCAGTTGGTCAGCTGGTACGTGTATTTATTATTTTAACAGGAGCAAGCAAAGGGGTAAGCAAATGATACCTCTCCAAAGTATGTCTTTTTATTTAATTGTTTTAAAATCCTTTCTTAAAATGTTGTCTTCATCTAAGTGTTGTGCTTGGAGAGATTCCAGGGCTATCTAATGTTAGTAGAAAACAAGAATAATTTTTTTGTGCACATCTGCCTTTGAGAATTTTACAATAATGGATATTTGTGTTGTTTCATTTCTGTACATGGTTTCCCCTTGGGGAGAATTCTGTATCTGGGAGCACATGTTAATTTAACCCTTGAGTAGAGCTGCAACAAAAATGGTTTGCCCCTGTGGGAAGCTGGTGGTGATGGTGAAGACACAAGCTGTCAAAGATTGAGAGTATACTGTTGTTTCTGTCACGTCCTTATTTGTATTGTGAGCATCAGTGCATATACATATTTACAGGCAGGAGCAGGTTTTAACATATAAGTAAAAAATAAGCCTTCTTATTGTGTGAGTGAGATAAGCAGGATATTGGAGAGACTGGTGTCAAAATTGCCACATAAATGTGAATTCATCTTGTCACAAATGTCAGAAATGTTCAGGTTTTTAAAGATCCTCCATTTTTAAATAGACTCTAAGAATGTCACAAAAGGAAGAAAAAGACACAATACCAGAAGACCACTGAGAAATCAAGCTGGCTTTCCAGTGAAAAGTACTGAAGAGGTTAGTTTAAAGGCAGAAAAAGAAAAAAGAAAGGAGGGGGAAAAGAAAGAACATCAACTGTCTTAATTTTTAATACAGGGTTACTCAGCATGAGAGAGAAAGGATAAGATTTGGCTGATGAAAAAACTGTTCTCTCAACACTTCCTGTTAGCTGATTGTCTTCCTATCAGTTGTTATGAACACAGCTCATTGTGCCAGCAATGAGAACCTACATTTAAAGAATAAGCCATTGATCCCTAAATGCTAGCAAGATGAATAGGGACAGAAAGAAGTAATGGTAGATACTCTTTTCATGGTGGTTGTTGCTGCAACATTTTTGATGTGAGTGATAGTTCACAAAGTTATAAGAAGGAAGGTATCTGCCAGCCTTGAGCCCAGTTAATAATTCTTGCTGATGTCTGTTTACTTCACAGAAGCCAAGAACTGCCCCAGGTAATGCTCCCTCTGGATTGCAGACAGACTAAACCCTGAAAAAGAGATGCCTGTTCTTGGACAAGCTATTGAAAGAAGGATTATTTAGAAACATTTCTCTAATTCAAACACCGTTTGTGGCATTGAAGATCATGTCATTCATGCTGTAGAGCTAGACAGATGATGGTGGGGATTGTCATTAAAATGCATCCAGTTACCAGCTGGAATGTATGCAGGACATGTACTTTCATTTGAAATTGTGGGTTTGCTGAGACTGTTTTGGAAAAATCTCCTTCTGCCCCAGTCTACCATATTCCTTACAGTCAGAAAGGGACAATTTGAAAATGCAGCAAATACAGCGTATCCAGTGTCCAACTTTACTCTGGCTTCTACCTTAGACACGAACCCAAGTGGGTGTGCTGTGTGATAACACTATTGGATCAAAACATTGGCCATGTGGTAAGTGTAACCAGTTCTGGCATGCACAACTATCTTAAAACCTCTCCAAAAACATTCCACATACAGTAGGAGGTAATTTCTTTGCACACGTTTCCAAGCCCATTTCAGCTGATATTTAATTCCCAAACCATTCTCTCTTCCTTTCTTAATGTGGTCAAGTTACCAGTACTTACTTAGATGTCTCTACATCCTTGTTACCTTATCAGCATCTTTCCATGCAAAGCTTTTCTACTAAAGGGGTCACATTTCCAAGCAGCTCTCCATGTTTTTCTCTTGGATGATGACACAGACTAGTGTTTACAGAACCATTTACTCATTAAGCTTCCTATGTAACTTTGAATACTCAGAAAATAACCTTTCTAGAGGGAAATGATGGATTACCAAAACCAATCAATACCAGTTCCAACTTTTGAGCATTTTCTTAGTCAACCATTCCATGAGCTACCAATGTAAACAAAATGTTTTGCAACGAAAACAAGAGACTTTGAGCAGGAAGCAGGACTATCTATCTGGATATGATAAAAACATTTAACACCTGTGCAGAAAGAGTGAATGACAACAAATGACTGCAGCTGTTTTTCACACCATAGGTCACTTGTTGTGCTTCTAAAAGAGAAATTGTTATTGTCTCTATCTAACAAATGAGACTGTTCCCATCCTGAGTCCCCTCAAAAGTTTATTATTGCAGTTCCAAGAATTTAGTGTCAGTATGAAGATATAGTGTATCTATTTTATATATTCAAGTAATATTTTTTTTTAGTATGCCAAGACAAACAGGGAAAAGAGGGTGATACTCAGCTTTTGGATCTGAGTGTGTAGCAGCAACCAGAAATACAGTTTCATTTACACACTAGTAAATTCATCTAAGCTAATTTAGAAGGAGGTTATAGGACCTGCAATTGCTAGGATCATATTTTTTAATCAACTCTGTGATTTTCTGTCATACAAGATTTCTACTTTTCTTCATAAAATCTACTGTAGCAGTTTTTGTTGTGGTAACTTAGAATAAAAACTTCAAGGGGGAGGGATTAGGGAGTGGGAAAATATATGTGATTATCAGTTCTTAAAGCTGGCAAGCAGAAGTCAAGTTTGCATTTAGTTTGTGGATTTATTGTTTTGAGAGCAGAAGCTCACTATAGGCCACAACCTGTGATTAATTACATACTAATAAAACACTTCCCAGAATATTTAGATGTTATTTTGGTGCTATTTGAAACCACAACTATTTTTCAATGTTAGTCTACTGACTCACCTTAATGCCTAAAGCAGAATGGTTCAAATCATTTTCCAAAGGAGAGAATTGGAAAGCTAGACTTATTAACACGGGTGGGAAAAGTCCCACAGCTTTATTAGGACCAGCATGCTATCCCTAGGGAGTACTTCACCAGCCTTGGCTTTGGATGATTTCTGGTCCTTTCTAACCAAAGAGGTGATCTCCCTGCTACATGTAGGGCTTCTGCACATCACTAAGAGCCCCATGTACACTCAGAGAGAGACAAGAAATGAAACCAATTTAAGGAAATTAGTTCAAATGGTGTGTACACATTTGGAATCTCTAAGGTCAAAAGTAGCAAGTGTGCAGGCTAAGGTCCAAATTCCCAATGAAATACACACAGATCATGATATTTATAAATTTAAAGTCTTATATTTGACAGAAAATAAAATATATTAACATTGCACACAAATTTTGTCCTAGTAACAATTATTGACTTTGAACACTTTTCCGAAACATGGCATAAATTCAGCAAATCATTTGCTTTGGTTTAATTTGTCTTCTGTTCTTCAATTAAGAGGAGTTAATCTTACTGTTCAGAGTCATGATTACTGCAGCTACACATTCCATCTCTGCAGGAGTCCAAACAAACAGAAATATCCCAGTATTAGAAAAATACACATCTGGAAACTTACATTGGTTCTCTTACACTACTACTGTTCCTGAGGTGGGATGAAAAAAATCCAGGATCTTCTCATCTCATAATACTATAGTCGTACTATAGTAGTATATATACATATATAGTGTATATACTATAGAACTGAAGGATTCCCTAAAACCAGATGCTGTTTTAGTTCTGCTGGTGGCAATCTGACATACTAAAGAAGGCTAATGAGATAAAAGACCAAGTTCTTCATATTGAAGGCGTATTGATACAGATGCCATCTCATAGAGATCACTACAGTACACAACAGATAGGGGTTGCCAGGACAATGAAAATTAACTATTCCCATATCCCACTATGAACAGGGTAGGGTTCATTTGACCAAGGACATATATCTGCAATGCAGATATCTACATCTGAACTACCATTACAAATCCAGTGAAGAGACAGTACTTCAAGGGCAAAATTCATCTCACTCTGAAACAGAAAGATGAAATAGTTGAGATTAACCGAGTGCATTTATTTCCATTGAAGTGGGTTACTGGGATAATGAATTCAGAGGTATGCAGTCAAAATTAGAGGAGAGGTTTTCCATCCCTAGCATATCCCAATGGAACATGGAAAAGGAGCAATAAGATATAAGCTGTAGTAGGGCAGATTTAGGTGAGACGTTATAATACATACCAATAGGCATTTCAGTAATTAGCTTGGAGAGGACGTGGAACCTCCCACAGTGGAAGATTTTAAGAACATACTACTTACTGTAATACAACTGATCCTGTCTTGGGGAAATAAAATAGCTCTCAGGGTCTCAAGGTGGGCTCTCAAAGTCCTTTCCAGCCTTCTTGGTGATTATAGCTAGAATGAAGAGGAGAAATGCAATTTAATTCTCTAAATAGCAGAGCAAAACAGCAAGGTTCAAGGCACTTTTGTGTAGATTGCTACCTGCTGGTAGGTAACACGCATATTTCCACACTGTGTTTCACTCATTATAGAATCATCATAAAATGTTTTAGGCTGGAAGGGACCTCTAGAGGTCATCTGGTCCAACCTCCCTACACACGTAGGGACATCTTTACCTAGGTCAGGCTGCTCAGAGCCCCATCAAGCCTGCCCTTGAATGATGCCAGGGATGGGGTCTCCACCACCTCTCTGGGCAGCCCATTCCACTGATCTATCACTATGGTCTAAATGTCCCTCTGCTCAATGAATCTCAGCACTAGATTCCTTTGCAGTCTCCAGAAAACTTTTTCTTAGCTGACTTTCAATTTCATAATGGCAGTGTGCCTTGTATTTAGTATCAGTTGTAGGCACTTTGGCAACTTTATGCTCAATGTCCTTCTGTAGTCTCTCACAAGCCTAAAAAAACCCAGAGAAAATAAACATTTTCAAATGCATATAAGACATGTTCTTTTTTTCCCCAAAGTTTACTCATGATGTTTATGCAAGTTTTACTAAATGTGCAGCATAGTTTACAATGCAACACATATGTTTAAACTGGTAAATCAATAACAAACTGGGGGAGGAGGGGAGGGGTAAATCAATAACAAACTGGGGAGGGGGAGCTGCAATCTTCTCCACTGAAAAAGTGAAAAAGAAAATGTGTACCTGTTGGTAAGGCAGGAAAACAACCTTAAGAATTAAAATGCTGCTTCTCCTCATTGATTTCTGTCCTTTTTAGATTTTTTCCAAACGCTTGTCAGAGGATCAGGGAAGCCAGAGCGGCCTCTTACTGGGCTCACACAACTATTGGTTTTTGGAAGTGCTGGCCAAACAACCCTCAGGTGCATAGCTATGGTTGGGGAAATTGTGATTATTGTTCTGAGGACTTGCCACAGGGAAGCTAACCATGGATTCTTAATATGTACCAGATGGGAGCACAGCTCTTACTTTTTGCCGAGAAGTATTTAGAAGCACTCTGAGAATAAGTATGGTAGCCTGTAGATTAATGCTAACATGAATTTTATGTGAATTGAAACTACTTACCACTGCCAGGGAGAATATGAATGGAAATACTATGAGTTTTTAGAACCATACCCAACAGTTTTTTAAAATGTTCTATAAAATGTGAATTTAACCTTGTGCGTTTTTCTTTAATATCTTGCTTATGTAAAGACTAGGAATAGTGGTTCAGGCACTGAATGACTCATTTCAGCTGCCCTTACATTCTGTCTGCAACCAAGATGTTCACTTTCAATCCTCTCATCTTGCTCTACAGTCAATGGAGAGAAGCAAGCATTTATACAAATCATAATGATTCATTTGATGCTTCTCTGAAGTACTCTGAGCTGAATTGATCTCTGTACGTGCCTATTTCATTCCATTGTCCCTGAAGAGAGCCCAAACAGCTAGGCAGATGTAAATGTCTAAATCAGGAGAAAAGTCTCACCCCATAGTCGTCTCTCTGCTGTTACAGGTGGAGCTGAAAGAATGAATTTAACTGCCGGCTCCTCCTTCAGCTTCTTCACAGAATGTGTTGATGGATTTTATGAGAATAGGTTTTGGCAAATAGGCTATAGACATAGTATGAAAGTCATGAATTTTCTCAACCACCAACCAGCAGTAATCATTCTGGACCAGAAGTTATGGAGGTAGGCACCAAACCAGCACAGCACTTAAGCACATACTTAACTTTAAAATATGCAATTAGCAGTACTGACAAGTTAAGCACTCGCTTAAGTGCTCTGCTGGATCTAAGCCCTCTTTTTTTAACCAGCATCTACCTTCCCCTTGCCAATAGAGCTCTGATGGGAAAGAAATTACTCAGTGGGGATGTTCTACAAAGGAAAAGCCTGTCTTGTGTGATTGAAACAAAGCTACCCTTTGGACTTAATGAGAAACCTTATTTTTAAAATAATATTTTATCATAATAGAAGGGAAAAACTCCCCTTCAGCTGCTCTCTGTAAAGCCATGAGTCAGTATTTTCATTAAAACAAGCCATGTTTCTTTTATTCCTTCCCCATTAACTTGTGAAATCTAAAGTAGTTTTATAAGGAAAATCTACAGTTTTAAATGGATGCAATTCTAAAAAATATCTCTAAATTGATTCTAAATAATGCAGAATGGTAGAGAAAGTGCTAAACTGGCAACGAAGGAAAATATTTGTACTTGTCAACTTTATTGATTGAATAACAGAATTTAGAGTATGAAGTCATAAAAATTGTTCTGGTAAAAAAATCACCTGACAAAAAGGTTTTGCCTAAAGGAAAACTGATTTCTAATGGACACAACCCACCCAAACCTTCATATATATATATTTCATTTTTCTTGCTAGATATTTAGCATTTTTCTTTCTCCTCTATTTTTAGAGTCATGCACATTGCATTTGATCTAAGGTTGCACAAAGCCGTGTTCAAATTGATGTTTTACATGCACGAATTCAGGAAATCCATATTTAATGGTCCTACATTAATTGAAGCTCATATTGGAGATATGTCCCCAAACTCTGAACTCAATTTTTAAATTATTTACCTCAATCTGTTGAAAGTTAAAAGATTAGTTGGTTGCTGAAGATGCTCCTGGCTTAATCTAAAATACCAATGATATTGGTATCAAATATCAAAGACATATATCAGAGATCAAAGCTCTCCTATTGCAATTCTAAAATTTCTACAAGGCCTAGATATGAAAGAACCCAGTCAATAATTAGAATGGTCCTATCTCATCCCAAAATCTACCTGCGCTTCCAATTGCTCCTATCCCTCATAAAAATGAAAAAAAAAAAAACAAAACAAAACCAAAAAAACCCCCTAACCCACAAAAACAAAACAAAAAACTTGGTGAAAAATTAAGAAGTTTTCTAACATGCCTAAAGATTAGAGGTGGGTAGATTCAGATTAAACACTAGGAAGAAGTTCTTCACCATGAGGGTGGTGAGACACTGGAACAGGTTGCCCAGAGAGGTGGTAGAAGCCCCATCCCTGGAAATTTTGAAGGCCAGGCTGGATGGGGCTCTGAGTAACCTGATCTAGTGGGAGGCATCCCTGCACATGGCAGGGTGGTTGGAACTAGATGATCTTTAAGGTCCCTTCCAACCCTGACAATTCTATGATTCTATGATTAACTTAGGCAATTCTAAACAGGGAAGGACATGAAGAAGGCGTATACAATTCCCCAAATTAAAGTGATGTTGTGGAAAATGCTCCCTGTGTAGCCATTTTTCTTTTTGTAACGTAGAGAGTTCAGTTTCAGCACAATTGCTGACTACAGCTGTGTCACAGCATAACATCCTTGTGCATGTAACAAAACAAGTTACCACTCGTATGAGAACCTTAAGAGCATTTCCTGACTTGCATAACAAAAAACCCCTCATCCATCATATGCAAAGTCAATGTTTCATAGACAGGAAACGTATATGTAGCGTTGAAGCTAATAGCAGAAGGCACATTAAGGAATTCACTGCCTGCCCTGATAACTACAGGCAGCTGCAACTTTAGCAGACACAGCTTTCTGCATGGGCCTGGAGTCCCTTGGTGTTACATGTAGGGTTTGATTCCCACGGCTGTATGGAGCTCTGGCAACTTTGCAGGGAGTCCAGGCTTCCACTTGGGTTCAGGATACCAAAGGACTCAGCTCTCAGAAGTATTGTATCTATTTTTAGAGAGGGTACTGTCCAACCCCTCCCCCTCATTAACTTTATATCTCTCTATAGCACTCATCCATTTCAGTGAGATTTTAGAAAAATACATTGAAACTAGCCCATACAACCTCCTTCTGTTGACCCACTTCTGCTAGGGCAGCTACTATTGCTTTTGTTGACTTTTCCTCCCAAGGAATTAGTGAAATAAGATCCAAATGTTAAGTTCAAGTACTTTTCTTTCTTCTCTTTACAGAATAAGACTCTGGTTCTAAGGGCTCTTCATCTGTGGTCACCTCCATAGTACTGCCTTACTTGTCATTTCTTATTCAAATTCATATTGTTCTCAGGATGTACCCAAGTCATATGAAAATACCATCTTTATTTCATTGGCTCAAAATGTAGCAACGTGATTTGGAGGACACCTAATCCTTCTCAAAGTAATTGGAAAGGACCAGGGATTATTTGTTTTCTCTGCTGCCTGCTGCTCCCAAACACAATTTAAATGTCAATTTGCATACACAATAAAATAATAAGTACATTTCTTTAAAATAAAAATTATTTTCCTTAATTCTTCATCACTGAATGACACATTATCTTCAAGTTCAAAAGGAGGTAGCTGTCAGAATCCACCCTTAAATAAATTGCAGGTTTAAAATACACATTTAAAAGGTGTTAATTATTTTGAAAAACTGCTAATTGGGATTTTTTAGGTACCTCCATTTTTGGAAAACTATTGTTTGGACTCTGCCAAGTACTGTAGTGTCCATTCCTTTAAGAGGAATTTGGTTTCCCAGACCAAACACTCTGACTGGTAGGAATGGTATTCAGTAAGGAAGGATTTGAAGTGTCCTGGAAGTAGGACTTTTGGTCTGCTAAGAGAAGGACCTAAGAGGTAGAGATTTTCCCACAGCACTGACACTACAAAGATACTTATTCCCTACAAGGCAGTGGATTTTGGAAAAGGATAAAGAGGGAATAAACTGAGTACTTAAAGCATTTTGCAGATATTTCTGAAAAAAAATATAGTACAATGGTAAATAGTTGAATGTACTGTAAATTTGCCAAAAGCTATATTCATTATTAGTTGAAACTTACAGATTATTTCACCTTTTTGCTGATGAAAATTTTTTTTAAATGCTATAATATAATTGATCTGATGCTGGAGGAAAAAAGTTACCATCCATGACTTTAAATGTTGTGGTTTATTTGGTGAAATTTGTTCTTTGTATTTTCAAGGTACTTCAATAAATCAGTGCTGTCTAAATTAGTATCATACATCTGCCTCAGAATGACCTTCTGTTTGTTTATGACTATGTCTGAAGTCTTTTGATTTGTGTTCCTAACCTAGCTACGTTTCCTCGTATTTAAAAAAATATAATTCTTGTGCCTCTCTTGGAACTTGACTATTATCTTCCAATTTAGAGAATTATTCATCAAAATTCAGAAATTCCACTGCCAAAGTTTTGTTCCTACTATTAAAAGGACCTATAGGTATATTATATTTGCTAGGAGGAAAAAGCAACAGAGAGTAGTGTTGATAATTGCTGTAAAGTAATTTTCCTTAATCTGAGTTACTGTTGTGCTACTCTTAATCTTGTCCCCTATCTGATGGAGATGATACTTTCCTCACCTTATACAACACCTAGCAAAAGTGATGAGCTTTATACATTCTGAGTTTTTCCCTATTGAAAAGGTTCTGTACGTTTCAGCTCTGCAGCTCTGTATGAAAATTTCAGGAAAGGGACCTGCCTGCTCAGGATCCCTGTGGTTCCTGAATGATAGGAGCATACTAGATCCCTGAAAACCTCTATGAAGAACAGCTGAGAATTATTAGACCCATGTGTTTATCTTGTGACAACTTTTTGTAGCTGTCTCTAAGGGTAATGCTGCAGAATTGCCTGGCAGGAGACTAAGTTAGGCGGGTACAGATTATAACAAATATTTATTGTAACATCATTTACTGTTCAAATTGTTGTTATTAATAGAATCAGGAATGAGCTATATGGCCCATTGTTGATGCCAGTGAGTGCTGCTGGCCTTGGGCAGATGTAGCAGTCTCTTGGTGTCCTGAGTTCATCAGTTCTTGAGGATTCAACAAGATTATAAGTCTGCGGAGCTCAAGCTTTTTGGCAGTTTTCACATTCTATCTCCCAGCATGTTTTTTTCTACCCTCAGTGTGCTGTTTTCTGGAAACTCTTTCTTCATCCACACCAGTAGTTACCCATTACAGCCCAATCACACAAACTCATGTCAAAGGGATTTCTACCACTTGCTTACCTGGTAAGTGACAGTAGCAATGTGAATTGAATCTTACAGTAGAAGAAATGAGAAATTAATAAGAAACTAACATGTTTTTTTCCTGTTTGCTCTTAGGTTAAAAAAAATCTCATTGTAAAATCCTTTTGTCTTCATCATCTGGCCTATAGTGTTTGCTATCCCCATTTTGCTTGTTAAACATATACTTAAAATATATGTATTGTTTGTGGTTTGATTCTATGAAGCTTACTTGCAGATGTCAGAGGTGATATCTGCCTATGTAATAAATGTTCATCTGAACAGAATATACAGGATTGGGCACTATGTTTTGAAAAGCATACAATGAAATATATGGACACACAAAATAGGTACATTAATATACAATTATATTGTAATTGTGCAACCTTAACACCATGTAATATAGGTATCCTACATTTAGTGTGTGATATGTTTGAGGAAACATATGGCACATAATCCTCTCCAAATGGTTTTAGAAATGAAAAGGTGTCCTATGAGCCTCTGCCACTGGGGAAAGGAATGTTTTCTCGTTTCTCTGGATGCTGGAACCCCATGATGAGCAGATTTGCATAACAATTAACCTCTAAAAATAATTTATAACCTCCCAGATGAGAAATCAGCTTCAGGGTGGCTAAAAGGGGAGACATTCTTTATTAATGTGACAGTTTGTATAAAGGAGGAACCAAGTAGCATAGGCAGTCCCTCGGAATAGGACATAATACTTCCTATGCACTATTGACAGTGCAAGGTGATATTTTGCTTCCATTTTCTCTGTAGAAGCATTAGTATCTTCCTGCCCCCCACCCCCAAAAAAAAAAAAAAGAGTGAGAAAGAAGCTTCCTTTATTAGCAGAAACTCTTATCTAGCCTAATAAAGTGTTTAAAAGGTTAAACACTCCATTGTTTCTGTGCTCATGCAAAAGTGAAAGAATACACATTCCTTACAGCCCTTCTGCTGTGCTGACTGTGGAGATGTTCCATTTCCACTTACTGTGTCCCTGACTCTAGAGTGTGGACAAGGAAAAGGCAAGGGCAGGGAGAAACCATGAATAAGAGAATTTGTGAGTTAGATGTGCTTGTGGCTTCACACAGCCAAGGCTAGTCCTAGGATAACACATTGCATCTGAAGTTAAAAACCTCACTTCCATAGAAATAAACTAGTTTATTCGGTGAAATTTGTTCTGTCTTGTACTCTACTATAGGGCTTTCCCTCACACCTTTCTCTTTGTTACTCAGAAGGCAAGATGCAATGTACATTGAAGCCTTTCAGCTTTACTGGAGTTTGTGTTCATTTGCTTGTTTTGATAGCTGTTGATAGAGTTCACATTGCTTTGCAAAGCATGCCCCAAACATCTCACACATCAATGAAACTATTTTATACAAAGATACTCCCACTGTTGTTTCCCTCTGGTCTGACCATCAATCACCATTATCCAGCTCAGTGTGAGAAGCCATAGCTCTGTCTTGATGCTTGTCTCCTGACAAACAACTTCCCAGAGAATCCTCCAAGAAGAGTAAGTGGAGCTGCTTCTGAGGTACAAATGCACATTGCAAACCAACAAATCATAGAATCATAGAATGGTTTGAGTTGGAAGGGACCTTAAAGATCACCTAGTTTCAATCCCCCTGCCATGAGCAGGGACACCTCCCATTAGATCAGGTTGCTCAAAGCCTCATCCAAACTAGTCTTGAATACATCCAGTGTTGGGACATCCACAATCTCTCTGGGCAACCTGTTCCAGAGACTCACCACCCTCAGAGTGAGAAACTTGATACTAATTTCTAATCTACATCTCCCCTGTTCCAGTTTAAAGCCATTACCCCTTGTCCTATCACTACAAGCCCAGATTTCTTGTAGGCCTCCTTCAGATAATGGAAGGCCACAATGAGGTCTCTCCAGAGCCTTTTCTTCTTCAGGCTGAGCAACCCCAACTCTCTCAGCCTGTCCTCATAGGAGAGATATTCCAGCAAACAAATGTTGGCTTTATTTTCTGTTTTCTGAACATTGTAAAATTTTTGGCATTGGCAGTAGAGAGGTTAAGTAATAACAATAAATGATAATAATAAAAAACACTGGCAAATCAGCTGCCCATTATTTTTGGCCTCAATATTAGGAAATACTGGAAATCTCACAAGAAAGCCTGCCATGAGATTTAATTTCCCAGTTTTGCAATCCCAAGTGGTTCAGATAAGCTTTGACCAATCAGCCAACGCGTGGCTTGCTTAGCTAGGTTAAATCATGCATGGTGTTGGAGTTTATCCATTAAGCAGGATGTGAGTAATGGAAAGGGTTTCATCTAGTGTTCTGACTGCTCAGCTGGTCTGCATGCTGCTCTCAGGGAAGGGTTTACTGGAGTCCCCCAGTGCTTACTGTTTCTAAAAAGTGTTTTGTAGCATTTTGAGAAAGTCTCCAGTTTGATATTTATGCCCTTACCAAGGTGTGCTTGGTTTTATATATTGTGAGTATATATTATGTATGCACAAATATAGATAAATTGCGCCTTCTTTTTGGAAGTGTGGCCATTCTTAGTGCCAGTTAATGGTTTTGCTGTAGATCAAAACATAGAATAATAGAATCATATAGAACGGTTAGGGTTGGAAGGGACCTTTAAAGACCATGTAGTCCGACCCCCCCTGGTTGCGGGTCCAACCCCCTCTGGGCAGGGACATCTTTCACTAGATCAGGATGCTCAAAGTCCCATCTAATCTTATCTTGAACATTTCCAATGATGGGGCATCCACAACTTCTCTGGGCAACCTGTTCCAGAGTCTCACCACCCTTAACATAAAAAAACCTTCTTATGTTCAAACTAAAACTACCCTCTTTCTGTTTAAATCTGTTGACCCTTGTACTGTCATAACAGGCCTTGGTAAAAAGTCTCCCTCCATCTTACATATAAGCCCCTCTTATATATTAAAAGGTCGCAATAAGGTCTCCCTGGAACCTTCTCTTTTTCCTACTGCACAACCCCATCTCTCTCTGTTCAACATCTGAAATCTAGTGCCATGATCTATGAAAATATCTTTATTACTCTTCTTATTGGGGAGATATTTGACAAAATCAGATCATTTTTTAGCTAGTCAAAATTAGTTCTGAGTCAAATAAAAACCAAATTCATGACATCCTTGTCTTGTTCATCCTTGTACAGGTATGTTCACTCAACTCAGTTCTTAGTGGGCTTTTGTTTTGGATGAGGAAGAAGTAAATCTCTACCTGCTTTCTTGTTGTTTCAAACATCTCCATAGTTCTATCTGCATTTTTATGAAGCTTTATCACTGAAAGATATTGCACTAGCCCAAGATCTGTATCGGGACACCTTCCTTCCACCAAGGAGGCTGAAAGAAACCTTTTTTTAGCCATCAGTTCCATTTTTACCTTCTCATTACCTACTGCAATACTTAAACTGATGTCTCCGTTTAGGG